>OY720285.1:16065000-16665000 GCA_963082995.1 Noctua comes
GTGCGGGGGCTGATTAAGCCATATTTCACAAACGCACTCAACGGTGTGGAAGAGATTAGACATTAAACTAACGGGGTCGGACGTCGTGTCCTAGGGGGATAATTAAATACGATGGCCTTGAGTTTTGGTAGAGAGCTGGTCCTAATGAGATTATGTAGCTTCCTTTCAGGCCTATATATCTATCATACTATACACATATGTACAGACGCCAGCACATCAAGCTACTACAATCTGTCAAATTTCTTTAATAGATTTTCAATTTTATTGCTAAAGCATTAGGTTCAAGGTTGATTGCGACAATTTGACAGTTTCGGGTAGCTTGATGTGCTGCCGTCTGTACTTGCTTTAGCCCATTCTACTCGTATTGATTAGTATGGATAGTAGATAGGTATGTCGACTAAATAGTACCAGAAATCGGCCGTTTCTTACCTACTCCTATTTACAGTAGTTTACTTGCTTAAAATAATCATGCCACGACTGGGACATAGGTATACGTCCGTAATACACCGCCGCGGGTTAAGGGCGGATTGATGGATGTGAAAATGTACCTACCTTCTTCATAATCATCTTCCTGCCCTTGTATCTTGGGGTGAGCGCAACATGTTTTTCTTCTATTTACCTCTTAGTCGAAATTTAGTCTATTTCATGTATGACACTATTACCTAAATGTACCTATTCAGTAGGTATTTTATTAGATAGGTACACCTGTGGTTAGAATAAGTCTGACTTATCAAAGTTTCATGACAGTTTTAAAACTGGGAATTTGCTTGGTCTACTTATACGCTTGTTAAGACATCTGAAAGATGTTAGAAACTTTGGAGTTGCCATTGTTTCCGCAAGCCAGGACTCCAAGATAGTCTATGCCTCGCACTTCTGCTCACCCTAAATAACTTGAAGGTCCCCTTATCAGCTGATTTGGTGTCTGCGAAATATTCCCCTCACGTCCCCTCATTTCGCAGGACGCATGCGCGCCGCCGCCGCCCGAATTCCGCGGTCCGCCAGTCAGCTGTCACACGCCGGGGTGGTCCAAACGCCAGATTACAACACAATAAATCGACATTTATAACATAAAAAGAGGTTATATTAAAAATAAAACTATAATTTATGGTTCATTTATTGTCTGTGGCCGTAATTTAGGCGGTAAAACGCGGGTTTGACATGATGTGTTCATGATAAAAGTAAAAGGTTTGCTAATCAGTGTTCAGTGGTGTGCTAGACAAAAAACAATCTAGGTTTTGTGCTGTGATTTCTAGTGTTTCTCTTTCTTGAAGGTGAGTGTTTGATGTTTCGTTTGACTATATGGAATGTTACATACCGTGTCTACAATCAGTTTTGAATTGGTCCGAAAAAGTAAACAAAACATTGTTGTTTTGTGAGCAGAGATTTTTTGTTGTTTACTGTTTTTTTTTGTTTTTCGATCCTGAAATGAATTATACAATTGACAAGGATACTTCCGGTATCTACTAAGGCAACATTATACATGCCTACGTAATTATTAATCCTAGGAGAATGTAGGTAGAACATTCCACGCTGGATGCCGAAAACCGCATGAATGCCTGCAATGCAACGAGTCATTCTCGAGCAATTATTATATTGATTTACGTCTCGTCATATATTTTAGACTGAATATGAATATTGGTGGCTATACGAGTAGAGGAAGACCAAAGAAACGATGGATGGTCTGTGTGAAGGAAGATATGGCTAGAGAGGAGGTGTCTGATGAGATGACGAGTAAGCGAGAAGTATGGAAGAAGAAGAATGATGATATATTTCAAATTGATATCTAACAAGAATCATCATCTTCCTGTCCTCGTCCCATGTTACTTGGGGTCGGCGCAAGACGTCTTTTTCTTTCATTCTCCCCTGTCGACCGTCACGCGATCATTTACTTCTTTTTCTTTCATATCATTCCTCACACATTCCATCCGTCGGTATCTAGCCATCTAATGATCTAGATAAATGGTATTATTTAGCACTCAAGATTCATTTAGGCCACGAGATCAATGCTCACACCGACGTAATGGCGAGAATCGAAGAATTATCGTATTTGGTCATTGTACGACTAATCTTGGTACTTTCCTTTACGTATTTTGGAACATATAGGAAAACACCGTGATTTATCAATCAAAATCATCCATCGAAAGTTCGTCACAGCTTGACAAATTCCCAAAATCGTTATTATTCGCAAAATTTCGCACCTCTCCTAACAAAAATCAAATAAAACTATAGATCCAAACAGAAACGGAAAAAGTGGTTGATTTATTCTCTGGTCGGTCTCAGAGGACATTATTTACAGTTTTTGTTATACTTTTAAGACGATCTGCGCCCGAGATGGCACGTTCCTGTCTGAACCAAGGTTTTTGGGGTTCGTTGGGTAAAATTTTAGTTATATTGTCACGCAGACGCCTCAAAAAGTTACTGCATGTCTGCCTGTTATTAATTCACACTATATATAAAAGTAGCAGACCAGACTGCATCCCTAATACATCACCCACAACGGGTTATCACACACTGCTGGTTATAGGCCTCTCTTTGTTGAGGTTTTTTTTGATGCCAACAATTTCGTCTGCCTATTTCGCCGCCAGACGACGAATTCAGCCAACATTTCTCTCTTCCTTTATTACGGAAAACTGATCGAACTATAATTGTTTACCAACCGCACACTATGCATGACCCTTCCTTTGATAAGACACGGAAAACAATTCTTTTATGGGATAAAAGGGTTTGTTAGTTTGACGATAAGATGTAGAATTCGGGCACATAGATTGCCAAGGGATATAAAATGGGGCATAGAGCAAATTGAATACAATAAAATTTTGGCTATAAAACTTTAGATGGTAGCAATGTGGCGTTAAACTTTTTAGTTTAAACAAAATTATGATTTCCGTTCTTTGCAGAGATGTCTAAAACTTTTATATAAAGACGACGTTTGAGACCGTATTTTCAATACTCAATTTTTTATTGCATTCCATATGTATTACAAGATGGTGTACAAAGGTAAAGGTCAATATGGACCCTGTCGGGCACAGCAACAATTAACCAAAATTACCAAAAACCGCAATTTTACCGAATAAACTTTCAGTTATGTAGTTTAGAATGAAAAAGGTCAGGTTAGTTTGCGTCTTTCTAATTAAAGCGGGTCACAGGTTACGCATGACAGTTTTAAAATAATGTGCATGCAAAACCGAGTTCCATAGAGGACAGGGACACATGCGTAACTGCAAGCCTGTCGGTTTGCAAGTATGACATCACCGGCACCACACAACGATATGGTTGCTTTAGTGGGTTTATTACTTGCTATATAATAATAGGAAAAAAAGAAAAATCTATGAAGAATGGATTAAAAGTTGGTTATAAAAAAGAAGATAATTCTCACACATAACCTTCATAAAGGAGTTGAGGATTACGCTTAATGGAAGCTACGCTACGCTAGTACGCTATGGTAGTTACGCTTAGTGAAGGTGGCTGTACCATCTCGCCGAGACACTCCGAGACAGCGCGAGCGCGAGAATGTACACTCACTCACGATTTCGCGAGCAATGCAATGGTATTTTGGCTGCCATATTATTAGGAAATAGGCTTATCTCAAAGTAGAAACCGTTATTTCACGAGAATAGCGCTTTTGAATTTATATATTTTATTAATCGAGACTGGTCAGCCAAGCGAGGAACACCGAGGCTAGACGAGTGCTACTATTGACACTCTCGCACTCGCCCTGTCTCGGAGTGTCTCACCGTGTAGTTCTCTCCTACACACGTTTGTGCATGCCTGTACAGTGTACAGTTTGACTGTACAGGCAAAACTGCGGGCTTAAGGGGACTAAGTTTTTGAAAGCATGTGTTAGGCAGGGTAGCGTGCTGAACTAAACTCTATTACTTATTCAAATGCTTCGATTCCACGAATATGTATATCGATTGTTTAGGCCTTTTGCTGGTTTTGACTTCAGCTTTATAGAATTTCTATGGTAATTGCTGGTTTTTGCTGAGTGGTTAAAATTTTGGAGCGAATTGGGTTTTCTCAGATCTTCTGAAGCAGGGGTCACCAATAACTTTCATTTTGGGTTCGGTTTTTTAAATAATATGACCGTCGCGATTTGTAAGGTTTCAAGCCCCGCCCCCCGTGTATTTGCTTAGTTGAAAGTTCAAATAATGAGTATTATTTCATATTTTCTAAAATAATTTATTTAATAAATTACTTGCTCAAGTAACACAAGTAAATTGTATTGTACTGTTTACTCAAAATAGGTCGGAGGTCCGGGTCTAAAGGTAACCTAAACTGTGATGACCAATAGGTAAGACTTCAAAGTTTGCACACTCCACGTGGGAGTAAAATAAGTGGACTCATTTGCCTACAGTTTTATGATTATGACTGACAATTAACCCGAATTTAAGGTTGATAGAAAGCTTCTGCCAAGGAAAGTACACAACCATCTAGTTGGGTTGGACACCAGCACAAAAGCTATGTTTGCAGTAGAAGAATATACCAAGGTCACATTAGATTCGATTTGGTGGAACATCATGTTCATGTTTAGATCGATCAATATACTGTACAAGGTTAAGCCAAAAAAATGTGTAAAAAGCCTTTATCCCTTAAACGGAACCATTGACCCAAACCGCTCATCGCTCCTGACATTAAAGCAGGTAGTTTGAGACCCTTGCATCTTTAACCTTAACTGTCATTGTTCGGCGTCTCGGCGGTAAGGAACCCATTATAACGCCTTAGACTACACCGTGTAGGTAGCATTCATGGTTAATACAATATATTCATGGGTTTGTAAGTAAGGCAGTTCGTGGAAGGTTTAGAATGACAATTGATAAATGGTACTTAGTTAAAATTAAAAATTGTAGATAAGATCGATTTTGTAACGTCAGACACCGTATCGTATTGAATTTTAACTACCATATAAAATATCGATGTGTTGTGATCTTTCGGGTTGAACCTAATTCAAGTAGACCGGTAGTTAATTTTGGGTGGTTATTTTGTAAACATTGATACCATATGTGTACCATAACTAGCCGTCAGCATTACTTATTCTTCATGTTATCAATAAGTAATCTAAATACATTGCGATAGAGTCTTTTTGGCGCTTGAATGATTTGGGAGGGAATTGAATTACTGTTTTGTGAAATGTGTTGGAAAAACAAAATGGCGGTGTTACTTTCGATTTTGGCCGCGCGCCTAATGATCCTTGAGTCCTTGTACGGTTTATGGGAATTACTCACGCGGTAATAATATTAAATAGTAGTAAGTAGTCAATATTAAGGTGATAGCGAGTTAGCCCCGTTCGTTCAAGTTTTGCAAAACCCTCGTACATTTCAATTTCTACCCCTATTTTCTAAAGAAAAAAAACACCCCCTCTTTAGACAGAATCAAATCGTCCCGCAATACAATCCTGTCTTTAATTCCGCCATCACAATTCACTGTATAAGCCATTCTAATTCCATAAAAGCCATAATTCTACTTTATGTGTAGTCTAGGGCAATTATCCTAACGCCATAATTTAGGGTGACTATCGATTTTCATAATAGGACCTCGTTTGTATGGATAGCAACCTTTTGCTATTTTATTGATGAAAAGATAGATGGGTTGTGTGAGGAATGATATGAAGAAGAAAGGACTAGGTAAATGATGCCGAGAGCCGTGACGTCTGACAGGGGAGAATGGAAGAAGAAAACGTGTTTCGCTGACCCCAAGAAGAATGGGACAAGCGCAGGAAGACGACGATGAGTCTTTGACTAACGATTTGTGTGCTCGTATGCTGCACGACTCTTTTGGCGCTTGTATGGCATTACCTATCAAGAGGCCGCTGCTGGTACACATTTGTAAATCTGTGGCAGTTTATTGAAAAAACAAGATCAGGTAAACTCGCGGCTTTAGTTTCTTATGTCCACGCGCCAAAACATCAATGTATAACTATAACATTACGCCAAAACTAAATTCCTACATTTTACAGATCTGTACATAAACCTCTGTGACAAGACATCAAAAATAAATGATATTTGAAGGTTCCGTTTTTTCTTTCAAGGTTTCATAAATTTGAAATTACAAAAAGAGTGGTTGCGACCCTGCCAGGATTCGAACCTGGAATCTTCTGATCCGTAGTCAGACGCGTTATCCGTTGCGCCACAGGGCCAGATGCGAAAGGTGCTGAAATAATGGATTCTGTCCTTGGAACAACTAGATCGCATGTATAATGTTGTTTTTTGGTGACGTCATCCAGTTATCTGTGGTACAGATAAAAATAGATTTTATTATTATGATTAATTATTTATTAATGCAGTACGGTACCTATTTGCTAAGATTTAAATAGATGTGTTATTAAAAAAAGGTGTTTTTTATATTTCGTTATATGGATGTATGTCTAGTTGATTACAATCGAAATAAAGCAGCTTGCCGTTCAACGGGGCAATGCTGCCAGTCTTCTGGGCACGTTCCCGGATGACAGCGATGCTGAGGAGTTGGTATTTTGACGCCTCATTAAGTGTCCTATAATGTCGTCGTTGTATACAGGGTGGAAACTTTCAACGGGGCAGTAAGGGGAACTACCTTAACCGTTACAGCTACACGAAAATACTCTTATGATCCATGTTTTTTTGTGAAATTTTGACCCCATTCACAGATTTTCAAAAAAAATGTACAGTTAGCAAAAAAGTGGCCAATTTACAAAAATAAATTGTTCGATACCAATCGCCCCTGTTTCTGATTAGATTCTATTTTTGTAAGTTATCCTTTTTGGAGAACAAGTAAAAAAATATACCCCGATGGAAATCAAATAAAATATACTAAAAGCTAACTTCAAAGGCAACACGAGCGCGACCGGTCGCTTCTAGGGTAGTGACGTCATAAAAAACAATTGACAATCGAACATTATGCCGAAACTTATGCCGAAGATGGCGTTGTCGCGTTTTAAAACTTGGTTTAAATTTAGGGAAACAGTGGTAATTTGGGACAAAAATCATGCATTTTAAAATTCATTAATATTTTTACTTTCATGAATATTTTACGTTGCGTTGGAAGGCCTCCCACTAGGTGGACCGATGACCTGGTGAAGGTTGCAGGTATCCGCTGGATGCGAGACGCACGGGACCAGTCAATGTGGCGATACTTGGGGGAGGCCTACCCAGCAGTGGACGTCTTTCGGGTCAAATGATGCTGATGATGATGAATATTTTGTTTCTTATTCTATTTGGTAATGTCATTGCTATACTTAAATGCCCCTATCGGATCGGACAGGGTTAATTTATCATATTGTATACGTGTACAGTAAATATTTCAACTATACTTCTTAAATATGAACTGGGCAATCCACACTGTATACAGGGTGTAAACAGACCCTTCACATATCCGTCAACCAAGCATTCTGTGCATCAAACTAAGTAACTTTACGCAAAAATTATTGCTGGTAATCGTCTTTATTTGGGGTGAAAAATCACGTGATGCGGTAGGACTCGATGGAAAGCACTCAAAGCATCGTGCTGATGGATGGATTGAATAGTTTGGGGGTCATGGAGGTGTGTAAAGTAAAAATCTTACATTAAAAACATGTATTTAAAAAAAACTTGTGATAAAGTTGGAACTTTGACCCCCAATATCTCCGTAACTAGAAGGTTCCCAGGTATGGTCTAAAACAAAAAACATTTTCGCAAAGCCGGAGAGAACAGGTGCCTTTCGGATATGTTAAGGGTCTATTTACACCCTTTATGTATGTACCAAAATTAGAAAAAAAAAAGTAATTAAACTCCCGACGTCATAAGTAATGAAAATATACAAACACGTCGGGTAATTACCATTATAATTTTCGTCGCGACGTTTTTGACATCGATCGCTTTACGGCGGGCGGGCGGCTCTCTAGGGCGGGCGGCACACGCGACTGTCTAGGTACCTGCGTAAAGTTTTATAATAACTTTTACTTTCACTAGGATTGTTCATTTTTTAAGGAATATCTTTTGAAGAGGTTCCAAAGGTAAAAAAAAAACACATTTTAGTACCTCAACGTAACTTTTCAAAGACACAGACATTTATTCGTAGGACAGTTTAGGCACAATAATCTATCTATCTATATATATATATACTTATAATAAATCTGTAGAAAGGTCAATTCTGTACATGAAATATATTTCCAAAATAACTATCAGGGGGTGATTAGGGATCGATACTGATGCCAAAAATGCAATCAGTAAAATTTTTGTCTGTCTGTCTGTCTGTCTGTATAACCGTTATAGAAACAAAAACTACTCGACGGATTTTAACGAAACTTGGTACAATTATTTTTCATACTCCTGAGTTGGTTTTAGTATACTTTTCATCACGCTACAATCAATAGGAGCAGAGCAGTGAAGGGAAATGTTGGGAGAACGGGAGAAGTTACTCCATTTTTTAAGCTTCCGTCGCGTGTGCAACCTTAATGGTTAAAGCTACACAGAAATCATGTATGACGGAAATGTTCTCCTTAAAATTATATAAAAAATATCCCACGACAGCATTTGTCTATCTTTTATGGTTGACTCACAATATCACGTGTAACTCCCGATAGCTTAGCAGTTCGAAGCTTTCTGATTATATTTGTCTACTCTTACGTTCATAACACTCTCAGTCATCCCTAATTAAAAAAGTTAACATTATTAACTATTCCATAAAAAAGAATCATAGAAATCGGTATAGAAACACCAAAGTTATACATGAAATACACTAATAATATATATTTATTTTTATTTGCCTGCATCAATGCCACCTAAAAAACGATTATCTTTATCTCGAAATTCGAGAGAAGCTAAGAGAATGAGAAATAGGCGTTCTCAAGAATCGGCAGAGGAAAGAGCACATCGGTTAAACTTATTGTTATTCTTATATCTCAATAAAAGTTTATAAAGATATCTTCGGATTCACTTTAAGTGATGCTGATTTTTGTATTACATTACCATCTATATAAATAAAATGGTAAACTGCCTGACTGACTGGGTGATATCAACACACAGCCCAAACCGCTGGTCTTAGAGACATGAAACTTGGAGGGTGTGTTCTTTGTGAAGAGTAAGTATCCACTAAGAAAGGATTTTTGGGAATTCCACCCATAAAGGGGTAAAATAGGGGATGGAAGTTTATATGAAAGTCCGTCAGTTTTGAAGTTAGGATATTCAAATTTTGTGTTTAGGCTGACAATTGAAAATTAATTTATACGTGTCTCAGCGGATGAAGGTAAGTAACTATGTTTGTTCGGGTGGGATATTTTTCGACATCCACGCGGGCGAAGCCGCTGGCGGAAGCTAGTGTTTAATAAAATCGTATGGTTCAGGACATATCCGCCGCTAGACAATACGAATAAATATAATTGGTTACACTTGATACAGCACTAAAATATTAAACATCTTACTTTTTTTATTTTTTTTTACGCGCAAATTACCTAAACCCTGTAATAAAAAGAAAAAACAACAAAAATAAAGTAGTTAAATGAAAAATACTAAAAACCAGACTAAAAACTGAAAAGCAAAAGAAAAGCACAAATTTAAAAAAGTTAGAAACAGGCAGGGCCCATCTGAATATATTATAAAAATGGAAAGGGGCCCAAATGTTTAATTTTTGAAAATGGAATGGGCCCCGCCCAAATGTTTAATTTTTGAAATTGGAACTAGCATGAAAGTCAGTTTTAATGTTTTTTGTACCAATTAGATTATTTTATACTTGTTAATAGATTAATCTTATTTTATAATTTTTATTGTCTTATTTAAATTGAAACTGACACGATTAGGCACACCTCTACCTGACCCTTCGGGGATTACAGACGTAATGTTATGTTATATAATTAATTCAAATATTTTCAAATACGTTAATGCAGCCGTCATTTACTGCATTGGTTGTATTGCGGCGGGCGGCTAAAGCTGGCGGCACACAGGGCGGGCGGCACACGAGGGCGGGCGGTAGACATGCGACCGTCTGCGGCTGAGAGCAACACTTGAACGGAGTGTGTGTCGGTCTGCGTGTGTGTTACTTTTACTGTTCAGTGGGGTCAGAGTTCAACTAGTTTTATAAATGCTGGGATTTTGCTAAAATGTGTACATAAAGTGGAAAATTATGCGTAAAAATTTTAACTAATTTTGGTCGTCCATGCCGAATACACGTTGATATGTAAAAGTCATTTATTATTTTTTTTATGTTTTTTTGTTCCGTCCTGTTGAATTTATAAATATTTGTTATGCGTTGTGTGTTTATTGTTTTTTTTTTGTCATATTGTGTGATGCACGTCATGTCCCTGCGACAAATAAATATCTTTTCTTTCTATTATTTTAAGTTTTCAAGATATATATCTGGCTGGCATCTTTCGAATTTGATGATGACCCTCATCCAAGTGGCTATGTTGATGTGTCCTTGTTAAACAAATGTTGACATTACTAGATAGCAGTTAGTTACAATGAAACATGTAATCTTATTTTGTAGCGTAATGTCCTAAAAATATGTGAATAATCCCGATCTTTTTGTTACATTTATTTCAGGCGATGTTCGGTCGACCAAAGTGTTCTATATTGCTCAGCATAAAATAGATTTATTATTAGTGCTTCAACGATAAGATAAATTTCGTTTTAAACTCTCATTTGCAGATGTTCTAGAAGTATAATATATTCTGGGCAGTGATAAAAACACGTCGTAATTCTGCTACTCAGTAGAAGAATGCACGATTTCTATAAACTTTTAAAGTAGAATTTGTTTTTCTACTAAACTGAAACTAATGATTTAAAAAAAGACAGAATCAACCAATTGATGACAAATCTACTTAGCCTGACGAATACTTTCTCAAAATCAAAAGTAGAGCAGTGATATTTAAGCAAGGATGAGTATTCTTCCTTGACGGCATGCCCTGATTGCAGCCAGTCCTGCGACGTTTGATTGTCTACTCTATACCACTGCATATCATAGAAACGCTCACTAAAAGCGAAGCAGTCTTCAGATTGTTTCATTATCCTGATAAAAGTGTCTGGTACCAATAACTTTATTGAATCGATAGAACACATTGTGTCTGGCTCTCGCCGCGTTTGTCTGCGGCTGTGGAGAGCCACTCGAACGCATCGTGGGGGTTTATTGGTCTCTGTTTGTGCTTTACAGACACTTTTACTTTTGTAGACTTTATCAAGTTGGTTTCGCCGTTATAGTTTTTTTTTTTTATTTGATGTACTTTTTTTTTTTAAAAGAGTGGATTGTTCAAATTCGAACGTAATCTACTCATAGACAATCAACGACAAAAGCTCGTCTAAAGTAAACCGGAGGTATTTTTGACAAATTGAGACTGAAACGTGGCTGCGAACGTTCTTTAAAATACGTGAATTACTCCTCTAGTTGGTTTAATGTAGTTATAAAGGCTGAAGCCAATTAGTATTTTTTTAAACGTTGCCCCACCCTACGGTTTTCTCCTGTGTAGTGGGTGCGTTTACAAACATTTGAACTCACATACACAAGTAGTCAGACCCGGAACAACTACCTGTAGGTCATACAAATATTTGATCCGTGCGGGAATCGAACCCGCGACAAGCAGCGCAGTAGTCAATCGATCAGCTACTGCGCCAACCGTGTCGTCAAATTATAGATTGGGAGCTGCCGGTAAAATCAATTTAAAAGTATATTTACGCGAATTAGAATTAATGTGCTTGTAGCCTGCCAACATCCTACACATATCCCGTATATAAAAATCTGTCAACCACTTAATATGTCACGCTACCCTTACTTGAAAGTTTACAGTATTTTTTCATGAGTCAACTGGCTAGCGTGGCGTGGGGTACCGTACCGTGGGGCACATTGAGCACGCAACCGTTGCCTTCGTCTGCAGCTCTGACTCACTGAGAACGTCTGAGTGTTACTTGAATGTCTAGTGTTGTGTGTTCACGAGCGACACATAAAGCTGGGAATACACATGTTGGATTGTAAAAAGTGGCCAATCATCTACAATTTTGAGGACCACAAAACGCCACTTATTTGATATACCTAATGATATATTTAATTTTTCCATCATTCGAAGAATAAGAAGACATATTAGTACCTAACACAATAGCAAAAAAAATGGTAAATGGTATTTTTCCTTTTTTTTTTGTACGCTATCACAATGCTGTCATAGTTGACCCAAAGGTGGAATGGCAGAGAATGCCTTGCGGCATTAAGTCCGCCTTTATAACACTCTTGTACATGAAGTTTTCTTTATTCCACTTCCTCATGCTAGGTTGAGCTACGATCTTCGCAGGGTGGCTGCGGGTTATAACAGGTTGAGAGTAGCCGAGGATCGAGTAAAATGACTTCCAATTGAAGAGGTCTATGATTAAGTAAGGCGTATGATTGTTCCGATCACCTGTTAGAACTTCTTACTTATAAGTTGTTGTGACACTGTGCAAGCTATTGCATGTGTATTCTCGTCTTTAGAAAAAGGGGCAGAACTAGTGAGTGTTTACCATCGCTCCCTCATAAGGAAAATGTCGTAAAGTAATGTTATGGGTAGTTTAGTAAACATATGGAGTTAATTTAGTAAATTGTATATGAGCATTTGAATATTTGCCCAACCTGAGGGGTCCAAACGCCTCCTGCCGGAGGCTCTACGCGGGGGTCGTGCGGTCCATGGCCCTTTATGGGGCCCCGGTGTGGGCGCGTTCTTTGAGGCGGCGAGCCGCCCACTACCTGAACGCGCCCCAAAAGGTGATAGCCATAAGGCTAATCCGCGGGTACCGCACGATCTCCGGTGAGGCGGCTAGCCTCCTTGCCGGATTGCCGCCATGGGATCTGGAGGCGATAGTCCTCGCGCGCCTGCACGAATGGCGCGCGGAGGCACTAAGTCGGTTGGAAACTCCGCCGCCGCGGCAAATTGCCGCTCAGCGGACAGACCTCCGGCGTGATCTCATGGCGACATGGAGAGAGCGACTGTCGCAACCCCGTGCAGGGCACGCCACCATAGTGGCGATAAGTCCCCTCTTTGAGGAGTGGCTAGAGAGGCGCCACGGCGCCCTCACCTACCGCCTGACGCAGGTCCTCACCGGACACGGTTGTTTCGGGAGGTTCCTGCACCGGATCGGGTGGGACGAAACGCCCGGGTGTTTCCATTGTGAGGATCGTCCGGAGGACACGGTGGAACATACCGTGGAGGTCTGCCCCGCTTGGGCGGAGCACCGTCGTGTCCTCGTTGCGGCGATCGGCGGCGGCGATCTCTCGCGTCCGGCCCTGGTTCAAGCCATGGTCCGGAGCGAGAGGGAATGGGAAGCCGTCACCTCCTTCTGCGAAGCAGTCATGCTAGTGAAGGAGGTGGCGGGACGTGAGAGGGAAAGAACCTCACGTCCCAGCCGCCGCGGGAGACGCCCTGGGCGTCGGGGGTCACGTAGTGGCTCCCGGCCACCGTAGGCGCGGGCCTGTGGACGGCGAGCTATGGGCTAGCTCGCCGTCCGGCCGTCTTTTGACGACAGGCCGTGTCGATGGCGCGTTCGTGTTCCACGCGCGCCTCAAAGAGATGTCAGCAACGATGTAGGGGTCTGCAAGGACCGATGCCTGCCAGGGCTGCGGGACTGTTCGAAAGAGATACCGTGGCCCTGGAACACAAAGGGCAAAGAAGGAACATGGATGGGTTTTAGTCAGTACAAGTCTGACACTCCCTTCCGCTCCGCCCAGAGTGGGGGGGGGGGTCATTTGATGATTTCCCATACGAAAAAAAAAAAAAAGCATTTGAATATTTATGTATTGTTTGTGTTTTATTTGTAATTGTTTGCAAACTGTTACGCATTATCAAAAATTAACTCTTTCCTTTGATTTGTCATATGTAATTACTTCCCAGAATTTGATCCTTATTAGCGACACAATCGAATGGCGTAATAATACAGTGTATGTCTTTTTTTCAGCCGTTTCGTTTCCTGGCTAGGTATATTGATTTTTCAAAAATCCATTGATGTAGTTTTAGTTTTTATCAAAATCGGGCTCGAGACTACTTTCAGTATTTTTCTTTATTCCTCATAGTTGCGGATTTGGCCTTCCACGTCCACTTGAAACATTCACCCTGTATAAGTCAGTAAAAGATAATTCGGAATGAAGATATTTCGTAACAGACGTAAAATGTCTTAAAGTGTAGTCGATTGAGTTTAATGTAATAAGAAGAGCACTCAAGCCAACATTAATCTGATTTTAACATGGCTTTTCACATCGCGTCATTTTCTACAACAATTTCTCGTTAAAGCAATTACAAACCGGGTGACTGATAAGATTTCCAAACGGCACAAATGACTGCCTCGTTAGTCTAGTGGTCGATCCAGTCCTGGTTTCGATTCCCGGGTCAGGTAAAGTGTTATAGAAAAAGCTGGCAGTTTCGTCACAACGTTAATGTTTTCTTCATTGTTTGTGTTGTTATTTTATTAAATCCGTGTGAATTTCTATTTACTTATAAATATTGATATATATTTTTAGTATTTTGATATATAGTTATAATATTTTATATATCCTTGTAGTTTATCTTAGTGTTAATTTTTTTTTTTTGCTGATTTATACACCTGCCACTGTCTGTCTCTGCATCACCCAAAGGTTGACTGGTAGAAAATGCCTATGGCATTGAGTCCGCCTGCGCACTTTGTGCTTGAAGTGCTAAATAAATAAATATTTGGTTTTTCTATCAAGAATTTCTCAGTAGTAGCCACGAAGTCAGAATTTGTGCCCAGTAGATGGCAAGATTTGCCACCATACAAAGGAATGGACATAACTGGTTATGTTATATGTTAAAAAAGAGGAACTTCCATACAAACTCATCCTCTATTAAATCCCGTTAGAGAATGAATTTTCAAAAAATCCTTCTTTGGTATTACAAGAAATCTAGCCTCAGATCCAGCGGATTATGTCTGTCAGAGAATTATAAGATTTTGTTGAATATGGCTATCAGAATCTTCAAATGCCCTGAAATTGGCTGTTCCTTGTTTTGAACGATTAGCATACAGAAGGGTTCTTCTGCACGTCCTATGACAACATAAGATAAGAAGAATGGGAAAATACTTAATATGCAACAATGACAATATTTATGAACCTTACAAAATAACAATAAACCCGATTTCACAGAGTAGTGATTTATTTCTATGGAACATTATATTTCGTGAGGCTATAATGTCGATCTAGAATATTCGTGACCTCTTTCAGGTCTCGCAATATGAGATTGAATATTGATTAGGTCTCGTATCCAAGGTCTTCCGATCGAGGCTTTCAGCTTTCAGATCAAATATGCATGAAATCTGAAGATATTTTCAGCAGCTATCTAGCTAGCTATATATCTAGCTATATTTCATGTCGTTCAAGAAGAAATGTTAAGTACTGAAATTGTTGTTTAAGTACTCAATTCATCAATTGACATTTTTATTTACCTACATTATGTACGCGTACATACGGTGTGTACGCTGTGTATATTTTTACCCAAAAATACTCATATATAGTTTATTGAAAGTCAATGTAGAATGTGTTATAATCATTACACTTAGGAGATGGAGTGCTGGTTTCATTATTTATTTAACACTTCAAGCACAAAGTACAGAGGCGGACTTAATGCCATAGGCATCTGCCAGTTAACCATTGGGTGATGCAGAGACAAACAGTGTATATCCGAAAATAATTTTAAAAAGTACAAGGATATAAACTAATAAAAATAATCTAAACTAAACTAATACTATAAATATCACGATGGTTTAAAAAAAAACATTGATCGCTTGCATAGCAATTATTTAGTTAGGTTATCCTAATACTGCTTCAATTCGGGGGTCCTACCGGGTACCACTCGTTACAAACTGACAAAAAATACGTAACCCTTTATGAAACTCTTGTTAAACCCATAAAAACGAGATTTCCACAATCTAACTAAGCTCCTAGCTTCGTTAGCATTCCAGTGTCAGCAGTAACGAATTCAAACTCATTTAGACTCGCGTTCATTTCATTAAAACAAAAAGTACCATCAGACAGTTCTGTGAAGCTTACAACCGTTCTGCGAATCGAATTAGTTCTTTTTATTCGATTTCTGCGCTTCATTATAACTTGGGTTTGTCGAATACTGATTGTAAGTGATTGGTTCAATTAGGGGTATTACGAATCTTTGTGTTTTAAATGTGTGGACGGAGGGATATGAGCCAACAAGAAACTTGGTAGCCAGCAAGAGGCTACTTGATTTTCGGCAAACTTTTCCGGCTACCCCAGCCAGAAAAGTATTGTGCTACAATTTTTCACCACAAAATGCTTTGAATTCCATATAATAGGGAGCAAGCTTATTAGTTCAATAATCCGGACACAAATCCAAACATCAGGCTGTTATTTAGGTAATCCCTAATCTTTACATAGTATAAAACAAAGTCGCTCCCTCTGTTTGTACGCTTAGATCTTTTAAACTACGCAACGGATTTTAATGCAGTTTTCAGCAATAGATACAGTGATTCAAGCGAATGGTTTATATGTGTGTTGCACCGTGCGAAGCCGGAGCGAGTCGCTCGTGATTAATAAAATGAAAAAAAAAAACTTCATTAATAACGCTTTTGCAGACTTGACAGTCGTACCCTGGTTCCCAAGCAAATCAATCGAGTTTGGGATTGCTAAACCAATGAGGTAGTCCAAAAGATCAAGTAGCAACGAATTTCCCTGTATTTCATCACTTTGAACTTTATAACTTCATTTTCATGATGACTTTTATTACTTTCTTGATAACTTTTTATCGAATACACTGACTCGACCCTTCCCTTATCGATCAAATATTTAAATAAAGTCGATTTATATTTAAATAATTCAATTCCATCAGAAAATCCATTTAAAATGGAGTCTTGGCGGTGCAAATGTTCATTTAAGTTTAGAATTCAATTTCTGATTCACTGTTGCATAAATCCTTGAGCAATATAGATCGAAAATGCCTGCCAATCTTTCAGGCGTTTCTCATATATATTGCTCGCGAATATGAAGTTTGAGGATATTGAATCTTACGACGAACGATTGAAAAGTTGAGCTCTAGATTTGACGGCGAATATCTATGAAATTGATTTCAACCGGCAGCGCTGGAAATCTTTTTGAAGAGAACACTTTTGCATTGTATTATGCTCAATACAATTAAGGCATAGTTATAATCTAGCACCCGTATCTATAGTCGAGTTAAGCAATTACGTTGAGTTTAAGTAATTACCTACTTATGCAAACATTATTGTGCCATAGACAAAAGTTTTAACGAAGTAAGAACTGTCAAAGAAAGCAAAGCTAACAATTCTTATTTTTGAAAACTACAGAATATAAATCGTGTCTTAAATAATGACTTTTGCTCAAAGAATCACTTTGAATTGGGGACTATATTTCTTGTCACCAAAATTTATATTTGTCATCAAGTTGTATCATCTAATAAATAGATCTATCGCCACGAAATATTTTCGTTCTCAAATAAACAAAAAGTGTTCCCAGGTATGAATTATTAAATTAATGTTAATATATGTGTACAATAAGAGATGGATTACCAATAAAATTGTAGTGCATTAGATGAATATAAACTTCGTTGTTATAATAGTAGTTTCATTACTTAAATAATAGCTTTGTGCTCAGAATGGTAGATCTGTCACCAAATAAATCGATTATCGCAAATCTCGGGACTTGGGGCACCCCGACTTTAGGTTAGGTTAGGTTACTTTAAACCCTGCAAACAGAAATAGGAGCCCCGTGCGAAAATGTGGCCGTAAAATAATACAGTTTATCTCTTGTTTAGAATCCTACGAAAGTTTATAAATTTCCTAGAAAATTTATTAGTTTGCTTAAATATCTATTAGGACAAACCTATTATAATACATACAAAAACATTTATTTGGTACTGGATCCTATATCTCCATGATTTTAGGTGATTTATTGTGGAATTGATTTTATATTGTTTGGGGACTAAATTTTGGTGACAAATCTGCTATTTTGCGGGCAAACCCTATTATTTAAGAAACACAAAACTAATTAAATTGGCGATAGCTTAAATGATACCCCTTTGAATTGTTTATAGATACTGGTGTAAGTCTAATGTGTAAAATAATAGAGAATATGGATATAAATCCATATTGTCTTTTATTTACCCGCGTGGTTTAGGACGCTCATGGTTTTATATAAAACCTTGGAAACATTTTCTAGACAAACAACTAAATTAGGAAACGACTATGTGTTTTTACAATATTTTCACTCCATAGAGCGTAAGTAAGTCAAGAGCAAGTCAAGACTTGGAAATCTCTAAACAGACTTCGAACCCAAGTCGGCCGAAGCAAAGACAATCTCTGCAGATGGGGATTCATGGACGGCTCAGACCTCAAGTGCGTATGCGGCGTCTCCCCACAAACAATGGCCCACCTTCCATCTTGCCCCGCATGCCCTTTCACCTGCTCTCTTGATGATTTATTTACTGCATCAGTGAGCGGGGTACGCGTGGCTGAGTTTTGGGCTAAACATATTTAAACATTTTGCCATCGAAACGCTAAGAAGAAGAAGTCAAGAGCCAGGTTAGCAAAAGATGGATGCGGGAGGCTCAGACGCGGGTAAAGTGGCGTGTATTGGAGGAGACCTACATAAGAAGAGGAAGATGATATATAATGGTATGAGATGGTATTTAATAAACTCTTCAGCCATCGCTACGCTACCCTCTCATTTAGCTCTGTGAAAGAATCTGTACAGACAAATTTTTCATACGGTGAATATATTTAGCAAGTACAAAATGTACACAAGTACAACATCTGCAGCACAACAGTGTAAGTTAAGTACGTTAATGCATTCATACGCGCATTTCCGCTGCGCCCAGCCCGCTTGATTGAGTAGTGTTGTGCGTTGTCGTGTCGACAGTTTTGTCGAAATAGATTTTAGATAGTAAAGGCTCATTTAGAGACGCGGTGCGTCGAGAGTCGCGTGCGGCGTGAAGTCTCGCGGCGCGTTGTACGTTTTTTCTGAGAACCAATCAAGGCAAGTGCAGCTAAATCTGAAGATCGATCCGTGCGGCTGTTATTAAGCTCCTTTATACTTCTATGATTATCGTCACGAAAACATCGACGGTGTCCCAACTCAATCGGAAGCAGTGAATTCATCTCAATGGGCGTCGGGCAGCGTCGGGTCAACTGAGCTCAAGTGCAACAACACAGCTAGACTGCTACAGACGAGGGATGCTGGCGATTTACTTGTTAACTTATGTTATTGTTTGGATCTGATTTGTTGAGCGGGGAGATGTGGGGCGAGAGTTGATTGATTTTTAAGTTGTTGGTATTACTTGGATGTTAATGGATGGGTGATAAAGATAGAGGTTTCTAATGTCGAGGTGATAAATTCAGAAAGTCTATTGTTGTGGAGCTTTTCGGTTGTTCAATACCACACTGCATTGCCAGTAGATAAGGCATAGGTTTTTGGTCTTTGTAATCCCTATTGTTAGCTTCTCCGTATGAATTCTGGAGATTCTGGACAGGCTCGTTGGTCTAAGTGGTTGCAAACGCTATTGCGAAGCATGAGGGTTTTCCACTCCCAGATTAGGCAAAGGTTAGGTGTTATTAGATTTTTCCTTTCGTATGCTAGAAGACCGTACAAACAAATCTTTACGGATGTTTCATGGTTCATGTATTTGGTCACGGTTTACACATCCAAATTAATTATTATTGGTAGTCAGACATGGGGGATGCGGGCTATTCAATAATTAAGCTGTTAACTGAACCAAATAGGGGAGATCTGTGGGGTAATACTTAATTGTTTTTAACTTTCAAGTGTTTCATAGTGGGGTCATTCATGTGAAGTGTTGCAGCTGCAACTGCAGTGAATCGAACGACATTTGTATACGAAACCAAGTTTAAATAAACCTTGTGATAAAGTAGAACAAGAAACAAAGCTTTCGTTTTTTAACTAGCCTCATATCTTTGGGAATGCTCCTTTTTACCGTTAGTTCTACGCCATACATGTTATTGTTGAATTATCTAGATGACTTTATTTATTGTGAGATGTGAATTTTAAGGCCTTTGCAAAAAGGTGTCGTAACGTATCACGATTTCTTCAAAACATGCCGAATATACCACTAAAATGGTCTTATCATCAAAGGTTTGATTCTATAAGGCTAAGTTTTACCAACTTTGGTACAAAACGGAAAAGAAAAGGTTATCAAAGATTGCACGATCTATCGCTTAAGCCTTTTAGATCAATGGAAAATGCCTGTACATAATGATGGCCATAGAGAAGTTAGAATATGGAGTGCCTACTTCTGAAAAATTTGTAACGTTTTTAAAACTTAAAAACACACAAGAAAGAATGAATGACTATAAGTATTTAATATTTATTAAGGTAAGGTATATAATAAGGGATATAGTAACTTTTTTAATATTACCTACACAATATATAATTGGTGTTAAAGTACCGTTAACGATGCCGAAAGGCACTTGTTCTCCTTGTCATTACGATTTTTTTTTTTTAATGTTATGACTTTGCTTTAAATACCTCCAAGACCCTCGTACTATTCTATGCAACCATCAGCACAATGTATTGAGTGCGTTACATTGAGTGCTACCGTCAAATGCGATATTTCACCGCACAAAAAAAAGTCGTTTCCCCGCAACATTTTTGTGTGAAGTTAGTTTGATATACAGAATCCTTGGTTGACAGCTTCGTGAAGGGACCGTTTACATCCTGTATTCACTCACAGGTACACTTCTGCCTAAACCTTCGAGAATAATAGGCGTGATGTCAGGTACTGTTAAAAAAATAGGACAACATCAAACGCTTAAAATGGAAACACATATCTAATATAGACACTAATACTTGCATCACACATACCTACAAAATATTTATCAATTATCTTAACTAAAAATCTAAGGCTCAGACACCTTCTGACCGTGGACACACTCTATGTTACATTTTGACTCATTGCTTGCTTTAACACTCCATTTTCTTCATATTCTGTGACAGTTACATATTACCATTGTTTGCAAGCACCAGAACGCTCGAATCGTCTCAGGCAGAATCAGATTTACTGCTTATGGTACGATAACCACCTGATTTACTTCATTACTTCTAAAAGCGAATGTTACATAATATTTCAACTTTCAACATCCATACATCAGTAATATGAAATGATATCTGAAAAATACAGCAAAATTAAAACGTCAAAGTTTCATCTCGATATCTATTTCGATTACATTAATGTAATGGAATTACATTATGAAAACAACATATATTTTTCTCTTGCTGACTCCATTTTCCTTCACGACCTGAAACTAAAAGGAAACTGTAATATAAACAGCAAAATACTGCTAAATTAAAAAGTAAAGCTGTCCGCTGAACACAAGTTTCATTACTGGCATAAAGTCGACCTTCCACTGCCGCGTAGGATATGTAGGGGAGGTTTGTTACGTTAACTGCGCGGTCCATTTGTTTACCAGACGCGCATCCGCACACTTCATTCACATTTATGTTACCTCTCTACATCATTGGATGGCCCCAAGAAACCGTGACATTTGCAAAAAACCGAGTTTTGCGACCTTTTAGAATAGAATAGGATATTTTTTTATTATGCACACCAAACAAGTAAAAATCATAAAAGAAAACATTTCACATAGGATGACACAATGAAATTTTAGAAACAATTATAATGGTACACATTTTTAGAATGCCAAAATAAAGATGTATACAAGTTTAAAACTCTCTCTCATCTTCCATTCCAAGGAAGGGCTATACTCCTAACTACCCCTAATATGAATAAAGGTTACAGTGATTTCTACAGTCTTGGTGGCAACTTGGGTTGTTGAAAGGTAGCAAACATTAAGCAAAAAAAAAAACTGACGAGTTGATAACCTCCTCCTATTGAAAGTCGGTTAAAAATAAAGATCAATTTGGTTTTGAATGTGATGAAAAATCTGAATTAAAACCGTTTACAGTTCATTCTAAAAAACAGTGATAGCCCAGTGGTGTAACCGTCGGACTGCCAAGCCATAGCTCTCGAGTTCGAACCCAAGACATCCACCTCTGATTTTTCAGAGTCATGTGCGTATTGTATAATTACAGTTGCTTCGGTGAAGGAAAACATCGTGAGGAAGCCAGCATGAAAAGATTTCTTGACGGCATGTAAAGCCAGGACAGAGGCCTATGGGCGGCATAAAAACTCTGACACCATGTTAGGCTCTAACTACACGATAAAGAAGAACAGTTCGTTCCACATGTTCATAAAAAGCTAAGCTGAGTACCTACCCGTGAGTAGCTTAGCCGTGGTTCGATGTGGAGCAGCGCCTTTACAGTGTTCAGTATTTCTTGGCACCGGGTTGGTAGGAAACTGAATTTTAATTCTCATTTGCCTTTGTAAGCAATACGCTATAAAAACTGTTAAAATATACGGGGCACGCTGTAATGCAACTAGTTTTTCAGGGTGCATTTAACTTTGTTGGAAATTTTTCTCTCGTGTATAAGTGTTATTAGCTTTTGACCTACTTAATTAACTATGAATACTAAAGCTAAAGGTTTTTTGAGTAGGTAACTGCGAGTGACGTGATTTTATTATTCTGTACGTAATATTAGCAACAAAAGTTAAGTTTAAATAATAATCCCATCAATATTATAATAGGGAAAGTTTGTAAAGCCATTCTACATTAACGATGTACTTACTTTTCAGGGTTCCCTACCAACGGGACCCTATTACTGAGCCCCGCTGTCCGTCCGTCTGTCTGTCTGTCCGCGGGCTGTATCTCATGATCCGCAATAGGTAGACAGTTGAAACTTTCACAGAATGTGTATTTCTGTTGCGAGTCCGACTCACACTTGGCCGGTTTTTTAAGGTACCTTCAATTCCGAAAGCACATGCAACTGATCCGTAGCGGCAAAACCGCCCAATTGAATTGATAGACCGCGAGAACAGACTGGTTTCTATGCGATTTTGCCGATACGCTACGGTTTGATGTTGCAGTCACCTTCACAAATTGCACCTCTATACGGTAAAATGAAGTAAATTGTCTCCAGGAGACAAGTGAAACCGATATCAAGTGTATTTCCAATCTTATACCGGACGGTCGTTGGTTTTATAGCGCTCACATACATATCAGTATTGCTTGGCCATTTCTCCGACGATCAGTCTGGTTTCTTTGATTTCAGGACAAAACGGAGTAATTCAGTGTCGCAATTACCGCACAACGGTAAATCAACAAATTATTTATAATCATTACTATCAATAAAAATGCGATTAAATTCTTCTTTTGTTTGGGAACCGTAGATAAACAGCAGCTATCACATGGATTTGTGTTATATACCGTTCGACCCACACAAATGCCCGATAAATAGGTGAGTTGAGTGTACATGAATGACTTTTGATAAGACATCGTTATCAATGTTTACGTTATCAAGCTGATAGGTGGCGCTGAGGTATATAACTGACTGACTACTTGGAAAGAGGCTAAAAGCTGAAAGGATACAACAGAGGACAAGTCCAATCGGTAGGTTGTAAGTTGGGATCCAATGTGAGGCATTACTTTGCAGTCGCAAAGTAATGCAAAAAAAGTAGAAAAGCTCATAAATTGTAATTATGTTCGGCTCCTATCATAACTACTTGGTTCAGTTTTTCTCCACCGTACGGTATAGCTGCTAAATCTTTAAAGAACGCTGGACAATAAAACTATTTGGCACGGCATGAACCATCACATTTAGAAAAAGCCAAGACTATTTCAGAAAATTGGGTCATAACATAGTTTTCTTACATTTTCGTTCCCCGTGGGTCAATTGTCTCTTTGATTGCTTGAGTAAACGAAGACGACCTCTGGATCAAAAACTTGAATGTTTACTACCTACCTACCTTATCTTAGACCTATCGATTGTAAGCAATAATCTACATAAAAAGTGCAGTCTACAAGTCTGCAAAGCCAGAAATAAGTTCCTAAAATCCACTCTCTTTAGTAAAATAGATTAGTCAGCGCTGAGATAACGACTATCGCTATCGTTCGATAAGGTTACCGAAAATAAGTGGTATATTATAAAATGGCGATAATTTCATTATCTCCCCACTAATTGTGGGTCTACGTGCCGGGCAGCACATACAACGATACACCTTTTACGACGTGCGAATGAGATGTCGTGGGAAAATGACATTTTCCCGGAAAATTGCGATCTTTGAAATTTTTCGGGAATCAGGAAATTGATGTGAAAAAAGGCGAGCTAGCTTTCCTATTCCAAGTATGTATAATAAACTCGGGCGCCGCCCACCGCGCCTTTCCCGAGTTACTACACCACTCGGATTTTCGCTTTCTGCGTCCAGTCTGTCAAATTAAATTAGATTAAGCATTGGTTTATTCTTAAACTAAATTCCCCTAAAGAGTTATTCAAAAAAGATCAGAAAAGAAACACTTAGACTTTTGCCATTTGCCAGGGATTGAAGTCCACTATATGTATATAGGGTGACTGGTAACTAGTGATCGATACTTAAACACGTGATAGCACTCAATGATAGCAAACAACTTTCCCAAAGATGTTTTTTTTATACTCATTCACTTTTATCACAATAACACAACAGTCCAGCCGTATGAAACCCGCGCGCGCGCGGCTTTGACCTATCAGCTGTTAGCCCGTTCTATCTCATTACTATCGTACCGTGAAACAGTGGGTAGGCAGAGCACACGCGCGGTTCGCAAGCCCGCTCTGTAGGTTTTATTGTGATAAAAGTGAATGAGTATTTAGTTCGTATGTTATCATGAGTACAATCACGTGTTTAAGTATCGGTCACTAATTACCAGTCACCCTATATCCGACAAAGAGTACAAAGTCCAAGATTTCACAGTCCAAAGTTCAATTCTTTTCAACTGTGTACAAACACAAGGTTCCGCTCCCTGAAACCGCATTCAAACATGCACGTAGATCATAAAACCGATGTTTGAGATGCTGTAAAGTTCTATTATCATGCGTGCATCGGATCGGCGCCTGCGCCGGTCTATTTTCAAACAGACCAAGTTCATTAACATCTGTTTTACTAGCAGCAGGGATGGGACACGCAGTTTGTGAGTTATCGATAGTTTTTTTGCGGATATTTTTCTAATATTTTTTTATTTTCAGATATTTATTAATAAATTTTCACAAAAAATAAATGTGGAGGTGCTCTGTGATTAATAAAAATAGTGATCTAAAGACTAAATAAATAAAAATATTGATAACGATAGTAAAAATAATTAATCATTGATATTTTGAGTGATTCATGTGTTTTATAATAATGCAATGTTACATCAGACAATGAAGGACGTTTTGAGATATTTTTTTGCTTGTTTTTTATTAATTAATCATGCTTACTCTTGTTTATTTTAAATTGAATGATTGATAAGAGTTATACGTCTCATGATGAAGAAGTAATTAACGTGATCAAAAATTACAAAAAACAGATCTTAATATACATATAAAAATCACGTATCCCTATGTTCGTACACGCTAATCTTCGACAGCAAGCACCCAAGTGATTTAAATGAAATTTTGTGAATGTGTATGGTTGGTTCTAACTTGTAAGATAGGACCGACCCGACCCGCCCCGGTTTAAGACCCGATAGGTGGGGATGTTGTTAGTAAATTGCACCCGTGCGTAGCCGGAATGGTCGCTATAATGGGTGTAAAATACCCTTAAAGAAGCCGAATGGTATTGATTTTCCCCGTCATTACGATCATGTTTTTGTTCTAGACCATATCTGGGAACCTTCTAGTTACGGAGATATCGTGGGTCAAAGTTCCAACTTTTTCACAAGTCTGTTTCTTAAATAAAAGTTTTTAATGTTATAGTTTACTTTAAATACCTTTACGACTCCCGTACTATTCAATGCATTTATCAGCACAGTGTTTTGAGTGCGTTACATAGAGTCCTACCGTAAAACGTGGTTTTTCACCGCAAAAAAAAGTCGTTTCCCAGCAATATTTTGTGCGTCGAGTTACTTAGTTTTGAATACAGAATGCTTGGTTGCCAGCTTCGCGAAAAGTCCGTTTACACCTTGTATAGTAATACCATAAAACAAAAATACTACTATTTTAATTTTAATATTTTTAACACAAATAAATAAAATAAAAAGCAATGAACTTTCCTAGCCACAAAAAGGTTGTCCTTTATCATTATAAATACGACATACAACATTATATTATATTAATACCGGATACGGAAGCGGGCGGGTAGGAAGACAAGTTAATGTTAATCAATGATAATTACTTTCTGAGTGACAGGGCAGGCGGCGCGGCGGGGCGAGCTTGTACGTCAAGTGACAGTTCTAAACAGATTTACATACGTATTTGAATGGATTAGCTATTTGGGGGTTAAGTTCAATGACAAGATGAATGACGTAGACATTGTTATATATCCTAATAGATAGATGATAATTGTGTTGAAATTTTTAATGGTTATGTTTGTTTCTCAGTAGCTGCCTCGGAGTTTAGATTTGTGGCCGGTCTTTAGCAATAGGCTCGCCCCCTTGGAACTTAAACATAACAGCCGAAATATGGCTGTACTATTAGATACACCTCTGCTTAACTTTCTTTGGGATAATAGGCGTGATGATATGCATGATTAATCCAAGTCTGACCTAGGTGCATTTGTTTGGCATGGGTCCGCTGTGTCGATTCCCTCTACGTCGACTCGTGGCTTTTCTTGGTTTGGATGTATTGTCTTTGTATTATGGTGTTTTTCCGAAATCAAATGGGGGAAATGACGTCCTGTATGACCAACAATAGTCTTATACCCGTTTGACTGTATGCCTCTTTTAACAAGCACTAAGCGAGACCTAAATGGAATATTAATTAAAAGAGTTAAGTGTTGAAAAATTCAATTGAGCGCTTTTATTCAGGCGTTAACTTTAGCAATGTGAGTAAAAAAGGGCATTAGACTTTAACAATATGTGTACATGTCATTAAGTAATCCCTCGTTAATAAAACAATAGCCTCAGAATCACTGTGAATCTGTACCTTCTACCAACTTGACACAACAGCATCAACTTGACAGTAACATGATTAAATATTCAATTACGAGTCCATTTGATAATTAAAGTGAGTTCCAAGCGGTTGCTTAGTAACTGTACCGACAGCTAGGCGGTGCGCCCACACGAGGCATTTCATTGTCATCTCATTAATGCTTCTAGAGCGGCCTACGTCTGTCACAAGAGTGGTTAAGGGGCTTTTACAATGTACTTTGGTTTGCATTTAATGGGATAAAGTTCAAACGATATTTTAATTGTTGGATGGCTTTTATCAGAAAAATTATTGTTGTACAGTTGGAAGAGTGGTCGAAACTTTAGTTATTTGGAAAATATGGGCATCTTCTTCTTAGCGTGTCGATGGCAATCTAGATTTTATCGGCCCAGAACTGAGCCACTAGTTTGGTGCCTTCAGTAGCGTCCATCAGTTCCTGTTATGAACAAACAACAGGACACGCAGGATTAACTGCCCCATCGTTTGTGAAACAGCACCAAATTTACACTCCAGGGCAGAGGCATTAATAAATCTCTACCTGAGCAGGTTTTTCTTGCTGCGGCCAACCTAGGTCCGGAGTTTAAAGACTTCCAGGTCAGCCAGATAGTGGCATTATGCCAGTATTTATGTTGAAGTATGGTGAAGATGATTGTGCCTGAGGAAGGTTCGGGGGAAAAGATGACATTCATCAACAGCGTTGGCGGCCTGGTTCCTCCCATTGTGGGTATAGACAGGCCTCCTCTCTTGTGCCATGCTAAAGTTAACATTGAACGATAGAAAATAGGTTGCTAAATCTGTTGTTCAAGAAGTATTTAAAATGAATAGAGATGTTAAGATGCATAATCTGAATTCATGGCTGATTCATACGGGAGCTAAACCACATGTAGTTTATTAAAATGATTGTTTCCTTTCTTTGTTCTGATAGATTCATAAGATTCAATAAATCAATCAACCAAAATATTTTTGTTTTACTTATGCCACATGGGCACTTATAAAACGTCAAGAAAAGGTGCTCGGTTCGGGTTGGTCGTTTCCTGTGGAGGAGACGCTAGTGCAAGAAACTTATTACTCTTTTAAAATTATGAATGCATTTGACACATTCCAAACTGCTCTCTAAAACAATCGAGAATTTCATAACACCTAATGCATTCAGTAGTCAATAAACATGGCTCCTATTTCTCAATCGAAGCTTTTAGTAACTCGATAGTACAATAGTTATAAAAGGCACAAGTTATTACGCTCCATTCACGTCCTCAGTCCATGCGGCATTAGTTTCCTTTTGCGTGAGCAGATACCATCGCGGTTACTAGTGGCATGTTCTTCTTCTTTTTTTCTCTTTCGTATCGATGGTATGGTATCCTACAGTAAGGTCTGTATTTTGGGCCCAGTAGGTGGCCAGGTACATCGCGGTGTCAGTATTGTTCTCTAATGTGTCGGTGTTGGGACTCTTTGGAGACACTAGCATATGAGCCACGGCCTGGTCGGGAGTACTGCATTGACCTGATTACCTTAATCCCCAATTTTGCCAGATATGCTTTAAACAGCTGAATTGATTGAAGCAGATTTATTTTTATGCAGCACCTGTCGCTACGCGCGTGTTGCTTGAGCGTGTAGTTCGTGGGCGAGCGTTAAAAGACTGCTTCCCATTGACGCAACTGATAATAGCGTCTGCTGGATAGGCCCTATCGCGTTTTATAGAGGACGGTAGCTATCGTCGTAGACAGTTTGACACTTGCATTTCTCATTGATACATTGTTGTTTTAGACAGCTTTCCAATTGTTTTATTTTGTAACTCTTTGGGAGTTTTGTTTCCACGTACATATTTCTCTCCGGAGATTTATTGATTTGTTTGATTTTTTTTCTCAATCTCTTCGTTGCATTCCTTTTTGGGCTTTATTCGAGTTTAAGTTTGCTTGATTTTTTTAATTAATCTTCTGTTTCAAAAAATTCTACGTAAAAGTCGGTGTAGGTACTGTAAGTGATCTTCATTACCCGACCCCTTATTCCTAACCATTTCCCCTCTTCTTTTTCATAAGAGGGGTCAGGTAAGTCGGACACTGACTGTACAATAGCTAGTGTAACACTCTCCTTATAGTATCACCTTGCAAGGCGACAGAAATGCAAATCATTTAACTAAAAGTTTAGCTATCAATTGTGAGTTTATTCAAGCGCACTAAATGCTTAAATTCAGATTGGGTTTTTGATATGTTATCAATTAATTTTTTTGGCACCGGAATTTTGATCGACTTTTTATCGGGAGTTTGAAAAGCTAACTTTATCGTGTAGCTTGCGAATCTTGCGATTCAGAATGAAGATTGGAATTCAAATAAAATTAAACTTTTCTCCATTTTACCAAAAAACTGTAAGGTTGGAGTTTCAACCTAAATCCACGCGTATGCTTATTAGTTCTAGACCAGTGTTCTAAAATGCCAGGTATCATAACTAATATCAACCCAAATCTAGTTTTAAAACGGGATTCCAGACTGAGCCAAACCAGCATTAAATTCTATCACTGTAATTGTCAATTACTATTAATTTCACAATTCAATAAGTAAATACCGTAGAGAGGCTAGGTATCTGAAGAAGTGCTATTGAAAAAACTGTGACACGTGTTCATGTCAGAGAGACTTTAAAGAAAAAATACTTATCGCCAAGTTTAGCCTGTTAAATTTTCGGATTGATGTGCAATTGTCTTATTATCACTTGCTTCAGTGACAGAGAAAATCGTGAGGAAACCAACATGCCTGAGAGATATTTCTCGGCATGTAAAGCCAAGGCAGAGGTCCATGGGTGGCATATAAACTCTAACACCAGGTGAGGCTTCTTTATTTATCGTGTGGGTAGTCCGATAAGATAAATAAAGAAAGCCCAGTTTGTAATTTCAAGTATGTACTTAAATTACGATGTTGTTTGCTTTGCTGGAACGACTGAAAAAGATCTACAAATTACATCTACAACGGCTTAACGTGCTTTCCTAGGCACGGAGGAAACTCGGTATGTAATTGATGGCCACCCATCCACCGCCCGACTTTGGCAAGCGCAGTTTAAGGTTTGTTTCGACAATTCAAAAGTGCCTGTAACTGGCCTATTTGAAATAAATGCTTTGATTTTGATTTTGATTGATTTAACCTTGAAAATATTCGTACGGCTGTTATTATTCAGCCACGAGCTCCTTTAACAATTGCATTGGTAAATGAATTAAATATTATTTCGCTACCATCTTGTTACTAAAATACTTCTCGCGACCTCCACTCAAGTGACCGGTGAGCACATATTTAACAAGCTGACATTTCGTCACCTCACAACTCGAGTGATATGCAAATCAATCATCGGTACCTGTCAGCATCGATTCGATTGCAAGACTCGATTGATTCGGAGATCACTGATAAAATCAATCAGTTTGGTAATCACTATTAGAGTAATGGGTGATTGCGATGTTTCGCCATGTTTGCCTTGTAGCAGGTGTGGTCGAACTTTAATGATGTGTATGTAGGTATTTTTTAATGGTGTTTGATTTGACCTTAGTGGTATCTATTCTTGTGTGGGTGGGCAAATAGGTCATCGTTTTACCTGATCGGAGTGTGATTTTTTCAAGATAAAGTTAAACAGACTCTTCAAGGACTAAACTACTACACTCTTGAAACCGGAACTACTAACTATAAGTGTGTGACATATACTCGTAAGTAGTAAGTACATAGTTATAGTAAATACAATCTTTTTAAAACAAGCTCAAATATTACTGGAATAAGTAGATTAAAATTCGGTGTATTGTCCAGATAGTCTTACGATATTTCAGGGCAGGCAATACTGTAACTTTTCCTAAGTATTTATTAACTTATCAGTTTTTTATTGATTAAATATTCATTTGTTTTCAAAATTATTAAATTAATTCAGAAAATAAAAATACTTTTTAATCTATAATTTTTATCGACATATTGTCTTTTGTCACGATGTCCCATCCCTACCGTGTTTACACAGGGGATGCGTCCCGGCGTCGCTCGTCGCGTCTAGCGCATCTCGTAATGAATCACCCAGTGTGTAGTGTGTTCCGATCTTTATTAGCTTTTGTCTCGCAAATAGAGGGATGGAGGGTTGGCAGAAGTAATGTGTTTTAGTAATATAGCGAGCGACGGTTAATAGATTTAGTTATTTTTTTAATGTTAAAAGTTGAGTGGTTCCGTATTGGTATTGCGTATCAAGTTTCTAAAGATGGTGTCGAAATGCAAAGAAATCCAGATTTTTTTCAATTTTTTCTTTTAATAAGCTGATGATCAATCAGCTTATTACGTTCCCACTGCTGGGATACAGGGCTCGTCTATGTGAGGGGGTCGTAATCCATCATGAACGCCTCGTGCGGGTTGGTGTATTATTTTTCGTTAATCTTCAATTGATAAATGGTCGATAGGAAGATTGAGATTTCCTGTGGTGTTTTCAAAACTAAAATTACAGTATCTATTCATGACACGTCGCGTAAATTAGTTTACAAAGCAGTTATGAATTACTAGCTAATGCCCGCGGCTTCGCCAGCGTTGAGTTTGGTAATTGTCCTATAGGATCATGCTACCGGGATAAAAAGTATCCTATGTGTTAATCCAGGTAAACAGATAGTTTATACTATCTGTTTGCAAAATTTCATCCAAATCCGTCCAATAATTTTTGCATGAAAGAGTAACAAACATCCATCCTCAGAAACTTTCGCGTTTATAATATTAGTAAGACGTACATGAAACAGACTCTTTCAAGGGTTGTCAAATATCTGTAGAATTACAGAAAACATTATTGTGGCGTCAAGTCCGGATATGCCATTTTGTACAATATACAATTTAAACTCCAAGTCATGAAGTTTCAATAAATAAGGAGGGGAAGCTATTAATCATTGTTTCAATCTTCTATTTCTTCCTTTTGTCTTACTGGGGCTAATCTCAGCTGGACCACCGTTACTGCATGTTATTTATACCCCAATATATCCTGTAAGGAAGAAATACGGTTCACACCAAATTGGGACCGTTCAATATCCTACATCCTTCACCAAAAGCCGTTAAAGATTATTCACTACAAACATCATCACTTACAATTGAAATTGAACCTTATCTAAGAAGTTTAAGATTTCATTCTGAATGTATTTAGAAAGGTAATTTTCAGAATACGTCTCAACGTAAATTCAACTTTATTTAGTTGTATGTTTAAGGCACAATTTAGGTTGTAGTGTTATCTCTATTTTCAGATACTGTAAATGTGTTTGATTTTGTAACAAAGCCACATTCCTCGTTTGTTTGTGTTTGTTAACGTTTACGTCCTTTTGTTTCCGTGTTTTAAGGAAGTGTTGTTCACTGGCTGGCTTAGTGTTTAAACATCCCTCAGATAAATATATTTTGGAACCGCTTTTTTGGAAAAAAAAAATTGTATATATGTTTTGTTTATCTCAGCGTGATCATGACCTTATCTAAAGAGAGTACGATAATAAGGCACTGATTCTCCCCGTCATTGCGATCATTGTTTTCTTCTAGTTGCGGAGATATTTAAAATACCTCCTCGATCCCCGTACTATTCAATGCACCCTCAGCACAGTGTTTTGAGTGCGTTACTTTGAGTCCTATCGTAAAACGTGATTTTTCACCCACAAAAAAAAGTAGTTTTTCAGGAATAATTATTACGTTGAGTTACTTAGTTTGATGTACAGCTTGGTTGACAGCTTCGTCAAGGATCCGTTTACACCCGGTATGATTACAATTACTGGAAATTGGTCATGAATAATTTAAGCTTTTACTGGGCATAGACCATTCTTATACCAAGTGAATTATACTGAGAAGGAAGGATGACGTAGTTTCTTGCGGGTTCATCTCATTGGAAACGACCAACCCGAGCCATGCACCTTTTCTCGACGTTTTATAAGTGCACATGTGTTTTTTATTTTATTTTAAGAAACTATCGGAAGGTATTAGGAAGGGGTAGCATAACCACATTTTCATTAATAGGGGCGAGCCTATTGCTAAATGGGCACAAATCCAGACTTCGAGCTGTGATTGTGAAATTCCTGATGCTAAATCTCCTAAACGCACTTTGCCAACGTGAGAATAGAACCCAGGAGCTCATGTTCAACACGAGTACTGCCAGCCACTAAATCAGCGAGGTAGTCGTTCAGTTGTAATTTGAGTCTAAGCTGTTTTATGTTGTATATCGTGTATTGCTCTATCGCGGGTAATGCTAGTTAAAAGTTGTAAAATGAAACAGAGATTTTTACATCTAAGTAGCTACAACGTTTGGCTTGTGCTTTCCTAATATTTCATTGAAGTACTCTAGATGCATGTCGCAACGGGCAGGATGCATGGGCACTAAAAGTACCACATAACGTTATAAAAAATCACGCTTGCTTCATGTGATGTGATGTGCATTCGTTTTGGATCGCCTTAAAAGGCAGATGTGGATCGTAGGGCTGCTCTGGTTTGTTTTGTTTTTAACCCGACTACGGCGAAGCCAAAATGAAGGGTTATGATTTTAGCAGTTTATGTATGTATGTTTGTATTTTCGTATGTTCCTCCGTACCACCTAAACTATCCACCGATTTTGATGAATATGGTTACGATCGATTCGTTATTATGGGCCGCGTAACAAAGGCTACATGTTAACTGACTTCAAAAATACAAGGAGTCCTTGAATTTACAACATATACCTACATATAATATAACAACAAAACCTCACGTCTTTTTTTCGCAAAATATAAGCTAAAAGGCATCCTTTTGATAGTTAATCATTTGGTGAGCTTATTGATATAAACTGGGCACAAAATCCAGACTAATACCTACTAAGTATTTCCTGATGAACACTAATTCCTGGATTACCCAATAATACTTTGTCTGATCCGGGGATTGAAATCACGACCGTCTACATTAGCTCTATCTATTACTAGACCTTAAACCATCATGGTCACCAACAGTGAGAGTCAAAATGGCGGGTATACCATAGCGAATCAAATTATACCAATTACCAAACAAATGTACCTAAAACGTACTATTCTGTACCTAGGTTTAAAAAATCTGTACCTCCTTTAGAAAGAAATTATTTCGAAATTAAGGTACACCCGCCATTTTGACTCTCACCACTAACATTATCATTAACACTAGAAGCGGGATATTTACCGTGTTTACTGTTTTCTTTGAGTTCCCGATATTTCGGCGCTGTTGCAAGCACCATGATCACGGATAAACTGATACATGGTAAATATCCCGTTTCTAGTGTTAATGATAATATTATAATCATAATCATAATCTTTATTTTGCCAAAAGAATAACAACCTTACCAAAAATTTTACACGAGCACTTATTTTCTATGAAGTTAAAGGATTAGATACCCAATTATATAGTAACTCGGTACACACTAGTAAATTCTGGTTGTTCGAAACCGATTCACGCTGACCCCCGTACTAGTTATAAACTGTATTACTAGACCATCAACAGTATCAGTCAAATAAAACCTCTTATCAAAAAAAAACTCCCTTTATTTACATTCTCCATGTGACACTATCAGAGGCAGCCCTGCTGCAGTGTCTAGTTACGCAACATGTTATGGCGTGCATATGGTGATGTATTTCTGTACCCGTTAGACACACACGTCCCCAACTCCCCATGGTACAGGCGGAAGGGGGAGGGGTACCATGGACTTTACACCCATGTTTGATGGGCGTAGAGGCTGTTAAGCTAATTTGGTGATGGTTTTATATGGATATCGTTTACGTGGTTTGGGATGTCAAGATGAGTTTGACAGGATCTCGTGAAAAATCAGAAAATTGTCACGATTCAGAATTCAGGATAAAAATAATTTTAACTTGATTTATGGAAACTCATTTCTTTGTTTTAGGCCAAAACTGGACATGCACCACACGGTCAAATGATTAAGTGTAATATTGCCAGAAAATCAGTAATCAGAAAAGATGGATGTTTTGAATAATTAACGGGTCATGGGAGGTAATCCAAGTAAAGTTATCAGTTACAGGTACAGTTGACCTTAATTAAAATCTAGTATTTAAAAAAAGACTTGTGTAAAATTTGGAACTTTGACCTCCAATACTCCGTAACTAGAAGGTTCTCAGGTATGGTCCGGTACAAAAAATGATAACAATGACGGGGAGAACAAGTGCCTTTCGGCTTCGTTAAGGATATTTTTACCCCCTTTATAAAAGACGAAAGAAAAACGATTGAAATACAAGGTCTTGTCCTTTCTCAAATAAAAGGAGACAGGTCGACTCGGCCCTGCCCGTTGGGAAATAAATCTCCAAATTGTTTATAAATAACTGTCTGACATTTTTGTTTTGTGTCTGCAATCTGTCTTCCAGCCACTGGAATTCCTAATTGCGTCTGAAGTCTGGACTGATTTTAAAACTCAAGAACGGAAATATTTACTACAGATATATGTGTAACGTTATTTGCGACAGACAGGCTGACGTGTTGGTAACGAATTGATTCCATTAGTGATTTAAGACCGGATTATATGAAACTTAAAACTAAAATCGACATGATAAATTCACTAAGAATGACCGTCTTCAGCTCTACTTCAATTGATTTGACTGATGAAGGGTCCAGAATCTCCCAACACCCTTAGATGTTAGGCTTCAGAAGCTGCGTAAATCGGCTATCAAACATGTCATGAATAACAAATAATCTATTGCATCAGTTGTTTGTCTAACTATGCAAAATAATGCGATAACTTAAGTTCACATTGCGCAACTTATATCCATTATTCAAATGAGAAGCCACGTGTTTTTCCATCAGTGCTATGGAAAGAGGAGTTTTCCTGTATAGATACTTAGTATTCCCCATAAGGTAGGATTCCTATCGTATTGTGAATCTTTTTAGGAATCTTGTTTTCGAAGAATTGTTGTGAAGGTATGTCTCTTTTCCTTCATGAGTAGTACGTCTGTTTTCAGTATCGATGGTTACACTTTATTTATTGGAATTTGAACTTTTAGCGCCGAAAGAGAAAATTCATTCAGTCAGGTTTCGTCCTAATGAAAATAGGCAGTAATTATTAGAGTAACAATAAGCTAGATCAGAAAATCCTTTTCGTGTTTTCTAAAGTTTCTGACATGCTGCTGGCTGCTTTGACTTTTCTTATTTCGTTTTTTATAGACGTCAAGATTAACACCCGTATCTGTAGTCGTGGTTTAATAATAACAGCCGCTCGGGTCGATCTTTAGGTTAAGCCGTGCTTGCCTAGGTTGATCTGTAGATGGGTGACCACATTACATACCGAGTTTCCTCCTCATTTGTGTGGCCCAAAAAGTCTGACAACTAGTGTCTTACCAAGGGGTTAGTACTGGGTAATACGATAGTATTACCCAGTACTAACTGGGTTGTGGAGGTCAGATAAGCAGTAGCTCCAAGTAAAATACACGTATTCAGCTTCATCTGGTTGGACTGGAAGCCGACCCCAACATAGTTGGGAAAAGGCTAGGCAGATGATGGTGATCTGTAGTCAAGTTAAAGTATTACTTGAGTTAAAGTTATTACTTATGCAACCATTATTATGAAATAGACAATAATTTAAACGAAGTAAGAACCGTCAAAGAAAACAAAGCTACTTTTAACTTTTGACAGTTCTAACTTCAAGCAATTACTAAAGTACAGAATAATAATTATAATTACTTTTACTGAAGTGATCACTTCGACTCGTAAGAATGCCAATGCCGTATTTATAAGTTGTGGATAACTTATCTGGCAAATCTTTTCATACAAATCTGTTCAATTGTTAATGTATGTAGTCGATCCCTATTTAGACGGTGGCAGTGAAATCACTATCCAAAATGGTCGTTAACAACAACTTATAACAACAACAATAGGCTTGTCTATTGTAAGCAAAATAAACACTGGAATCTTTAGTTCTAGAAACTAGAGATGTTACGGAGGTTCAATTCCGATTCCGAAAGTTCAGAACTTCCGATTGATTTTGCACTTTCGATTCCGATTTCAGTTCCGATATAACTAACTTCCGTAACATCGCTACTAGAAACCTCACAGCACATCTATTTACTGTTCATCGTCCACCAAGTATGTGAGCTACGAAGTAATTATAAATAAACATAGTTTTTCACTTTATTTTTAGAATTCTCCGCATCATACGATAATTATCTAAACTCTAAAGGAATGTTATTGTTCATGTTTGGTCTGCAGCTCATCATTGTGGAAGTATGTCTTCTTGGAATTGAAGGAAAACAGCTGTTTGGAAATGAGTTTACAGACAAAGATAACTTCAAATTCCGATTATATGAAAATATCGTACAAAAAACTTTCTGCGAAACATACCGACTTCCAAAAAACACTAAAAAGTCTAAAATAACTTTACTTTCGGAAGTCGGTGACTTTGTTTGTTTCATTGAACTTTTTGCCACTGATTTCCGAAAGTATAGTTATTTTAGACATTTTTGGTGTTTTTTGGAAGTCGGTTTTTTTCGCAGAAAGTTTTTTATTTTACCCTTTTTAGTTGTAGTATATACCACACAAATTCTTGGCATGAATTAATTTTTGAGTTGTAACAAGAAGTTATGAAGAGATCATCATGTCATCAACATACCCCATGAAGAAAAAATACGTATTAATACGTTCATTGCCAAGCCAAAATGCTGAACTTACCTAGATAGTAAAAATAAAAAAAAATCGTTGAATGTCTTCCCTAGTGACCTAAACAAATACCAGAACCCGATACGCTGCAGCCGCTATTTTATCACTCGTACATAATCACGCGACGTCGCGTGATGTTGCAATTAACGTAAGGAAAAAAACCAAATTCCTGAACCGATTTTGATAAAAGAAGATTTTTTCAAAACGGTTTAGAAATGACGGAGTTATGAGGTAACAAACATAAAAAAAATACAACCGAATTGAGAACCGCCTCCTTTTTGAAGAAAGTCGGTTAAAAATTAACTAAACGAGCCGGTATAATAACACCTTTTGTAAAAAAATAATGAATAAGCAATAATATGAAACTAGCTTTGGCACGCGGTTTCACCGGTGTGGAGATCGCAAATAATCTCGGGAATTAACAATTGAAAGAACAATTGGAATAAAAAATATTCTTTGTCCTATCCCAGATCATGGTTTATTCTTGTAGCTTTCATCCAAATCTGTTCAGCTATTAAAGCGTCCACAGGTAACAGACAGATAGACAGAATTACTTTCGCAATAATTATGTGTATTAGTATAGGGGCGTCACATAATCCTTCGGTATTCTTGTTAAGTTAACGAAGAGTACGTACTTAGCATAGACACAATTTTTAGTCAGGATTTCTGCAACTTGTTCTAAAATAGGTGCTGCTCGAAAATGGCAGTATCACATTGTACTGGGATCAATCCATCATCACTGACAGGACTATTGTAACCAATAAGCCTGATATAGTGGTGGTGGATCGATTAGAACGGCGCGCAGTGATCTTGAAATAACAGTCCTTCCCTGAGAACTCAGCGATCATTGTGCCGATATAGTCGTTTCAGCCAATGGCTTAATTGCCAAGAGCCTCGACCAATACTTGAGGAAGCTCTCGTCAGGCAGTTGGATCATCTCCTTTTTTATATTTTTGTTTTAAAAAATATTTGAAAAAGTAAAATTATAAGTGTAACCGAATAAATAAATAAGTTGTTTATTAACATTATATACAGACTACAAATAGAACTAACCTAATGAAAAAAAAGAATTAAAGTAAGAAAACATAAACAAATAAAAAACGACGACAAAAGGACACTTCAGAGTGCGTCAAGGTACTCCTCCGCATCGCTGTCAACTGGAAACGTACCCAGAAGACTGGCAGCATTGCCACGCTGAATGGCAATGCTAATTCTTTGGCCAAAGAAAGAGCCAGCCCTCTGGTCACGTGAAGTGTCGACCAGTCGGCGAGAGATTTCCTTAAAAAGGAGACGCGCACTTGGACCCCATGACCCGAGCGTTTCGACCCCAAACGGCTCAAAACTGTAATTACCAATAAGTTTACAGTATTTAATAAATAATAATAGTAAAATAAAGGTAAGTACTAAAATTCAGCAGCTATTTTATGCCGTAAATAAGTAGGTCACAATAGGCTGCATTAATGCTCCAATCTAGAATTTAGACAGGCTCATATTCTAGATTTATCTAAGGACAAAACTATCCCACCTTGTAACCCGATCTCTCTGCATTATGAATGCTCCAGCGTCGGTATAAACTAGGTATAATTGTGTCCAGTTGACGGATCGATAGCTTATCAGCGATATTTTGTACTTGTGCTTGTGGTACCTATGCCGCCATGCCGCCCCGCAACTGGGGCCGGTACAGGTGTACTCGAAAGTGTTTGAAGATGTTGAAGACCCGCAATTGTCTATTTTACCTAAAACGATTAGGTACATTATAAAATCAATAAAAAAAAAAGCCTTCATTTCGCTTGGCATTTTAAATGTATGTTTTGTTTCTAATTTGTTTGTAGTTTTAATTTTTCTTATAATCTAAGTTAGCACGTTCTTTGGGATATGGGCCCCTCCACGGGTGAAGGCCTCCCCCAGTTTTTTTTTTCCATTTCTCTGTCTCTTGTAATATTCTGCCAATAGCTTCTGCTTTATCTGTGAAGTCGTCAGCCCACCGTCCTGCCTACTCTTCTTTTCACACACATTAAGCCCTCCAAACTTAATAAAACTTTGCTGTTATGATAACGAATATTAGGATCTCGAATAATTAGGAACTCGTAAAAGCGATCATACTAAACGCTTAATTTTTTTTTTTTTTTTTTTTATTTGTTGACTAAATTGTAATGTTCTGTTTTTTTTTTTGTTTTTGTGAAGTGTGGTTGTATTGTGTTTAATGGCAATGGGTCCTAATTACCTGAATAAATGATTTATTATTATTATTATTAAATGAGATCCTAATTATTCAAGGACGAGGCGATTTTTTTGCTTCCCACTCCTTCCATATCCCTTTGAGCCTAGACAAGTGGAAATCGCAGTAAGGGTTTCGTATTTCTTCAACAAATTCCGGCAGGATTAAGCTTCTCGTTCGGTAACGTCATCTGCCTAACCTTTTCCCAACTATGTTGGGGTCGGGTTCCAGTATAACCAGACGCAGATGAATACAACTGACTAGCTGTAATGACTGTCAAAGATCTACAAAAGAAGGCCGGGACCAACGGCATAACGTGTTTTCCGAGGCACGGAGGAAACTCGGTATGTAATGAGTGGTCACCCATCCACAGACCAACCTAGGCAAGCGCGACTTAACCTAGATATTGAGCCGAGCGGCTGTTATTATTTAGCAACGAGCAAGACTTCTCGCTCGGTAGCACGGGAACTTGATTATGGCAATCTAATTATTTTTTTTACGTTTCCATCTTCGTTTTCGCTCTTACAATGACACTGTGTCCTGGCCCTTAGTCTATCCAAGAACTGCATCGTACATAGAAATTCAATAACCCATCTCCCGACATAATTTCTGCACGTACCTGTACATTCCTGGCCCAGTCATCAGACCGCGATAACGCGGTGACTTACGTAAATATGGCTGAAATGCCATTCCATGCTCGTGGCGCAGTACCTCGTAATATACGTAGGTTATGTTACCATGAGGTACACACCTGACTTGTTTCGAGAATCGTAAGCAGACCTGCGGGGGTGAAGTAACTTCGTTTTCTATGAAATTCTTCCGTATTTGATTGTAAAGGATATAAAGGAATGCAATACTTAATCTATACATTTACACATGCAAATAAATAAAATTGAAGTGTCTGTTTCTAATATATACGGTACGGCCTAATTATACGGAACTTATAAAAAAATATATTTCCCCAATCAACCTTGAACCTAATGCTTTAGCGATAAAGTTGAAAATCTTTTAAAAAAAACTGACAGATTGTAGTAGGTTGATGTGCTGGCGTCTATACATATTTGTATAGTATACTAGGTATGTAGGCCCGAAAGGAAGCTACATAATGTCATTATGACCAGCTCTCCTCTACCTAAAGGTCAAGGTCATCGTATTTAATAATCCCCAAGGACACGACGTCCGCCCCGTACTACAAAAGATTAAACACATTTTAATCAACGTACATTAAAGCCACTCTATGGCAAACCTTTTAATGAACGAATGAACCGCTTGGTTGACATATCACGTGTAGTCTGCGCACGCGCAGTTGATACTCGTTAATTACCAATCAGCTGCAATTAACAGATTTATATGAGTGCATTCCGATTGGTTGATGTTTGCATTGCAGATGAACTTCATAATTGCATGATTCTAGAAGTTTTACAAAAGCTGTACTATGTTGTCATTGAATAGATATCTTCTTTTTAACCGACTTCTTAAAAAGAAGAGGTTATGTATTCCACCAGTATCTTTTTTTTCGTGTATGTTCGTTGATTTCTCCGTGATTACTAGTCCAATTTAAGTGATTCTTTTTTATTTGGTAGATCGTCTACCAAACCATTTGCTTGCGCAGTGGTCCTATATTATTAATTTGCTTTGGTACTTTATGAGTAATCCTTTATTATTTGCATTTTTTTTTCTTCGTCTAAATGGATGTTCTTATAATTTCTAATTACAAAGTAAAATTGATACTTGACAAGGATTTGTGTGAGATACCACAACTAAAAAGGGTAAAATGAAAACTTTTTTGAAAAAAAAAATAACCAACTTCAAAAAAAAAAAACACTATAAAGTGCAAAATAACTTTATTTTCAGAAGTCATTATAAAATCCATGAAACAAACAAACGTTTAAAATTATTTTCCACTCTGTTTTTTTTATGTTGGTTATTTTTTTTCTAATTTAAACCTTTCAGTGTTATATATGTCATCATGTATAAAACTGTCACATTTCAAAGCAAAGAACTCTTCTCATAGACAGAAGTAAGTAAGTGCCGTAACGACAATAACAGAAAAAGCATTTTCGTCATTTAAATGTTCTTTAGGGTCTAAAGAACCTCACGCGATATGCAGTTACGACGTGTTGCACGACCAGCCGTCATCTTGGCCGCAGCAACTCCGTTCAAGAAGAAACTTAGGCTGCAACTGACTGTGCAGCACCGTGCGTACAAACTGAGAGCTCTTGTTACCAAATTCAAGTCGGTCATCAGCTTAAGTGAACTGAAATCTACCTTCAAGCTCACCTAATATCTGTGATTCTTACTTCCTAACTAACTATAAATGCGAAAGTAACTTTAAAGTAACTTTTGACCGAAACCACAGAACCGATCATCTTGAAATTTTGCATATACGTTGTCAGTTATTACAAGCAGAGTAAAACCCGAATTGATTGTCAAATTCTAAATTAACGCAAGCGAAGCCGCGGGCAAAAGCTATAATATTATAAAATATGCGAAAGTTTATGAGGATGTATGGATGTTTGTTACGCTTTCACGCAAAAACTACTGAACGTATTTGGATTAAATTTAACACAGATAGCTTACAACCTGGATTAACACATACGATATTTTTTATCCTGGTAGTATGATCCCGTGGGACAATTATTATTATTATTACGGGCGAAGTCGCGACCATAAGCTAATCTACCAGAAAGCTTATCAAATATCTGTGATGCATAAATAAAAAGCATCATTAAAATTCTTCTAACATAGCATCTCTATTCAAAATCAATTAAAAACCACTCAAGATCAAAGCCAAGAAGCACATTCGGTCTGATCTCATCTGTTTACTCAACATGTGTCAGATAACTCAATTACCCTTAATTGTATGCAGTTGCAACGAGGATGTGTAGAGCTGGCGAGTTCTCATGCTAATATCTTTGATAGACGTCACTGTGAGGTCGAGCGAATCAACTGTACCTAGTTTTCTTTAAATGGGTGGCGAGAAATTCAACGTAGGGATACTGAGAGGAGCCTATCATTAACTTTTCATGAAGGTATCACAGTAGTGCGTCACAAAGCAGATGATCGTTCTATTGATGATTTTTGGGTAATTGTTATTAATCGGGATGACGTTTTTTTTTCTTTAACATTGAAGATAAACTTAAGTAAAACTACTTAGTATCATTGTAGAAGTACGTGTCACATTGCTATAGTTATTTATTCATTTAGTGCTAATGGAGCATCCACGATTCCTCACTACATGCTAAAACAAGATAAGTTTTCAAACATAGTCCATACCATAGGTTTGAGCAGAGGTGTACCTAACAGTACACCTATTAGCCGGTTATGTTTAAGTGCCATGTAATAGTTGGGAGCCTATTGCCACCAGCCGGGTACAAATCCTGACTTCGTGGCTGCTACTGAGAAATTTCTGATAGAAAAACCCAATAACACTTTGCCCAACCTGGGAACGGAACCCAGGACCTCCTGCTCGGTAGTCGCGCTTGCGACCGTTAGATCAACGAGCCAGTCCGCGCCCACTAGAGAAATTAAAATGTCACTTTTCAATTTGATGGAGTCATCCAGATCTTTCGTGCATGTGTGCCTACTGGAAGCAACCCATACTCAAGACTTGAAGCATTTTGAAACTATGTTTTGCATTCCGGTAAAACAGACTCCAAGAATAAAGGAATATTCCCCTGTATGATTTCATCTGTTTACAGCAGCTGCATCTCAGATAACATATCAGTGTTACTCTTAACTCATACAATTGTGCGACACATCACAGGTCGTAATGTACGCAGTTGGATGAGGAGGTATTGAGACACCGTTCCACAGCAGAACAGCTAAGTTACGCTCATATAGCTTCACTTTGTAAGTCTTCCTGACTGCTTTCATGGCGGCCAAATTGAGTGAAGAAGTCTGTACGCAAACACAGGTGCAATCTCTTCCCCTTACTCGCATATTCCAATGCGACGGCAATCCAACATGACAGGCGCGAGATCAGGCGCAGGACTAGCGGCTTAATGTGTTTTCTGGGGCTCGGGAGCACCACAACACCAATTCCCAAACTTCACGATGGTACTGAGAAACGCCTACTAGAAAACTCAATAAAACTTTGCCCGACCCGGGAATTAAGCCCTGGATTCGCTCAGCAGTCGCGCTTGCAACCACGAGACCAACTGGGGTTTGCTTTGTATGAATGTAGGCAGGATCGTACACTGCGTCTACGCACGGATGCGTGGCGCAGCAAACAAATGAATGAACGCGCAGCTAACGTGGCAAACCTCTCCGTGCACATCCTACGTAGTAGTGGACGGTGGACTTTACGGTCGCAGGCGCCGCGAAGGCGATGTATATTGTAATGAATGGGTCCTGGTACTGTTCTGATGCGTTTTGTATTGTTTTAATTAAAATGCTGTTTAGCATATAATCTTGTCTTGATTTTATTGCAAATGACTTTGATAGCACAATTGGTGCAGTGGCTGAGCAAATGGACCAACACAAATAGGTATTATTCTTTATATTATGATACCCTAGTTTAAAGCCCTTCTTTCTTTATCGTGTGGTTAGTGTCTAACCTGGCGTCAGAGTTTTTATGCCGCCCATGGGCCAAGCCCGTGGTGGGCTTACTCTTATTGTAAGGCAAAAACTTGCGCATTGATCGATGCTCGTTCCTTTTTATGTAAGTATAGGAATTTCCCTGTAGTCAAAAAATTACCGGTTGATGATTTAATACTGTGTACTTTTATGTATGTGTTTTGTATATTGTCATCATCAACACAACCCATTTAAGTTCAGCGCTAAATTCGGAACTCGCATTCAATTCTAATTAACCGATTTTACATAGTTTGACTTTGTCAGTTTTCCTGCAGCTGGAAAAACCATCAGGAATACCCAGACGGTATTTTGATTGGAACAATAGGACACTTGAATCAAAAAAATTATACGAAGAACGATCCTAACTGACTTTGTACGTGCTGATCAGATTTCCTCTAAATATTTTCAATCACCGAAAGCCAGTGGTTTTCTGTATCACCTAACTTGCGTATCTCCTGTATTTCCTACAAAAAAGTAACTACAAAATTGTAGTAGGAGGTAGGGAAGCCCAGTTAAGAGGACCGATAACCCTAAAAATGAGGGTAGGACAGGGTGTTGTAACTTGCAACCCTTCGTGGGAGCCTATGTGCAACAGAGGACTGCGTGACATGCTAGGTTAAGTTGATTGACTCTGCATATCGACCAGCTATGGATCCAAATAAAACGTTTAAAATTTACATTAGGCTCTTCAAAACAACAGCGAAAAAAAACATGTTCTACAAAAACGAAGCATGTCTAACCAAAGATGAACCGAACAGGTATAATCTACGTAATTGTGAACAAGTCCATTAGTACATAAATGAGTATGTTACTAGTTAGATGGGGGCGTGGGTGCGCAGGCGACGCGCAAAAACTAACGAGTGGGAGACGATCCCGAACGTGTACGGAGGATGTAGTTATGTGCCACGAGACTAACCCCGAGATCTATGAATGTTACTTAACTCATAATTTGGCGTTATTCCTGCCAAACGGCACCGTTGCATAACTGTCAGTATCAACGGCTTAACGTGCTTTCCGAGGCACGCGGGTATCACACCCCCAACTTCCAAACTACGGACTACTATTGAGAAATTCTTAATGGAAAACCCGATAACACTTTTTGCCAGACCCCGGGAATCGAACCCAGCTTTTGGGGCTTTCCTATGTAATTTTGAAGTTCAAAAACTGCTGATCGTTACCGCAATTTGTGTAAATGACTTTTATTTGATTGATTTTTATTTTGTTGACGACCTGAATGATACCACAAAATTGAAAGATGAATTGTGTGAGGGATGAAATGTAGGAAGGGGCTGAATGAAGTGTATCAGAGAGATGTAAATTATAAAAGCTAATCACATTCTAGCTATGACTTCGCTTGATTTTAACATATATATTTTTGTTTCTTGCAGGTAAACTGAATTTTCTTGGTAAGCACGGTGCTGAGTGTGCTGACCGAGACCTATCTGTGGTAAAAACTCTTTTAATTTATTGTCAATGTCATAGGTATACCCCAAACCGTTCTTAAACTTAACCACGAAGAGGTTAAGGGTTGTAAACTTCGATATACCATTGTAAAGAACACTTTCCATGTCATCTCAGTGCTTAGTCAACTAAAAATATTATAAAATATTTAGTGTTTATCCCGCGAAAAATATTCAGGCTTGGTTGCAGTATGCAGCACAACCAATCGGTTTGGGTGCATGGCATGTTAAATTTCGCTTTTCCTGCATGTGCATATTTTTGCGAGCAGGAGGGTGCTACTGCTACTACTGCATTCGCGAAAAAGATCCAAGCTTGTATGCAGATACAAGCTTGGATCTCTTTCGCGAAACACTAAATATTTTGCATAAAAGATGTCATGAATTTCCGCAAAGTAACGTCTGATTCCATAATTTTTAAAACACTATACCTTATATATTTACATAGTAGGTATCCACCATGTATAACATTAATTAGTAATCATAACTGTCATTTTAATTACTGGTCCCATTCTGCATACCACTTACAATATAATGAATAGCTTGCCGCACAGACGCGGGCCGGTCCAGGCGTCGCGTCTAGTGTAAACACTTCCTTATGCGATGCTAGCTAATTGTTTGTAATGTTTATACTGCGCACGCGCTTATTAAGAGCTTTGTTTGAGTTATGTTTATGAGATTATAATTAATAGGATATGATTCAGTTAATTTAAAATGTGTTGTTGTGATATGCGAGTGTCTTTATTACAAACAGATTTTAGGTGTTTTTCCGCTAGAGTCCAGCAGTTACGTATTTTTCCTGGAAAGGATTCCGAAGTTAATAGAACTTTAACAATGCTATTTTTAACATTTTAAGTTTTTCTAACTTGAATTCGGTTGACTCTCCAGCGGTTCACCAACGAACTTTTAGGTTTAATGTTCTTCAACTTAACAATGTGGTACGCAAAATGGGTTTATTCGTCAACTGGTGAGTGTGAAGCGCGCGCGTGCGCACGAGTTGGCAGCTTCTGAAAAACTGAAAACAGTCAGAAAAATTCAGGTTTTGTAACAACATGAAATTTTAATCAGAACAGTAGGATAAAAACACTTCTAAAAGTTGTTAAGTATTTATATATTGGTGCTCGTGACTGTATTGTATTGTTTAGATTTTTCTCACAAATAACAAGTCATCTTAAAAGCAGTCGAGATGATACCGTTGCTGGTCGCTTTACATAGGTTCACGAATTGAGATCACTAGTTTTACAAAGATGTAGGAAATGAGTTTGCTTACAATTTTTTTTGAAAACTCTGTTTTTTCTACAGAAACAGGAGTGGAGCTAGTATCATTCACATGGGCCCTCATTTTCATCTGCCTAGCTATTTAACAACTATAGTAAATAATTGTAAATGATGGGTATCCATTTACATGCAGGGGCTGCCAATCTGGCCTCCGCAAACCAGTTAATACACGATACCTCTAGGCAGCACTAGTGGTCAGACTTACTAGCATCTGACTATGCGTAACGACTGTCAAAGGTCTACAAATGACAGCCGGGACCAATCCGAAGCACGGACGAAACTCGGTGTGTAATGGATGGTCACCCATCTACCGACCAACTTTGGCAAATGCTGCTTAACCTTGAAAATTTCTATCTTCAAGGTTAAGCCAAAATCGGCTGTCCCTGCGGCTGTTAAAATTTAGCTACGAGCCCCTGACAACGACTTCTTCTATTTCTAACAATACCAAGAACCGCAATTGCAACACACACATTTAGACAATCTTAATACCAGTATGACCAAATCCTATGATAATGAAGACGTCCTCCACGGTGCTAGTATCTCGCCTAGATCTGTAGCCTGTTACCGGACGACTTGCGAAACCACAAGAATGCTATCGAGACACCCACGGGGATTTGTCGCTTGGCAGGAAAGATGCAGAAGTATAATTGAGTGACAATAAGACGTAAAACCTGGATGAGGCTGTTACAGGAACGTGGAGAGTGACACAGGCAAGAGTGGCCTGGTCCCAGCAGTAGGCGAAGTCGAGCTTCGGGTGATGATAGTTATGAAGACGTGACATATCAATTGCATTAAAGGGTTAGGAAGTCCTTCTGACCGGTTTCGGTGGTGGAGGTCTCAGCGTAGACCAGCCATCCGCAGTAAATATTAAAATGCACAAGTGTATGCGCAGACACAGGAGCACTCTCTCTTCCTTTACTCTCATTATCTGATGGGACGACAATCCACTATGACGGAACAGAGAGCAGGCTAACGGCTTAATGTACTTTCAGCGGCACGGGGGTGTTTGGCCACCAACTCTGGGCTACCACTAAATCCAGTACCACTTCGTCCGTCCTGGGAATCAAGCCAAGGGGCAGTAAACGTACAGTAATGTACCTTATTGACATTACTGAATCCAAGGCGTCGTCGCTTCTTTCTAATCTTCTATTCTTCTTGGCGGTTTAAGTTTTTTTCAACGCCCGCTTTCATCTGCATAAACTGGTTTGGTCAAACCATTGTTCATACTTCACCTACTGCACCCTACCTTTGTGTTACCGGTCCGTTCTGACCATATCTGTGTGTGACAGTGGGCGCCCTAATATCCTCGGCGCGCCCATAATACTCTGTTTACTTGTCCGCACGTGACGATCGGCAAGATACGATGAGCTGCGGTAGGTGGACCAACTTGGTGGTGTAAACTTAGGACAGGTAATAATAGTCCTCCAGACCGAATTTCAACAATGTTCGAGCCATCAATGCGGGAGATGAGATAGTACACAAGTGTATGCGCAGATAAATGTACAGTCTCTTGTCCGTTACTATCCCAGTCCGATGGGGACGCAATTCACGAACCGGCGACAAATACACAATAGATGAATAGGAGTAGAGATCCTTTTTAATTGCGGGGAAGTGAAACCGCCATACTTTTCTGACCGCTAAGCAGCATTGCTAGATATGGGCACCGGTGAATTTACAGGCAAATTACATTTTTCAACATTTCTGGGTGATGGTAATAATGCAGTAGGCACAACGAAGGCTCCGTTCACGGCCTCGGGTTACGCGACTGGCGTCAAGCAACACGCGTTTTTCGTGTTTCTCGTGGCCGAGGGGTATGGTGAAAAATAACTTGTATCACAACTGCTGTTAAAGGGATACAAAACTTTAGTAAAGCAATGACAACATTAGTAGTAGAAGCAGCAGTAGCAGTAGCAGTATAGTGTTATCTATTTAGAAAACTACAATCGCAAATTGCTGGACTAAGGTGACCAGCGATATTTTTTCAAACACGACAGACGTTACAAATTGTTTGGAGAATTCCAAGAAAATTCCTACCACATGGCCACCCCAACGCTACTCAGTGTGTCGTGTGCACAACATACCATTTTGATAGTTTCCAAAAACGTTTTGATTTCCAGCAGCTCTATCGCAATATTCGTAACGTTCGCAATTTGTGCCGAAATGTACGCGAATGATGCAAATTCATAATTACGCAGGAAGAGCCAAATATATGGAGTTTTGTCCTTTTTTATGGTGGCGGCAGTGTTGCAATAGTCTTTTGAAGTATATTAATAGAGCTTAATATATGGCCAAATTAAAATTTGCAATCTATTTACACACGGCTTGTGTGTAATGTTCGCGCTACTAGACTCTCCCATTTACATATGAGATGGTGTGGTGTCATCCACCACACGATCCCGAAGTGTGTTGGTAGACGTCAGACATCTACGCACTTTTCTTTCAAGGACACCGATCTTCACCGTTTTGGAAGCAGGGTACACAAAATTATTATATTATACACATTGAATCTGTAGTGTAAACAATGATAAAAATTGGCTTCTAAATAACTATGATAATGAATGTTGAACAGGAATACAGCTATCATGAATATCAGCGGATTGGTTATCACAGTTTCTTGGTACCTAATGGAGGACGGGATCGCTGCTTTTCAACTGAAAACTTGAAACCCTGGAATGGGGAATTACAGAAAACTAACACATTTCTTCCTTAAAAGCTGAGTTATTTCTCATACCCCACAACATCACTATTAAAACTGTTTTTTTTTTAGAAAAAGGTTTCTTATTTTACTATTTAGTTGTAGTAGTCCAACACAAATTCTTGTCATGAATTAATTTGGAACCATCATGTCGTCAACATAGGCCAAGAAGATAAAATGCGTAAACCCATAAACTACGCGGGCTTCTACTACCAAATGAAAAAAAGAATCACGTGAATCTTTCATCGTAATCAAGTAATCGGTGTCAATACATGAAAAAAAAAGATACTGGTGGAATACGCACCTCCTCCTTTTTAGAAATAGGTTAAAAATAGTCTAGCTATTCATTACAAACAACTAATTTCTACAAACTCAACAACGTAATATACTTTCAGAGAACTACGTCTGTTTTATCAATCAAGTCTTAAGTCTTACCATACCTTTAAAAGTAAACAGTCCTACCAAGTCATCAAGTTCCGAGGAATCTGACCCATTGAGCTTCGTATTCTTGTAATAAGAGCATGATGAATCACTTACTGATGCGCATACATAGATGTACCTTGTAGTTGTAACTGGCAAGGCGGTAGTTCGTCTAAGAATATAGCTGGACAAGGATCTTTTGGCCAGAGGTTAAAATAAGAACTAACACTCTAAATCTTGTTACAATTTCAAAAAGTCAAACAGAGAGTTTTTCAGCATTATTCGAGAGTTTCAAGGTCCTTGTAGCACTATATCTATTGAGACTATCATGTCATGTGGGGTAGTGAAACTATGACGTGTTATATGTCATAGTGTTTGTAAGTTTAGTAATTATGTGATTGGGTAAGGCTAAGGACTCGATTTTGGGAATCCACTATCGCCAGTGTGAAAGACACTATTGGCAATTTCTATCAAAAGGCCGCAGCGTGAAGTAACATTCCTAACAGTTTGAAAAAAAAATACCAACAGGCTCAAATTGCACTACTACTACTATTAGTGCTTGACTCCAATTTTATTATTTTTTAACTATCACTATAATGCCTTGCCTTGCGTGCTTCGGTGACAATGCCAATAGGGTGTTAAACTCAACAGAATCTGACCTAGTACACACGGCTACTACAGTAATGAATAACACAGTTTATATGAAGTGATTCACGCGCATTCTGATGCCCCAATATGGGCATAGCGTGAAGAACTAATAAACAGCTGTGTTTAAGGCCCTTCCGCGAATATTTGAGGACCTGGCCTTATTCAGGTGATCGCTTATCATAACTTTTGACCTTCAGGCATATCACTGTTCTTGTGTCGCCGGTATGGCGCCAGGATATGATATTTTTGTCAGTTCTTTTTACCGTTTCAAAAACATATGTAAAATATGATTAGAGTGTTTTAAGAGTTCACACTGCTAACAATAAAATACTTCAGGATACATCCCTACCGGCAACTTACTCCTTACGCTAACGGTTATAGAGTTAGCAGCGACCGACTGAGTTTGATTGACGTGTACCACTTCCTACCTACTAAGTACCTACTCCCGTATCTATTAATTATGCACTGCTGAAGTGCTGAGACTTTTTTCAACTATTTTGGGATCCGTTTCCAGTCCTCATCAACTACAATTCAAATTCACCCACTTCTGGGTGGGTCTCTTTTCTTTGTGCCAATCTCAACAATTCCAGTCTAACTAACCTAGCTGAAATCCGCTGCACACTGACCTGCACCACCCAGTTACGATATCCGCTAGTTTTCCATAGATCACCGTAACTGTAACCAAGATTGGCTTACGCGCTTCTGATTAAACCTGTAACATTACTGCCACAGGTCATCTGCGAGAGACAGTCAGAATCAATTCAAACAATAAATAAATACGAATACGCCAAACTGAGTACAGACGCCAGCAATCCGCCAAATTTCTTTAATATATTTTCAACATTATCGCTAAAGCATTAGGCTCAAGATTGACTGGAATAATTTGACAGTTTCGGGTATCTTGATGTGCTGGCGTCTGTAACTACAGTCGTTATTAGCATAGGAAGTGTAACCCTCAAAAAATTCCTATCCAAAAAGGCATAACATTCGCAGTACTTGTTCCCTAAAGTTTTCCTTGCCCATCAAGTATAATTGTTCTGAGTCACACAGACACTTGATGCCCAAACATAGCTAGCCCATGAACAGCTAACCAAGGGCCGTGACCGCTCGGCAACACTCGGCAAAGATCGGCTACTTCCGTACAGGCAGAACTTTTGATTGTAGACATTGAACTTCTGTGAAGGTTCCACTTTGATCTGTGTTGAACCTTTTTTGGTAGTTTGTTTTTTTTTCTATGTATCTATCTATCTAGGATTTTATCTTCTTTCCTTCTTTTTATTTAGGATTAATTTGTCGTTTTTGGCGCATGCCTTAATACTGAAAAAATCTGCTGCTGAATACTAGGACTCAAGCATCAGAGAGGAGGTGTGAAGGATCATCTGTTTTATTACAGCCTTCATGGACCAAAAGCTTGTCCAGGTGTTGTCGATTTCGCGATAAATCTCCTTTTCCGTTTTTTTTTGTTCTAGACCATACCTGGGAACCATCTAGTTACGGACATGTTGGGGGTCAAAGTTGCATTTTTTCACAAGTTTTTTAAACATATGTTTTTAATGTAAGATTTTTACTTTAAACACCTCCACGACCCCCGTACTATTAAATCCATCCATCAGCACAATGTTTTGAGTGCGTTGCATTGAGTCCTACCGTAAAACGTGTTTTTCACCCCAAAAAAAAAGTCGTTTCCCAGCAATAATTTTTGTGTAAAGTTACTAAGATTAATGTACATAATGTTTGGTTGACGGCTTCGTGAAGGGTCTGTTTACACCCTGTATGAATTGAAAAAATCACATTGGGACTTGCCCGGATCTGAACCAACGACCTCATGCGTGAGAGGCGATGCTTTAACCACTGGGTCGTCACGACATTCACAACCAATGAAATATAAACTGCATTACAATCGGGTGCCAAAAGGAGCGCGTCAAATGTGAATACGAAATAATGCTCGTTTACGAGCGACGCGTGCGCATATTGTGGGTGACAGCGACGCGCGACGCGGACAACATGACGATAGTGAGTATTACACTTTATTGTGGCAGATTACTTCAGTATTTAAGAAAGACAACTTCGTAATTATATAACTTGATATGATATATCTTTTTTAACTGTTGCAAAGTTTTAATTTTTCAAAGGAACCCATTTCAAACCTAGTGAATGAATGAAATAGACAAGAACTTGTTATGTAATGGAGGGGCCCAGTTAATAGCTAATAAAATATTAATTTACACAGATGTAGTTTTGCTTCCTCTTTTCAATTTTTTCAGCTTTGTTTTTATTTAACATTATTCTGGTTTAGTTCCAATGGCATTTCCAATTAAGTATTATCCTTCTAGCTTAGTAATCCTCGCATCAAAGATTCTTTTCTTCTACAAATTAAGGACTGACTATACTTTACACAGCAGTGACACGTGTACCGGTGCGTCACATACGGCCCGTTGTTTCGCAGAACTGCCGAATCTTATCAAATCTAGCGAGCGTTCACCGGGGGTCAATCAACCCGAAAGCTCAGGCTCAATTGAAGCTTGAAGTCCATCTGGGACTTTTAGGCTAGCTTGCTCGAAGGATAGTTTACTAGATATGTCGTGATGCTTTGAAACACAAAACTAAAAAAAATGTAGGAAATTAAATAATATCACGCCTTGCCAGTAATTTTCGAAGAATTAGGCCGAGGTGTACCTATAAAACATCTACAATTCGCCAGTTATGGGGGCGAGACTACACTAATCCAGACTCCGAGAGACTATTGAAAAAATCCTAATGGAAAATTCCAATAACACTTCGCTCGAGCTGGGAATTGAACCCATGTCCTTAAGGTGCGAACACTGAAAGAAAGAAGCAGTCCAGCATTTGTAGGATGTGAGACAACTTTTAATATGGGACTAACTAAAACAAAAACTGTTCCATATATTTTGACAGATGATTTGATCATAATCACCATATCATAGTCACCGAGACTTACCCATCGGTAAGTCTCGGTGACTAATTATTATATACCAATCACCAAATATTAACCTAATTCCAAAACATACTGCATTTCTCACACCAATCCGATACTGCCAAATCCGTTGACCCACATTTCATTGCGAAATGTCCCCTATATTGGATCAAGATATCCAAATTGACTCGCGGCACGCATTTAGCCTAAATGAAGTACGTTGAAGTAAGAAGTGTGTTATCAGTGCGTCGTATCAGATAGGTACTCCCACGCGCGTCAATCAGGCTTGCCGCGTTTGGTGGCAGGGGTATACTGCTAGGTGGAACTGGAAAAAGTGGACATCAGTATGGCCGATTATGATTGGTTGTTTTGATTTTTGCACTGACACTCTTTGAATCCTGAATCAGAGCCCGAGTCTTTGATCAACACAGAGTTTTCTCATGTAGTCCCGCCTGTGAACAATATTAAGAGATTGAACATTATATGTAAGTATAAATCGTAACAATAAGCAAGTCCACCTAAATAATTCGGAGGCTCCCTAAGTTTTTTCAGCTACATTATTGTGAAATTTGGTCACTGCACTTCTTTTGAAAGAAAGGTACAACCAGCAGCAGACATTTATTGATTCAAAATCAAAACATTTGTCTCAAGTACTTTTGAACCGCCGAAACATAGACAACAATAAAATGAAGCTACAGTCACAAGGCATAATAACTGTGAAAGTACTGTAAAGTCTGTTTTTTAATCTCGGCGACTAAATTGACAAGTACAAATGGCAAACTGACATAGATTTCAATAGCATTTAAGTCAGTTTTGACATTTTCACTTGTCAATTTAGTCTCCGACATTAAAAAACAGACTATAGTTGCCCATTCAATAGCGCAGATTACGTAATACAAATATATATTCCATTCTCGTTAGCAGGTTCCTAATTAAGTATTTTGTTTTTCTTCGTTTTCAGAAATTATATTTCCCTTTGACGAATACGGCACATGTCCATTTTACCCCAGTCCACCCTAATTACATAAAACACAGGACACGTGACTCACTACGCACAGTGGGTAGGTAAGTACTTACAATACAGTTACACTTAATCAATTGGATTACTGTAAACAATTGACTAATCTAGGTCGCGGGGACATGAAGGTGTCAGAGGGAGGGGGGGGGGGTACAAACGTAGTAGGAGAGTATTATTATGGTAGTGATTTAATTGTGGTGGCTTCAGGTTTTTGGTGTTGTTAGCGAAATTGAAAGGCTTTTACGGTTTAATAGGTAATTAACCCAAAAATAAAACCGACTTCAAAAACACACAAAACGTGAAAAAAAACATTAGCTTCTGAAGTCGTTGACTTTGTTTGTATGATTCTGTTTTTTGCAACCGACAAAACACTGAACAAATAGTAAATATGGTACCTAAATATCCCGTTTTCAGTGTTAATGAAAAATATCTGAATTGCGTTAGAAAGTATACTTATGGAAAACACTGTATGTGCTTATAAAATTTTTGACCTCGATTTCCCTGGGATATCATCATTAGATTCTGACTTGGTGACAATGGGACCACCTCAGCACGCGTAGCCTGACCACCGTAGAAACGGGTTTTGTCGACGGAAGGATCGACAAAATGACGCATTTTTTTTGTTGATCTGTCATTTTGTCGAATCTTTCAAGCTACGCGTGCAGGAGTATTAGAACAAAAAATAATTTTTAAAATCGGTCCACAATTGGTGGAGAAATCGGTGGACATATAACATTAAAAAAAAAACATACAGTCGAACATAGAACCTCATCCTTTTGGAAGTTGGTTAAAAATAATAGGTACATGCCAAGGTAAACACATAATGCTAATAAAAATGCTCCAGAAGGACTGCATTCAGACAGGTGAGGTGCGTAGTAGTAGCAAACGGCGTGCGTGTATGACTCTATGTATGAGTTCGGCCGAAGCAAAAGGAGTACCGTAACAGGTGTACTGTCACGAGCACCAATGTTTACACTTGCCTAAGTTTAAAAGCAATTTTCGTGAGAAATAACGATTGTAACTTGGAGATAGGATCTTTTTCATAAAAATATGAGTTCCAGAATACTATGTTCGTAACAACGTGTCATTTTAATCAGAAAAGTAGATCAAAAACACCTTTAATAGTTGTAAAGTGTTAAATATTGGTCGTCGTGTCTTGGAAAATTACGATTTTTTCATGTTTTTCTCCACACGTTCAGTTTAAAAGACAAACCCAATAAAGAAAGTCACAGTTAATTTTCCATTTTCTACATTCGAGTGTTATCGAGGAGAATTTTCAATCAACAGCAGTGTGTCTTATGTTTACCAATAGAAAAATACCGACTCTGATGTAATCAACGAACATATATAAGTGACGGTATTCGTTTCATTAACATAGTATTGATTCACTACAACTCTTAATTGTATTGTAGCTACACGTAACGATTCCGTTAATTAGAACTATTTTTAACTAGTCATTGTTTTTGAGAATTTGCTGCTGTTTTGTTTTCGACTGAGTTCCTATAATACCTGTGGTTGAGAGTTTTACCACAAGGTCGTTTTATTTATTTATCAACAACTTGCTTATGCCCGTGGCTTCGCCCGCGTGTAGTTTAATAATTGTCCCACGGGATCATATTACCGGGATAAAAAGTATACTAAGTGTTAATCCAGGTTAGAAACTATCTGTGTGCTAAATTTAATCCAAATCCGTTCAGCAGTTTTTGCGATAAACATCCATCCTTCCTCACAAACTTTTTCATTTATAATATTAGTACGAAAACCATCTATATTTAATTTTATCTTATGCCATGCAAAATATTCTTAACACAAAACAGCATCACACTTGTAATCCTCGAAGGGTTAGGCAGAGTTTTACCTCAGTTTATTTTCACACATCTTACACCCACATTTTGCCAGTTATGTTAATTCCCATGTAAGGAGCGAGCTATCTAAAATCTTTTTCTCTTCTATATAAAGAACATAATTAGGAAGCTTAGTAATAGTACTAAGCCTCCGCTGTCCGTTCCGTGTGTCTGTCAGCGGGGTGTATCTCATGATCCGTAGTAGGTAGGCAGTTGAAATTTTGACGGAATGTGTATTTCTGTAGCCGCTATGTCAACAAATAATAAAAATAAAGTAAAATTAAACGGGGCTCCCCTACTACGATGGTGCAGAACCCTTCATGCGCGAGACCGACTCGCACTTGGCCGTTTTTTTTCTGACTCATTTCAAAAACATTTTCATGAACCCTTCAGACATTGAAAGATGTCAAGCGCGTTCATTATCCCTACACAGTGCGCAAGAGAATGCGTGCACGCGTGACTCACGGGCGGGTACGATGGCGCGCGGGTCAAGGCGCCGCGCTGGCCTTCCGTGTGTCAGTCGCTATCTAACCTAACGAGCGAGCGTGCTAGCCATTACTGGAGTTATTTTAATACTAGTATATGTAATAATTATATTTTATTTATTTGTGGACTTAAGAACGGTGCAAAGTTAATCCTACTAATATTATAAATGCGAAAGTTTATGAGGATGTATGGATGTCTGGATGTTTGTTACTCTTTCACGCAAAAACTACTGACCGGATTTGGATGAAATTTGGCACACAGATAGTTTATAACCTGGATTAACAGTTTTTTTTTTTTTTGCATTAGGCTGTACTGTCCCACTGCTAGGCAAAGGCCTCCCCCATTCCTTTCCAACTCTCCCGGTGTTTTATCTCATCTGGCCAATCAGTCAAGAACGAGTCCAAATCGCCACGCCAGCGTTTCTCAGGCCTGCTTCAGTGACTACGACGGTGTTCTGGCACCCACTGTTTGACGTTTCTAGGCCATCTGTTTTGACACAAGATATTTGATAAAACAATAGCTTTCAATGAAAATAGCAATACTCCAAATACCTACTCATTCAATACCTTCCGTCTCCAAGATCAAATATAAATAACATCTCACACAAATACCATCCAGCATTATCTTGCGTTTATTTGAGTCCACATCCGTCGATAAACAGCTAATATGATCAATACATTCTTGTACTCAACGAATGTCATTAGCGGACAATTTTAGCCTGTCTCGTAATCAGGCAGCTATCTGCTGAATAAGGTGAGGTATAAATAAATCAGCAAGGAGTCTTTATACGGATGGCGGTGTCAACTTGTGGGTCACAGCGGATGTTATTGGACAGGGATTCTGCAGAAGTATTACTCTACATATAGTATCATAGAATAACATACTGCCATGAGTTTGAATGGCTCTTTGGTCCGGTGGTCTCAAATTCGCCAGATACTTTTTGTAAGCCCATATAATAGAGGGCGAGCCTATCGTCAACATCCGGCCACAAATTCAGACCCGGGCTGCTTCTGAGAAATTCATAGTGAAGAAACCCAATAACGATTTGCTTGACCTGGGAATCGAACCCAGTACCTAAGTATCTGCAGAAGTGTGTGCGACTACTACACCAACGAGAGAACGACCAACAAGATTTTCTAGATCTGCGCTATAAAGGCACTTTTCCTCAGCTCCCTCCTAGTGAGAGCCTTGTGACACACCTACCCTTCTGCCGATCCCCTGCCCATATCACCCGCCGCCGGGCCACTCAGCAGGTCAACTATGCGCACTGACCACATACCGATGACTTGCCAACATGATCACTATCTGATCGACTTGATCAACTTCTTTTGTTGTGATCAGTTCGCTCAGCTTGTGATGTATGGGTGAATATCTTGCAAGGTGAGTTGTTGTCCTCTGGCCAAGTGTGATGATGCATATGATTATGTTAAAATTGACTGATGGAAAACCTTTGTATTGGTCTGGAATCATTTTTTTTTTCATAAACCCATAGACGGGAATATACAAGCCTGTGACTGTCATGGACGTAACATAACCAATAAGAAACTGTTATGGCACAATGACAAGTAAGCTATTTACATCATCATTTCAGCCGAAAGACGTCCACTGCTGGACATAGGCCTCCCCCAAGTATCGCCACATTGACCGGTCCCGTGCGTCTCACATCCAGCGGTTCCCCGCAACCTTCACCAGGTCGTCGTTCCACCTAGTGGGAGGCCTTCCAACGCAAAGTCTTCCGGTTCGCGGTCGCTACTCCAGAACTTTTCGGCCCCATCGGCCATCCATTCTGAGAGCAATGTGCCCTGCCCACTGCCACCTTAGTTTGGTAGTTCTTCGGGCTACTTGCATAGTTCCATATATGCCATGTAAGTAACAGGCATGTTTATTTTGGGCCAAAAACAGGAAAAAAATAAGTTCTCAATTCATCCGATTTGAACATAATTAACCGCATCAAAATCACCGACTTCTAATTCGTGATATTTGCAGTGCTGACTGCAATTATTGAATAATTATTTCCTTGATCACGCAGCTCGGTAAGTTGGCACCATAACAAATTGGTGATTGGTCAGAATGGTCAGTGTTGACCACCTGAAATTAGTAGTGCACCTGTCTAGTTTTAATTGCACTAACTTTAAATACTACCTACTGCCTTCGTCTTTCTGTCTGATTATATAACTAGAGCAGTAGCAAATACTCGCTTTGACGCAGACAAGGTTTTCTATACTACACTACACTTTGGAAGACCATAAATGCATGCAATCCTCATGAGGCATAGATGATAAAAGGGTGCAGGGTAAAGGGTATGTTCAGGGTGCTCTTGGGGCTGCCTCGCTTTTGTAGCGCGTCGGGGATGTTTGCCGAGGCGCGTGTGGATTGTTTCCACACAATCATGCGCAAGCGGTGCACATCCCTGGTGCGTAGGGTGCGGGCCAGCCGCAACAGTATCCTGAAAGCTTTTGCTGAACGTTTCGACTGTCAGTACGTGAACCACTGCTGCATGGTTCACGTGCTGACTAATGTTAAGATATTGTTTTAATTTGATTTCGTTTCGATTTTAATTTTAATTTTGATTTTTTATTTCATTTATTTAGTCAGAAAAATGGAATAATTATACTTATTTACATTATATACAGACTACAAATAGAAACTAATGATAATGATGATGATTTTTCATTTTGTTTTTGTTTAAATTTTGTTTTTTTTATTATTTTAATTTGGATTTAAATTTAGTTTTATTGTATGATCCAAAGTTTTGTATCAACTTTGGATAAAGAAATAATAATAATAAAGGAGGAATTAGAATAGTAGTATTCTTGTGAAAGAGCTCATCTGTAAAAGAATTACCTTCGTGCCATATTTCTGCCGGCTATTGAATCGGCGTTTCAACTTCATCTGTAAGTTGGAAAATATCAAAAACCTTTTTTCGTTTGAGATTCACAGTTACTTACCCACTGCTCCGTTAAAATAGAGCTGTTCTTAAAAACAAAACATTACCATTATTATTCGTCGTATCCCTATAATACATCAACAAACAGAGGGTTAAAGTTTTATTGCCCAATAAAAAGCATGTACGGAATTAACTTAGTTGCCGCCGAGACCACCCGAACCCTCGACAAATAGATCGGGTACAGTCGGCAACCATCGGGATTACTACAGATTTTATTTGTCCTGTCGGTCGCAAACGCTACTACCGTGAGTCTTCGCAAAGTGTCGCAGGGTTTTCCGATAATCAGTCAGGACCGCAGGACCTGTCTAACGTTGATGTCAATAGGCTCGCCTCCTTTATTACATGGGACTTTAAGATAACTGGCTAATGCAGGATCACTTCAGCCTAGCCTTTTGGGAAATTCAAGAGTGAGGTTATATTATATTACCCTTTATGAAAAAAAAAAAAAAATTGCTATGAGCTTTGACAAAAAATCTTGAAACATCTTACGATGTAGAGAAAATGGGGCTTTTATTCAGAAATCGCAATATTTCTGGCTTTTTTTCCAAGCAATTTGTAATTAGCTTCATTCTTTATTATTTAGCTTTCTTTTTTAAAAGATCTGGAGTTTACACCATCTAATTATAAAGGGGATTCCATCATATTTTTGGAGGATTAGATATGAACACTGTCGACTGAAAACTAGTGAAGCTTTTATAACGGACATTATAGAACACTTTTGTATCCGATCATACAGGCGCAGCCGCCGGGCATCGCCCGCATCGTTACAAACTTAGTGACAAACAAACACGTGTTGTTATTAGGGGGAACATGTGCGTGTACGCATCTCCACGATATCGCTCGAAAATAAACTTTATCACATCTATGATAGGGTTTGATTTGCCATCACCGAGTGTAGTGTTAATGAATTTTAAACTGTAACTCAAGGAAGATTGGGTTGAAAATTATTTGTTCATTTAATAAAAGCTGCGTAATAAGTTTTTCGTCTTTTATGCTTTTCATAACAAACATTGCTTTAATTAATATTCAGTACGCCTCTTCAAATTGCAACTTTATTTTCTTGCGAATGAGATTAAAAATTCTTTAAACGCTACTAAACTACGTAAAAATTTAAGTTTTCTTTAAAGGACTTGCTACCTTATTAAGAACTTAATATTTACCACGATAAAGTTCAAAATGTTGTTGTACAGTGTTGATTAGTAAGCCACGTGCGGCCGAAGAAGGATGTCATAATAGTTAAGGAAAGGGTTATAGTTATCGTCAAATGTAACGCGCATGCGTGGAGCGACTCAGGCGCATGTGCTTGATAAATGTTGGGCAATTGTATTGATTAGACAGTTTATTTAATTATTTATTTATTAAGCAATCACAATGTTGGTGAGAACAGTATGGAGAGTGGATTTTAGAAAAGATTTTTTATTTTTGTTCTCGAGCTCGTGACTAAATAATAATAGCCGCTCGGGTCGATCTTCAGGTTAAGCTGCGCTTGCCCAGGTTGTTCCGTGGATGGGTGACCACCCATCACATATTGAGTTTCCTCCGTGCCTTGGAAAGAATGGCTCCCGGCTGTCTTTTTAGATCGTTGACAGTCGTTACAGACAGTCAGTGGCCCGAAAGTCTGACAACCAGTCTTACCAAGTATCGTATTACCCAGTGCTAACTGGTTTGCGGAGGTCAGAAAGGCAGTGGCTCCATGTAAAATACTGGTATTCAGCTGAATCCAGTCAGAATAGAATAGAAGACATTTATTTCAGACGTGGTCCAAATACTGTTAGTAACATAAAAAACCATAAACCAGTTAGTCTTTGTTAAACTGAAAGCCGATCCCAAAAAGGCTCGGCAAATGATGATGACTCTGTCTGGGATTGTAAGAGTAAAATTATCAATAAACAAAAACTATGTAGGTTAGGCGCAGTCTGCGCTTTGCTCAACGTCACCCCTCTTACAAAAAAGAAGGGGGAAATGCTGTGGGGAGAGGGGTCAGATAGTACAGGGCACTAACTGTGCGACTAGTATGATGGTGGATGTGGATGGTGGTGGTGAATGGTGGGATAACTATTCTTGCAAAACTGCTCAAGATCAACTTTGAGACGGACGATTATTCTTGCTACTACCTTTAGCTGATCTTACTAGAGGTTTCGACATCAATCAAGCAACTCAGTCGCATCCACTGTCGGACATAGAACTCTTCCAAGTCACTACATCTAGTTCTCTGCCGTGCGCATCTAGTTTTTGACATAGAAACCATAAATAACCAAAATGTTTGCGCGATTTTAACTAATAATGAAATCAAAATTGAAATTGGCTCGTTGCAAAGATGGAGGAATGATATGGGCGTATTGATTTGGGACACCAGCTTGTAAAGTTCACTGCGTCTGGCCGTAACTCGCCTGAAATGAAGCAATGATGCGGCCTAGGGTGGAGTAAGCTTGCCTAGAGGAAACTGATTCACTCGAAGTTCGAAGAGATTCAGATTATAATGATCGGGAAACAGATCATCCAGCAGTTAATAAAAAAATTAAAAAAACGCGCTTTTCTTGCTCTGCCGGTGCGCTCCATTTATTTTAAAGTTCAGAGAACTGAGCATGCACTATGTTGATAGAACCAAAAATGTGCTCCAATTTATCGAAATTAGGAAACCAACAAAAAAATCTAGCCCCAGCCATATGTAGATCCATCTTTGAGCGGGGCTATCGAACTCCCCTCGTTGTAATAAATCGGGTCACATCACAGGAACTGCCACACAAATCGCGGAGCATTGTCAGCCACTTGCCCGGTCATTGACTTCGGCATCAGATAAGATAAGCTTACATGTGTGCTCTGACCTATATCTGTACATATAGATAAAGTTGCAGATGTTGACTTTAATATTAGAAGTGTAGATGTAAACTATTTAAGATTTTAGTGGTACTTATTAGCATAATCAATCACCTTATTGACTGTGAGGTAATCGGTTGGATTGGTATCGGTATGTGAAGCGGAAGAATGAAAATGTCGTGAGGAAAGTTTTGAGTATAATTGTGAATGGCTATAAAAGTAGAGGAAGACCAAAGAAACGATGGACGAGTGCCTATCCCTTCAGGGATGACAGGCGTGATGTGTATTACTGCACAAGTGGTGTAACTCTGTCATGTAAGTATAAACACGTATAAATATTGTCTGAAACTAAGTATAATACTGAAGTGAGTATGCTATAATTTCAGTAATTTATTGATATTTGCTGTGGTCGTTGGTGGCCGGGAATAGACCACTCAAGCTCTTCCGTGTGTGTCGCAAGAACTACCTAATTAAGAAACTGTAAAAACACCTAATTATGAGTCAATCTTGTAGGGAGACCGCGAGTTAGGCTAAATGTCGAGTCGAGTCTGTCGTATCCTATACTAGTATCTCTACTTACTATTAGACAAAATAATTTGTGAAGTAATAAGTTATACCTTTAATCATTGCGACCACTTGGATGGGTCTATAAGTTTTACTTACGAAAAAACGAATAAAAAATAAGGTAAAATAAACAATTGTGAAAATGTGATATAAAAGAAATCTCCCCTCTACCATAGCTATTCTATACCGAGATGTGTTATATAGGAGACACCTATAGATATATTCAATGAGGACACCCGATATATTGGGCGATTGATAACCGGATGTTGTCGTTTGTCGCTTGAAACGCTCACCGCTTGTGTAACGGGACACACACTGGTTTCCTTGTGATTTCTATGCTAAGCAAAAAATATTGAAATTGGGCCTGACAGTGTGTGTTGCCAGTGATTACATACGGGACCGAAACGTGGTCGCTCACAATGGGCCTCATCAGAAGGCTGAAAGTCACCCAAAGGGCAATGGAGAGGGCTATGCTCGGAGTTTCCTTGCGTGATCAAATCAGAAATGAGGAGATCCGCAAGAGAACCAAGGTTACCGACGTAGCCCGAAGAATAGCCAAACTTAAGTGGCAGTGGGCAGGGCACATTGCTCGCAGAACGGATGGTCGATGGGGCCGAAAAGTTCTGGAGTGGCGACCGCGAACTGGAAGACGCTGCGTTGGAAGGCCTCCCACTAGGTGGACCGATGACCTCGTAAAGGTTGCAGGGATCCGCTGGATGCGAGACGCACGGGACCGGTCAATGTGGCGACACTTGGGGGAGGCCTATGTCCAGCAGTGGACGTCTTTCGGCTGAAATGATGATGAATGATGATGATGGGCCTGGATTTAGTTTGTAGGCTCATCAAAGAAAGTCATTCATTAATGGACATTGGAATCTGACCTGATCTCTGAATCTGATGGGTATTCGACATAAGTAGAAGTGGTAGTGATGGTAGATTCCAGTTAGTTTACAAAAAAAATTGTCTGTGAATGGAGTGCGCAATGCTGCGACATGTATGGTACGTTTTAGATAGTTGTGGGTGTTACTGCAACACTAAGCTAACACAGTTTTGCAGTTGTGATAGGCAGAGCTTAACACAAATAGTTAACACAACACAATATTAATTTATGAGATCATTCAGATGATGCCCGTGACAAACGGACAGATATCGTCGTAGTAACAGAAACCTTACAACAATAGAAACCGAATGGTATATTATTCATCTCCAATAATAATAATCACCTTTTATGTTCATATAACAATATTGATATTTTTTGTCTAACATTACTCAATACAATCAATCTAGTTTTTGCATTCAATGTGTATCTACAATAAGCGGCGGATGACATCATTACATCCACGTTCCTAGTGTTTTGGATGTTTCGGCTGTCTGTCAAACTGACAACTAGGCTTCTCGTGTGACTGTACCTGATAGTTAAAAGATTAGTGGAGCTTGCGTTCTGGCTTTGTAAAAGTATTCTGATTTAAAAGAGTGTCCATGGAGTTTCTTGCCCGTTCTTCGTTAGGGAGTGGGCAACTACAGTACTTTCACAGTTTTTATGCCTTGTGACTGGGACTGTAGCTATTGTTGTCTTTGTTTCGACAATTCAAAAGTGCCTGTAACTGGCCTATTTGAAATAAATGCTTTGATTTTGATTTTGGCTATGATCGCTAACAGACTGGATTGCTCTTATATCCGACAATTCTGTAGCAGACATATTGTTGCCTTGTGAGTGTTCGTTTTTGTCTGTGCTTGTTATCCTGTCTGTGTTCTTTTATGTATCTGTTTGTGTATGAGTCTTGTTACTTGAATTAAACTAATTTTATTTATTTGTTGAGGTATCTATTCCTCTTGTTGTTAACTTAGCTGCTAAGAGTTTAAAAGAGATTCAAAATTTAAAGACAGTTATCTAATCTTAGCCATGTGATGCGGAGGAATGAGGACAAAGTGGTGAGGAAAACTTGTGTATGAATGTGGATGGGTATAGGAGTAAAGGAAGACCAAAGAAACGATGGATGGACTGTGTGAAAGACGAAATGGCTAGAAAGGTCTGCTGAGGAAGAAGATATGCTGCGCCGAATCCCATATGAATTGGAATAAGAGCAATAGAATGATTGCCCGATGTTAAACAGGATGCAAATGGCTGTAGGCTTTTTCAGCCCCTTTTGGACAAGTCTGCTGCCATTCGGCGTATTGCTGTGTTCCGCTTTGAGCTATGGGTGTCGGTATAGGTACAGGCTTGATGGTCGATGGTACAGTTACTAGCGATAGCCGATTGCCTCTGGGAGGTCCACAGACGGTGGTGATAACGTACCATCAGGTTTCTGATGATTTGTTTGCCATCAAAAACATAAATAAAACATGAAAATTGCACACAGAACAAAATAATATTTCAGTAATTTACAGTTTTTTCAGTGAGTATAAAGAGTACAGCACTACAGCAGTTTGCAATGAAGTAACAGACAAACATACAAACAGTTTCCTTTTAATCTTGTATGACAGAAGAACCGAACTGACAATGGCCTTATGACCTTCTTGTAGTAAGCAAGTTTTTGTGCGCAGTGTCATCATTTGATCACATCATCGTCTCTTAAAACGTGTGTTATGTTGTGTTGTGTTTGATTTAACATGATTTTGGGTTTGATTGACATTGTTTTTTTTATCGGGATATGATTTAGTCACGATTATCATTACATACCGAGTTTCCCCCGTGTCTCGGAAAGCACGTTGAGCCGTTGGTCCCGGTTGTCAGTTGCAGATCATTGACAGTTGCTACAGGTAGTCAGTGGCCCGAAAGTCTGACAGTCAGACTTACCAAGGGTATCGTATTACCCAGTACCAATTACGTTGTGGAGGTCAGATAGGCAGTCGATCCATGTAAAATACAGGGATTCCGCTGTATCCACTTAGACTGGAAGCCGACCCGAACGCACGTAGTTGGGTAAAGGCTAGGCAGATGATATGATTTAGTCATGAGCGGAGGAAATCCGTGTAATTTGACTAATTCTAACTAAATAATATTTTTCTCGACAAGAACGTAACAGTGGTTTGCATATCGTATCAATACAACTGCCAAAAAATAAGTGACGATCATTCGGTAGTCTTCCGCCTGTAATTCTTTTGAATGTGTACTAATATTATAAAGACGTAAAGTTTGTAAGTTTGTATGTAGGGGGTAATCTCCGGAACTAATGATCCAATCTAAAAATTCTATCACTGTCAGAAAGCTACCTTATTCGTGGGTGCTATAGGCTATATTATATTTATATCATGTATATAACCCGAGCTATCGCAATTTTTGCTGACGAAGTCGCGGGTGAAGTGCTAATCAGTTATAATTTTATCAGCATCTCATCAGACCGAAATTACCTCGTCGGAAAGTACAAGTATACTTCTTTTCTTCTTTGCGTGTGATTGGACTCAAAATAATACCCAATAATTCGATACTATTACAGCTAGATACTATAACATGCTCTGGACGCAATGTTTGTTATCTTCAGTAATCTCTTTAGATTTAAAATTACTTAAATAATCTCACGTATCTGAAAGGTCAAGGTTGACTAATAAGGTGTTAGAAGAGTTTTTTGTCTCTCTCGGCACCTTTTGAAGACCCTCTTCACTTGAGTTGATGGAGTATCATAAGTTTGACACGGATACAAAAAGTGAGATTGGTAAACCATTTATACATGGCGTCGTACAAATGGCGTACAGACGTCAGCACATCAAGTTACCCGAAAATGTAAAATTTTCCCAATGAACCTTGAACTTAATGCTTTAGCGATAAAGTTGAAAATAAATTAATAATTAAAAGAAAATCTATTAAAGAAATTTGACATAATGTTGTAGCTTGATGTGCTGGTATCTAAGCTGTAGATGACTTCGTTCGATTCCCAGATCGGTCAAAGTGATATTAGGGTTTTCCATCACCATTCTTAGTACGGAGTTTGAAATTGTGCCCAGTTGATGGCAATAGGCTCGCCTCTTATTAATAACTGGGGAAATGTAGGTGCACTTTAGGTACGCCTATTTCTAACCCTTAGGAGGTTATAGGCCTCATGTTATGTTACTTGATAATATAATGGTCTGTTTTCTTATAACTTTATATTTAGTTTATCATATCCATGCTCACCTCATATTGAAAGGCCCTAGTTGACAGCTGAGGGTTGTCTGAAAGTTCCAATGTTCCCTTCAGAACCAAAAATATTCCGCACACCAAGACAATAAAATATTAGTAACAAAAAAGCTATAAAATGTGACCTAGACCTGATTACGTTTATCTCGCAATAACTCGGCCATTGTGGCTCGTAGTGGGCCAGCGTGGGCGACTGTGTACGGTGGTCGGTGCTGAATGATTGTTAAATAAACTTAGGTATAGGAGATAGCAAATAATGATAAGATGTGGTTTGGTGGCCAAAACTTGGCGACTTTTGAACTTGGCGAACCTTGGGCTTAGCCAAGGTTGAAATTAAAGTAAGTTAACCATTTCCGATATTTTCGTATCAGATGACTCACGATAGAAGTTTTTTTTTTTTTAAAACGTTGCCCCACACTAGGAATTTCTCCTGTATCGTGGGTGCTTTTACAAACATTTAAACTCACATACAAAAACAGCCAGACCCGGAACAACTACCTGTAGATCATACAAATATTTGTTCCGTGCGGGGATCGAACCCGCGACACGCAGCGCAGCAGCCGATCGCTCAGCCACTGCGCCAATCGTGCCGTCAAACATACATAGTAACATAATAATAATGTTTATTTGTACATAAAAACCAAACAATACAATTTAGTGAAGAGGATTAAGTTGTACATGATAGAACTACAATATATCATTTGGCTAGGTAATATATTTATTTAAACTTCATGTACATACGCCAGAACATCAAGCTACTACAATCTGTCAAATTCCTTTAATAGATTTTCAACTTTATTGCTGAAGCTTTAGGTTGAAGGTTGATTGGGAAATTTTGACAGTTTCGGGTAGCTTGATGTGCAAGAGTCAGAACGGTACATATTTCTAACACCATTCAGTCTTGTGCCAGTACCAACCTCTCCCTCTCGTCTCACCTCGTCTCGTGTTGTCCGTCTGCCCTGCTGGACATAGACTTCTCCTAAGCTGCGCTACAGTACCTTCTCCCTTGCTATTTATTTTTTTGGATGTGATAATCCTCATGGATGACAGATGCCCCCGGCCAGGCGCCATAATACCCTGTCCCCGGCTTTCCACATCAACTCTGACCTATACAACTTTTTCAGGCCAACGGACCATTTAGCTAGGAGATATTGGGATATCCCCTAGCTAAATGTTCAAATGGTAGGAAAGAGATGGTGCTAACACCATCTCTTTCCTACACTGGAATTACTCCTGCTTTAAGACGATGCCACCAGGACTTGTTAGACTTCTGTTCAATCAGACTGTTAGTTGCAAAATTCTCAAATTTAGTAATCTTGCTTCAGATTCTTCTTTAAGCGCAGGCCACACCGCCAGCTGGCGGGTGGGCGAGCGACGCGAACGACGCCCTTTTCATACTTTGTTCGTATATTTCGATAGTTCGCGGTGTGAACCAAGGTATGAAAAGAGGTGAAACGACGCGTCGTTCGCGTCGCTCGTCCGCCCGCCAGCAGGCGGTGTGGCCTGCGCTTAATTCTTTCTCCCTTATCTTTATTATCTCACTATTTTTTTTCGTTGAATTCTCATTGAATAGTAGGTTACTACGTGGTATAACTTTTCAATAACTCCTTGTAAAGAACCAAGTTGCTTTTGTGTTAGTTATACCAAAGAGAGGAAGTCATCAACTCACTTCTTATTCATGTCAAATGCAAATCGCATTTCCATTAAAAAGTATGTATTTAAATCCTATTTACACATTAAAAAGTGCGATAAATGTGTAAAAGTCGGACATACAAGAATAGTAAAGATTTAACGTGTACTTAACCTCATAGTTATTTGTTTGCAAACCAAAGGACCTACCGGCGGATACGTTGAGTAACGGTTCAAGGACTGACAGGATGTGGTCACAGTGATAGCGATTAGTGGGGGAGCTACTGAATTATCTTTAAGGAACTGAATTTCGAAGAATCTTTCAAAAGAATGAGAGTACTGAATTGTCAGTTAACAACAGTTATACCAACTGCACATACTCCATACCTCAGAAGTTTCATCATTCGTTCGTCTCCAATCCACGACTTACATGAACCTTCTTGTTACGGAGATATTGGGGGTCAAAATTTCTACTTTATGCCAAGTTTTTTTAATGCAAGTTCTGAATGTTATAGCTTTAATTCAATACCTTCATGACCCCCGTTCTATTCAATGCATCCATCAGCACAATGTTTTGAGTGCGTTTCATGAGTCCCACCGTAAAACGTGATTTTAAACCTCCAATCCACGACTTACATGAACTGTGGTTTCCTGTATTCTTTAGCTCTAAATTTTTTTCTTCGTCTTCCAGTTATTTTTGATTAACGCATGTTATCACACTACAAAGGAAATTGTGTCTTATGAATTGCTTTTAAGATTCTTTTGGCCTTATCACAATTTATTTGGGTCGGTGCAGAATGTCTTCTTCTTCTTCCATATTTGCCTTTTCTGACCTCCTAATTGAAAACATAGTTAATTACGTTACTGATTAACTGAAGTTTCTGTAGTATTTAGTATGTTACTCCCTTTTTAACCATATTATCTTTCATACAGTTTCCGAGCTTCTGTTGTTGTTACTGATTTCCGTATACAGCTTCCGCTTGCTGTGTTACCTCGCCCTACCAAAGTACAGTTGTGCCACTTGTTTTGCTAATGTTCACTCAATTCGCACTTGCCGACAAACATGTCACATATTGTCTAGAACATGTCGTCGTTTGTCTAAAACAGTGCATTGTTTGTTCACATTTAAGATGTTTGTACTGATGCTACCTGTTTGTCGAATGAAATTCTTTGAGAAATACGCGAATTAATGTTACGGTAATTTGAAAAAAAAATGGCGTGATTTTTCTGATAGACTTAAAAGTATCGATTCTTAGTCAGTGAATGATGATTATTTTTTATTTTTGATCCATGTATTAGCGTATTATTGATGGATATTATGAGAGGAGCTCGTGGCTAAATAATAACAGCCACTCCGGTCCATCTTTATGTTAAGCCATGCTTACCTAGTTGCTTGTTCTGTGGATGGGTGACCACCCATTACATACTGAGTTTCCTCCATGCCTTGTAAAGCACGTTAAGCCGTTGGTCTCGGCTGTCATTTGTAGATCATTGACAGTCGTTACAGGTAGTCAGTGGGCCGAAAGTCTGACAACCAGTCTTACCAAGGGGTGTCGTATTACCCAGTAATAACTGGGTTGTGGAGGTCAGATAGGGTTCCATGTAAAACACTGGTATCCAGCTGTATCCGGTTAGACTGGAAGCCGACCCCAACAAAGTTGGGAAAAGGCTACGCAGATGATGATGATATTATTACCATCGTCGGACTCTGGCTGCTCGGCAGTCTGCTGAACTGGGCCTATTTGGCGCAGCCGTGACACACATAATAATTATCTCTTTTAATGTTTAGATTTAAGTTATTTTTGTTTATTGTGAGCACTTGTGGCATGTGCCAAATAATCCTATTTAATTTCCTTATCTTTTATATTATATTTACTTACACGTCATAATTTGCCTGATTGTAGCTGTAGCCTTCTTTCCTTTTTCTTATATTTATAATCATCTTCCTGCACTTGTACGATGTAACTTAGGTTCATTAGGACCATGTAAGAATTGCACTTTTGTATGGAACAGCTGCTTTCGGCTAGAATCATATACATATGTACCTACTGACACGGTAATAATTTGTGTCACAATGCCCTTTAAACAAATTATACATAATAATTCAATCACTTCATATAAATACCATGTATTTCAGGTCATTACACATACACAAGTCAAATTCGACCTTTACAAATCTGTCTCGCATACCTCCATACATTAGCATATCTATCAGTTATACGATTGCAAACCGATTGAATGATACCGGCTCATTACTATCAACTGGATAAGTCATGGGTCGTGTGTTACAGATCTGTTGTGACAATGGTAATAGCTCACTTTCTATTTGATGCTATGTGCAAGGATGATGGATGAAAATAGGTAGGTATTGGCTGTGATATCGATGTGTGGTTGAATTACGTATGGCTCGACAATTGCTTTTGCTATTTACGTACCTAGATTTTTAGGGGCAATACGATAATATGGACCCCTACCTTATGGACATGGTATTACCCTATGGACTCCGGTCTGAAATAAAAAAATTCTATTCTATTCTAAAGGGTGTAAATAGACCCTTAACATTAAAGAAAGGCACTTGTTCTCCCCGTCTTTGCGATCATTTTTTTGTTCTAGACCATACCTGGGAACCTTCTAGTTACGGAGATATTGGGGGTCAAAGATCCAACTTTTTCACAAGTTTTTTTTTAAATACATGGTTTTAATGTATGATTTTTCACCCAAAAAAAAAGTCGATTCCCAGCAATAATTTTTGCGTAAAGTTACTTAGTTTGATGTACAGAATGCTCGGTTGACGGATAAGTGAAGGGTCTGTTTACACCCTGTATATGAAGGTTTAGTTGCCTTGTCCAGTTTATATGTGTAATGAAAACACCTTTTCTCGATGTTTAAAGTCCAGACCCCACAACGCATAAAACGATTTTCTAAGCGTCAGGTTTTTCGACCGCATACAGCTAAGTCCAGTAATACTTTATGTGATTATAGTTTACAATTATGATTGATTTAATTGCTCCAAGTAGTAGTAATTAACAGAATTATTCAAATAAGGCTGCAGCTGCACACAGCCGGCGTACATTCAACCACACATCTAACCACCGTTTGACTTTTATAAAACCTTTATTTCGGAGGACTAAGGTTGGTTTTTGCAGTTCAAGTGATGGTTGACTGTACATAATATAGACTGCTCAAGTACACGTCCAAGGTAACAGTTTGTTCTGATAACAACTTTATTTCGAAGCAGTAAGTTCGGTTTCCGTACTTCAAGTGATGGTTGATAGTACATATACATAGAGGACTGCATTCTGCAAAACAAATATTTTGGTAACACGCCAATGTAGTAAGTTATGTGTGTTATGACAATGGTAACGACTGTGACTCACGAGATGTGATTCATTTGCTTGTCAACATATTTGGCTGTATTTGATGTAAACTGATTCAGTTGTTATGGGAGTGTTTTTAAACAGCTTTTTTCGGGGTTCTCATAAAAACACGCGATATTACATAGTAGGGTTCGTTTCCTTGGTGGGGCAAAGTGTTATTGGGTTTTTTTCCATCATAAATTTGTTAGTTACAGCCCAGAGTCTGGTTTGTGCCCGGATTATGCGAATAGGGTAACTCCCTATTGCAAGCTTAGGAACTTGATTATGATGTAATAACAATATCCATTATTATTAACACTAGAAACTGGATATTTACCATGTTTACTGATTGATTTGAGTACCAGACATTTTAAAAAAATACCCCGTTTCCAGTGTTAATGATAATGTTAGTGATTAATTAATTGCCAGGAGCCTCGACCAATACCTGAGGAGGCTCTCGTTAGGCAGCTGGATCAAGGGCTTGATTCAGAAAGCGGTACTCCTGGACACGGCTCGTATTGTTAGGAGGTTCCTCTCTCTGGAGCCCTGACCGCCGGTAGCTTGGACCCTGTTCCCGATACCGGTGGCATAATTTTTTTTATATTTTTAAATGTTTTTTATATTGTTTTTTCTAAGGAATATTTTAAAATGTAAATTATTTGTTAAAATATAAATAAAGGAAATGTTAGTGACCATGATAGTTTAAAATCTAATATCCATTATTGTTTGCAACAACAATATCCCTTGTGACAGCCTCAGCCTCCCTGACGGAAAACAATTGTACTTGTCATTCCTTCCAAAACCGACACGTAATGGAACCCAGACTCTAATCCACCACCAGCCAGGTCAAGATCTAAACAAATTCTCTAAACCGTTGACTAAATCCCCACTGTTACTTGACCCGTGGGAACAGACGCAATTATGTCGTTGTATTGTCGTGACGGCTATCTAAAGAACCAATGTTTAATGTATTCTTAGGCCTTATTAGCTCGAAGGTGGGGTTCAGGTGCTGAATGGAATGTCTTGACATTTCTACTGACTGTTTACAAGTTAATGTCAACTGATTTTGTTAAGTGTTTTCGCGGTCGGCATAGGCTGGATATTTAAGATGGGATCTAAAGCAAAATGACTACCTAGTGACTTCCCTGGAGTGTAGATGTGGTGTTGCCCCACAAACGATGGGATATCGTGTCCGGCCTGTCCTGTTGTTTGCACATCATATGAGTTGATGGACGCTACTGACTCCTGAAAGTGCCAAACTCGTCGCCAAATTTTGGGCTGACTCAATTTAAATTGTCATCGACATGCTAGAAGAGAAGAGTACCTGTTCGTGAACTACATTTTTATTGAAATTGACAGGAAGAGTTGGGAATGAAATAAATTTAACATGAATATCTTCAGGGTAAGCTAAAGTATCACAGTGATATTTTTAAGCATTTTGTACGCATTAGGAGTACTGAATGTGACTAGTGTAAAGGCTTTTACAATTTCATCATTCAGACGACGCCGACGCAGATTTGGGCGCGCCGCATCGCGTTGCAAAAACACTCTTAGATGACTTTCGTACATTTTGTAGTTTTTATTGGTGATCGTAGGAACTGTCTAACATTTCAGGCGACACAGCGATTCATCATCATCAAGTGTACACTTAGTTTTAGGGTTTACCCTTTTCATGAGATGATTCTCTTGGGCATCTATCTGGGGGCAAAAGGTGGGTATGTACCTCTGGTGGTGGTCCTTATTTTGAATTACACTCAACTGTATTCTTCCTGCTGACATGAATCGACGGTGAGGAAATCGATAGAGCATTTTTCGCGCCCCAGAGGTAAGAATTTTACACACATTCATATTTAGAATGTTCTGATGCCGTAGAACCGGATCTAAAGATTGATTTATTTATTTTTATTGAGAATTATAATCTTTAGATAGGATTACGGCGATAGATTTAACACTTACATAAGAAACTAAAATGTCACGGAAAATAACAAAGACCGTTTTTACGTCTCAATTCTTTCTACTCCCCGGGCTATATTAGTATGTGAAAATACGCAAACTTAATAATGATGTTTTGACAAAAGTCCTATTAATAATGATTAAGGCTTGCACAGACGAGGCACTTTTATCGTCTTACTTTTTTGTGCGTAAAATACATCGCTAACACATACTTAGAAGTACGGCCTACAAAGAGACCCCCGAATAAGCGACGACATTTCCAGACTGGACCGTCGCTCTACGTAAAATTCTGGAATTCAGCTGCAACCGGTTAAACTGGGAGCCAACCCTATCATAGTTGGGCTAAACGGAAGACGTATGTAGAGTGAAATAATAGTAATTGTGAAAATGTTAGTGGATTTCAGTCCAGGCCAAGCGCTCAACAGTAACGTACAGACCCATGCACGATGACACGGGAAACAAATAATCGAATACCGCATTCGTTGAGTCCTTGGTAAGTCCTCGGCGGGTCCTATTTTTCCATGAATTGCCTTCACAGAATAAAGTCTCGTGGTTTAAATACTAGTAGCTGCATATCCAGGCCAGACTGGAAGCCGACTTCATAGTTGGGAAAAGGTAGAAAGGTAGGCTGTGTAGATGATGACGAACTAAAGTCCCTCGTCTGCGCAAGCCTTTAGGTAAAAGTGGTATTGCTCTGAGTCGCCGCGGGCGGCCATTACGCGAAATGACTATTTGATTGATCACGCAAGTTTATCGAGATATATCAATATTTCACTGTGGTATATTGCATTAGAGTTAGACATTAAGTATTATAATCTAACGGAGATTTTGCGTATATTTCGTGGGTTCAATGTGTAGGTAAAAGTTGTTTTTAAGGCAGAAAAATGGTTGCCTTGACATTATTTTCTTGACCTTGGTAGTGTCAAAGCATTTTCTGGGTTTGGAACCCACAAAGTACTACAGAAGTGGGTTAACGTGTCGATTGAAGTTCCAAATTTTTCTCTGTGAAATATTTCCAAGGAAACTTAGTCTTCCCACTGCCGCTGTCTTAAAAGTAGCTCTGAGTAGAACAATAAAATTATCCTAGCACCAAACAATCTTCTCTGGTATCAATCAGAACTATTTGAGGATAGCTTATGTCAGCAAGGTGACAAAGGGGCTGATGAAATATGTAGTAAGATCGTAATCAGTCAGTGTTTGGGCAGGCAGTCGAGGTCAAGTGTTTCGTATATCTACAACGATTTGGGCAGGATTGATAGGATATTTTCTATATGCTAAGGAGCTCGTGGTTAATAATAACAGCAACGCGGGTCGATCTTCAGGTTAAGCCGCACTTGCGTAGGTTGTTCCGTGGATAGGTGACCTCCATATACCCAGTTTCCTCCTTCCAAAGCATGTTAAGCCGATGGTCCCGGCTGTCATTTGTTGATCTTTGACAGTCGTTACAGGTAGTCAGTGGCCTGAAAGACTGACAACTAGTCTTATCAAGGGGTTTCGTATTACCCAGTACTGGGTTGAGGGGGTCAGATAGGCAGTCGCTCTATGTAAAATACTTGAGCTGCATCGGGTTAGACTGTAAGCCCACCGCGAGATAGTTGGGAAAAGGCAAGGCAGCAGATTATGATCTCATTGTACTATGGTGAGTATTGCTGATGCTGCATGTATTTGCGCTGATAGAATGCCATTTAGTGTAACCTCTTTGGACGAACTTTCACCACCACTAAAGGCTATTTTGATGCATCCTGTAGTCCAGTCCTGGCTGAATACCGGACTGCAAGGAAGTCGAATTAATGTGCGCCACGCGACAGGTATTAATGGGGCTGGCAGACAGCCAGGTCACCGAGTGACGATGGCGCTATGTTCTGTAGCTGCCAACAGTACCTTATATACATTTTGTATAGCCAGTGAAACCTTTCGAATTTTCTAAGAAATCTTCTACTTTGATGTGGTTACTAGAAAGCATTCCTTTGCTGAATTTATTTGCCTACACCAAAATATGGGATTAGGATTTAAAAAAAAAAACACCCTCTATGCTAGTCCGTAATTGCTGACAGAATTGACATCTATACATATAAAATTCAAAGTCCTGACTGACTGACTGACTGACTGACTGTCTGACTGACTGACTGACTTATATATCAACGCACAGCCCAAACCGCTGGTCCTAGAAACATGAAATTTGGACAATGTACTCTTTGTGACGAGTAAGTATCCACTAAGAAAGGGTTTTTCAAAATTCCACCCCTAAGAGGGTGAAATGGGGTGTTTAATTTTCTGTGAAACTTTTTATTCCCTGAGTCGATTGACTTGAAAATATGTATACATACTCTTTAGTTAAAATTATGAGATACGTGTATCACAGTTTTTCCAAAATCATCCCCAAATTTAAAATTTAATGTCCTGTCTGGCTGACTGATATATCAACGCACAGCCCAAACCGCTGGTCCGAGAGACATGAAATTTGGACGGTGTATTCTTTGTGAAGAGTAAGTATCCACTAAGAAAAGGTTTTTCGAAATTCCACCCCCAAGAGGGTGAAATGGGGTGTCGAATTTCCTGTGAAACTTTTTATTCTCGGAGGCGATTGACTTGAAAATTTAATCTTCAGTTAAAATTATGAGATACGTGTATCACAGTTTTTCCAAAATCATCCCCCAATTTAAAATTCAATGTCCTGTCTGGCTGACTGATATATCAATGCACAGCCCAAACCGCTGGTCCGAGAGACATGAAATTTGGACGGTGTATTCTTTGTGAAGAGTAAGTATCCACTAAGAAAAGGTTTTTCGAAATTCCACCCCCAAGAGGGTGAAATGGGGTGTCGAATTTCCTGTGAAACTTTTTATTCTCGGAGGCGATTGACTTGAAAATTTAATCTTCAGTTAAAATTATGAGATACGTGTATCACAGTTTTTTCCAAAATCATCCCCCAATTTAAAATTCAATGTCCTGTCTGGCTGACTGATATATCAATGCACAGCCCAAACCGCTGGTCCGAGAGAAATGAAATTTAGACGGTGTATTCTTTGTGAAGAGTAGGTATCCACTAAGAAAGGGTTTTTTGAAATTCTACCCCTAAGAGGGTAAAATGGGGTGTTGAATTTTCTGTGAAACTTAATATTTGCTGAGTCGATTGACTCGAAAATTGATGTTCACACTCTTCAATTAAAATTATAAGACATGTGTATCAGTTTTTCCAAAATAATCTCCCAATATAGTTAAATAGGGCTTCGAAGCTCACGTAGAAGGACGCATGCCGCGCAGCGTTGCGTGGGGCGTGCGGGGCGCGGGAGTATTTACCTATTACTAAGTAGGTAGGATTTTTCTGAGGTAGACGTACGTGTCTGTGAATATGGTTTATTCCACCGATTTTCGCGTTGGCTCGCGATACAAGACATTGATATTAAATATTATGTCAAAGTATTATGTCTATAAATAGATTCCTAATAAATCATTTGATTGGTGTCCCGGTGTCCAATCTCAAACCAAAATATTTCACATATGTAATTTAATTGATATTACTATGAACAAATATTTGCAATAGCAAGTACACGTAAATCTATGTATGTACTATACATACATAGATTACTTATTATCCCAGAAGTAAGATTCCGTGGGCAATTCCCGAACTCCACGCGGGCGAAGCCGCGGGCAGAAGCTAGTAGAATATATGTTTTCATAGTCGAAAAAATTTAATAAAATGATTTTTTAACGTAACTGCTGAAATGTGAGTGAGTTACAGATCCTCTAGACGTCTGCCTATCACATCAGGAAATATGGCCGTGATAATATTGAGAGAAAATGAAAATCTATAACGGAATGCCGTCATCAACGGTCATAATTAAGTAATAAAATAATCCCGGCCTATTACTGTCCAGCTGGGCAAAGGCCTCTTCTCATCCAGAGAAGGCACAAGCATCACCACGCTTGCTCAATGCGGGTTAGCGATTTCAGACTTACATTAATAATAACTCCAGGTCTACTCACGAATAGTTTTCCTTCACCGTCTGTGATCATCATCATCATTTCAGGCGAAAGACGTCCACTCCAGAACTTTTCGGCCCCATCGGCCATCCGTTCTGCGAGCAATGTGCCCTGCCCACTGCCACTTTAGTTTGGCTATTCTTCGGGCTACGTCGGTAACCTTGGTTCTCTTGCGGATGTCCTCATTTCTGATTTGATCACGCAAGGAAACTCCGAGCATAGCCCTCTTCATTGCCCTTTGGGCATTTCCCGTCTGTGATGTCCAAAATAAACTTAGAAAGTACATAATATGAATTTAAGATGTCAAATTGGTAACTGCCCGGATTTGAATCCACAACCTTGTGCATGAGAGACGAGGCCTTAACCTCTGGACCATCAAGACATTAAGCATAAAAGAGGTCATAAAAACGGTCACCCATCACCTATGTAACCGGACCAAGCCCAGCTTAACCTCACAAACCGACCGTAGTAGCCATTTAACTCACACACCACATCAATGGTATCGCGTGAACATTACGACAGGTATTAATGGGCCTGGCAGACAGCCAGGTCAGCGGCGCTATGTCGAGTATGCTAGTACATTAAATGGTCGATGACTCCTATCATGTCTAGGTGTTGAGATAGGTCAGGTGTTTTTAGGAAATATGACATAATTATGTACTTTATGAAGAATTTTTGCCATTTATTTGCGTATGTGCTAATAGTAGTCGCTCACTTACTGTAAATTACTGAGTGACTGTCCACTTACAGGATTTATTGACCTCAAACATAAGACGTCAAGCATAGCCTGTCGATGATTGGGCCACACCCCTTTAAAAATTAAAGTAACAATTTGTAACATGCTTTTCCAATCAATCAACATATATATTTCAGGTCCTATTGTTATCCGTTGGACAGAAGCTCAACGTACCTGTGGGTCAGACTTAAAACTGAAAAACGGGTATTCAGTTTGTCGCTTCGCATTGAATTCATATTGTCGTCATTGCATTTCAATTTAGGTAGGCAGGTACGTTAAATTTCGATGTTCTTTGTTAAATTACAGATTCGCTGTCTTCCCTGTTATAAAGGTTGACAAGCTAAACCAACCGTCAGATAACCTCCTGTAAGCTTGCTAACTTAACGACTTTGTAAGTAAGGACTTTCAATTCTTTTCTGGAAAATTTAATATCGATTTTAACCTTCAAAGAAAATCCAACAGCTTAGGAACGAGCAGAAATAGTCACCCAAGACCTTGAAACTGCCGCCATCTTCATCAATGTCTCGAACACTTACCGGAGCCCTATCAAATGGCATCACGAACAAGTCGAGACAGGTACTCGGAGGATTGGCAGATCGCCAGGTCTCAGGCGCTAAACGAGAGCGCTATGCGTTCGCGCATTACATACATACTAAGCGATCAACGAAGAGTCTGCTGGTGGGAGATTCCCACCGTGGTGGAAGCTTAGGGCTCCTGTGTAGTGTATAGAGCAATACTTATTAATTCTATGGTGTAAGCCTGGCTAGCACTTTCACTATTTGTAAATATGGCGATTATAAACATGGAACAGCTCTCTTGTGATGTCATTTGTAATAGTACCGAATTAGCAAACGGAAATAAATCAACGATCCTGAAGAAATAGTGAAATAGGTATTAGAGCTGTAGGGTTCATGTTTTATATGCTGGAAATGAAGGAAGACTACGTTTACCGGATCCATTTGATATAATTCTATGTTTCATTTGTTGAAAGTCCTGAAAATAAATACTACCTAATTGTGCGTGTCAGGAATATGAAGTCGTCTGCCATATTATCCCAGATCATTGGCAGATCATTGAACCTTTCCGAGGCGGGGTGAAAAAAAATTCTAGCTCGCGTCGCTCGCTCTTGCATCTTACAAAGGGACCATTATCTTCAAGTGGCCAGGGCCTCCAATTGGTTAAAGACGTCCCTCAGTTCGGGGCTGTCCATCTTAACTCGAAGTTCCGTTTCGAATTGTAGGTAAAAATCTAGTCATTTCAAGAAGATATACATAGTCATCTCTTCTCAAGAAAAACACATCATTACCAGTATTCACGGCGTCGTCTACAGCAGGGTTGGCAGTGGGCCAGGTGTTGGTAACGAGGTGCAAGGCATGCACGTTATGCGCTAACTTAGGCCAATGACCGCTGGTTATGCAATTAACTGCTGTGGTTGACGGGTGTGATGCACGGGGTTATTTCTGTGGGGCTTGAGTGGTTATAGTGCATGGAAAATATTTGTGTGCTTTTATAGCAATGCCATAATCTACCTAAAGCGTTCCCAATGCTGGGACATTGGCCTTCGCTCTGTGAAGGGTTTATAATGCGTGCAATTTTTACCCGACTATGGTGAAGCCAAAAGGAAGGGTTATGATTTTAGCAGTCTATGTATGTATGTTTGTGTGTTTGTATTTACGTATGTTCCTCCGTAGCGCCTAAGGTTTTATAAGGTGTCAATGGATTCGTTATTATGGCCCGGGTAACATAGGCCTCATTTTAACCGACTTCAACAATAGGAGGACTCGATTTTACCTTGTAAACCCCGAATTTAATTTAGCGTGATTTTTCCGTAGTCGGATTTTTTAGTTGTACGAGTAGTTTACCATACAAATTCTTGTTTAGTCTGCAGAGAAGAATCTGCTAAGATTCTTGTTTTTTTTATGTCCTGACATATATAGGTGCAAATATAATCGGTAGTGGTAACTGAAACTTACAGAGCAGATAAACAATATTCCGCTTTGTGGTCTGCAATGAGACCAGGGCCGTCTTAAAGCTCGTTGGGTCGACGATATCGTCAAATCGCGGGTAACACCTGGATGAGGGACGCACAGAACCGGGATGGATGGCAGAATTAATTGGCAGGATGCCAATACCCAGCAGTGGGTGATTCCGAGTTGATATGATGATGGTGATGACTCTGGAATACACATTCCATTTCTCTTCTAATGAGCATTAACTCACTGTGAGTGATATTATAAAAAATCTCTGACGGCAAATTCACCTCATTTTGTCTGTATTTAATTCTAAGTGTGAAAATACGTACACACACGAAACTCACGCCTTTTTCCCATGGGGGTAGACAGAAACCACAGAACGCTACTGCTACGATCCTTACATACTCCTTTTGTTTCGCCCATGTTCACACATCTGGTCGCACACGCACGCCGCCGGTCGCGAGTACTACCTAGTGGCCGTAACTTCGTACAAACCTAAAAGCTTGGCTGGCCCTTAACCTACCCTTCATAAGGTTTCTGATAAGTCTGCCTGCCTCGTGGCTTGCTAGCTACCGTAATGTTGATTCCTAGTCTTTCCACTGCTATGTATCTGACCTTTTTGAATAACCTCACCAAAAAGGTCAGTTTCAAAGAGTGTCCATGGAGTTTCTTGCCCATTCTTCTCTATAGAGATCTACGCTTTGGAATGTGCAACTGTGGTACTTTCTTAAGTTATTATGCCTTGTGACTGTAGTTTCGCTTTTTTTTTTGTTTTTTTGACATTCAAAAGTGCCTGTGATGGTCTAATTGAAATAAATGCTTTGAGTTTGAGCGAAGGGTCAATTTTTGTAAGAGGTAAGCCGGAGTACATTATGTTTAGTGTGATTATATTATTTGTCTATAGAATACCGACCGTGCCATTTTTCAAAAAAATCGAGTAGTAGGAATCGAGTTGTAAGGCACCTTCGCCACTGGTTTGTATCCTTCTAGGGACCATCTCGGTATTGGCGCTCACATCTGCCTTGTAAATACTTTTTGTTAGTGGTTTTCACTCCCAGTGTGTGAGTCTCACACAAACTTTCACATTTAAAATAAACAAGTAGCTGAGAGATAAAGAGAGCTCGTCATTCTTGCAAGTTATGGAGAATATATTTCCTGCCGTTCCTTACAGCTGTATTTTAACTGACTTAGAAAAATCCCGGCCAAGTGCGAGTCGGACTCGCGCATGAATGGTTCCGGACTATCGTAGTAGGGATGCCCGTTTACTTTTTAATTATTTGTTGTAATAGCGGCAACAGAAATACACATTCTGTGAAAATTTCAACTGTCTACCTATTACGGATCATGAGATACAGCCCGCGGACAGACAGACGGACGGACGAACAGCGGAGGCTTAGTAATAGAGCCCCATTGGCTGTGTACGGAGCGCTAAAAAGGAAGTAGTTATAATTATGAAGTCTTATTTTCCGGAAATATAAATGTTTCATTATGAAGATAAACAATTTTCCGCGAAACACTCAAACCTAACAAGAGTCTATTAATAAAAACATCGTTAATCATCTAATAGATAACAGAATGTGATAATAATGGGGAAATCCGAAGTTAGGGAAGTGAGTCACAGTACGAGCATGACTGTGTGTGTGTGTGTGAAATGCTCACTGAAGTTATGGAGTTATGAGTTTTACTGCATAGCGTGCGATTTCCTGATGTTATGATGTTGGTTATTAACATACTGATGTAATAACGATAAACTCAATAGTACTCAACGCGTTATTATGAGTTAATGAGCCTGTCCGACCATAAATACATTAATTAATATATACTAGCAATAATAGTTTAAAGAGGTAAAGTTTCAATGTAAAGGGTTAATCTTCGGAACTACTGATCTGGTTCCGAATTTTTTTTAACAAATGGGAAGCTACATTATCTCCGAGTGGCATAGGCTTAGGCTAGACTTAAGACGTTTCCGTTCCATAACGCGAACGAAACCGCGAGTGTAAGCTTGTAATTAATAATAAAGCTCTGATTCTTTTGATGTTCTTAATAAACCATTTCCCAAGCAACGGTATTTTAATCTCACTATGTTTCGCGCTTCCGTGCGCTCAGCCCTATTTATTCGACGAGTAATTTCCAATTAATTTCGCGGGTCGTATGCAATGTTATACGCCCATTAGGTGCAAATGAATAGTTTCCCGACAGTAATGCTAAGAGGAGGGGTATTGGGATATATTTTTTTTACTAAAAACCGAGATTCAACTTGTGTATAGTTCTAAATTAATAAAAATACATGATGACCGGTCATTAAATGAAAAAAAGTTATACTTACGTATTATTTTTGACACAGTAAGAGTAAAAAAACCCTTAAAGGCTAAACTAAAGCCATTACTATTAATACTAACGGGATATTTACCATGTTTACTGTTTTACTTTATGAGTTCCCGATATTTCGGCGCTGTTGCAAGCACTATGATCACGGATAAACTGAAGTTATTGCGGGTGGGTGTTTATGAGCAGACAAACGGAACTCATAAAAACAGTAAACATGGTAAATATCCCGTTAGTATTAATAGTAATGTTAGTGACCATGATAGTTTAAAATGTTATATAAACTAAAGCCTTTTATCAAACCAAGCTTTTCTTTTCTCGAATCTAGTAACATTCCGCCAGTGAAACTTTTTAATACATTTGGCGTCGCGTCGTCGGTATATCCGCGCCCGCCCGCCCAGTTCTGTATATTACTCACCGCCCGCCCGCCCTACTTATTACCACGAACATTTCATGCATAAATGTTTAATGGAAGCTTTCTTTTTCCTAGAAATTATTCGATTTTCTAGTGCTTTGACTCAGTTACTATGTAGTCGTCCTTCTAGTTAAGTAGTGCCCTTGTTCGAGTTTTGAGACAATGGAAAATGTGTTAGTGGCTATGAGTTTCAATGCTGTGAGAGTTTATTATTAAAACTAGCGTTTATCCCGCTGCTTCGTTTGCATTATGATCAGAAATTATTCCATGGGTACGTTTTCAATATAACCTACTAGCTTACGCCCGCGGCTTCGTCCGCGTGCATTTCGATATTTGTCCCACGGGATAAAAAGTATCCTATGTGTTAAGCCTGGTATAAACTATCTGAGTGCAAAATTTTATCCAAATCCGTTCAGTTTTTGCGTGAAGAGTAACAAACATCCATCCATCCATCCTCACAAACTTTCGCATTTATGATATTAGTAGGAAGTAGGTTGACATTCGGGTAATGTAGTCTCCCGTTAGTGAAAGAATTTTCGAAATCGGATCACTAGTTCCGAAGATCACCCCCTACATCCAAACTAACAAACTTTACTTGTTTATAACATTAGCGTAACATAAAAGGAATACACAATAGAACGCGCATAGCTATAATAATTATGCTCTTTGAAAAACTTCTTTCACAAATACGAAAACAGATGATGAATTAATTTTTTTGGGAAAAAGGCGTGAGTATGTATATATAGTTGAGAAGAATTATGTCATACTATGTCATAAACATATTCAGCCCAGATTCCCATTGCTGGGACACAGGCGTCGTCTCTTTGAGTAAGAGTGGGCCGTGATCTTCTACGCCTCAGTGAGGGTTGAACCGAAATCAAAACTTATATATTTTAAAAAAGAAACAACAATGCTAAAGGCAGGTGCTTCATAAATTATCTCCCCTGTAAACTGTTTACAATGTTTGTGTTAAGTTGTAAACTGTTATCTAGTTCCGTTTAGCTATCACTTCGTACATACACTCTGTGTGCCGCGGTAACACGCCCTGTCGTTATCTCTTCTGCTTATTCCCTTTTGTTTTAGTCATGATAGCTCTTACACGATAACTGGCGGTCTAGATGTGATGTGTGGCGAGATGTGTCACGGGTTTTGTCAAAAAGTGTGACAAAATGTGAGTAAATCTTTGATGCGAGAAGAAATCTTTGTCGCGTTTCGTTATTTGTCTAATGGCGCGCTCTCACCTGGAGTATTCGCCTGTAATGTAACAATCTAGTACAGGAACCGCATATGTAACAACGCGTTGTTACAAATTGTATCATTACAAGTTGCACACTGTAATGCTCGGTTCTCCGCACTCGCCGATGTAATGCTAGAATTTGAACTGTTACACTACGGCGAATGCTAATTGCAAATTACCGGGTATATTATATTCTTTTGCTTTTATTGACGAGTACAGAGCAGGCCTAAGCCACTTAATTATATTATTAATACCTAGTATCCCCTTGAATATTTTCCTCAACAAAGAAATCAGGTATGAATAATAACAACTGAATCCAAAATAAATCACTACATATTTCTACTAGTCGCCGTAGCTAAAAAAATCCTTGGACCTTCCATGAAGTCATGACACAATCATAACCTTGTACTTGATCTTGGCTTCGAGCACCATAGACCAATATTTACCTTTTCCAATTTAATGAATAACGTAGCGTGGGAATCCTGAAGGTTGTCACAAGTTCTGTGCTCGGGTGAGTCAATCCGAGGCTTTCATGGAATCCAGCGAGTACTTGTAACATGTGTAATAATGTTATTTTGGTTATCATTGCAGTATTTACAATGTTATTGCTATATTTGGTTGTGGAGACAGACAGCGGAATGTTTGGAAGAAGAGGTGAGTAATGATTCAAGGGACGGACAGTGCAATCCGTGGATGTTATAAAAATTATATATATCATATTGTAATAATAAGTTGATTCTTGAACCTCGTGAAAGCCGAGAAAGAAAAGCAAATCAAGTATCTTGACTTGTCTCGCCAGTTTGTCGACATGTGGCATGTGGACTCGGCGATCATTGTGCCGATAGTCGTATCAGCCCATTGCTTAATTGCCAGGAGCCTCGATCAATACCTGAGGAGGCTCTCGTTAGGCAGCTGGATCAAAGGCTTCATTCAGAAAGCGGTACTCCTGGATACGGCTCGCATTGTTAGGAGGTTGCTCTCTCTGGATCCTATTCCCGATTTAATATTTTAAATGTTTTTGTTTATTTATTTTTTTTAGGAATATTTAAACATGTATGTTTGTATTATAGGAATGAATAAAAGAATGTAAAGTTGGTTCTTTAAATATTTGGAACGAATTGGGAAAATCTCGCAGAAGCCAGGAATTTCTTAGTAGCCGCCGCGCCGGCGCGGCGCCGGCCGGTAAACAGGATTTGTGCCCAGTTGATGGCAATAGGTTCCCTTTCTGTTACAAGAGACTTAATTACAACTGGCGATACGTGGGTGTACTATTGGTCAGCTATATTCAATCATGTTATTCAATCATAACATAACGTCACGCCTGTAATCCCCGAAGGGTTAGGCAGAGGTGTACCTAATAGTACACCAACATTTCGCCAGTTATGTTTAAGTCCCATGTAACAGGGGGCGAGCCTATTGCCATCTGCGGGGCACAAATCCAGACTCTGTGGCTACTACTGAGAAATTCCTGATGGATACACCCTTTGCCCGACCCAGGAATCGAACCTAGAACCTCATTCTCAGCAGTCGTGCTCGCGACCACTAGACCAACGAGGCAGAGTTATAATCACTTTTCCTGAAAACCTCTTGCATAAACCACCATTATGTGTTATTATAATCTTACAATATATAACAGCTTCAGTACATAACACTAGTTAGATTCACATGCTCTTATGTGTTAGCAGTTGTAGTGATAAAAAGCTGAACATTTTTTGGTCGCTGGCAACACTGGCGACTGGTCGTCAAAAAAACGACCTCGTAGTTAATTTATTTTAAAATTATTGTTTTATTATGTTTAGTTTGTTTTAAATCTTTTATTTATATTAGAATCAAGCAATAAAGTGGCACACGCAGTGTTTGTGACCTGTTTATACAGTGATAAATCATATCAATCGATATTTCGTTAAGTCATCTACCGGCTGTCAACTTTTGGACTGTGGATTTGAAATCTTCGAACCGGGAGAGTATTCTGTTTTAATTTTACTTATTATTGTAGTCTTATTTGCATACTTTACACCACTCAAACACTGCTCAGGGCTCTGAGCGACGTCCAGTACACACCGGCTACGTTTATGTCTCATTTTGCTTGACAAATTGTGGAAGCAAAATCGAAGACGGAAACACTTGCCCCAGACAAACATTCGCTACATACCCTACTTCACACTTAATAAGAGTACTTAATATCTAATATGCTGTAAATATTATAAGTAAACTACTAAGTTCATAATTAATGTAAATAGATTTTGTCCCCACTTAAACTCATTCTTTTTAACCAATCCTAGTACAAAAAAAAATTAAAAAAATAAACCTAATCTAGCAATCAGCTGCCTTTAAAGTATTAACTGTTTTAGTCTGAGAATATTAAATTAAATCAAATAGCTTTTCTTCATCTTTAGTTTATTTTTATTTTTTTCATATACCTTCATATTTTCATAATCTTTTCTAAAACTTTATCTAGAGCTTTTTTTTTTCTTTTTTAAAAAAACATCATCTTTCTAACATCAAAACTCCTCCTACTTTCTCAAGTTTTAACTTAATATTCGCTTTACACATATTCAGCTGTTTCCTGTCACATTTCAGGTGTCACTTGAGGTATCAGTCAATATGATGACACGCGGAGCTACTGTTCGTGACATGAGTGACAAACTGAAAGCAGCGCTGAGGGAGCTGGACTCATCTAGAAATGAGTGCAGCAAGCTGCTGCGGGAACGAGAAGAAAGTGAAGTTGAAATTGAGTTAATAGTGAACAAAAACACTCAACTCAAGAGCCAGCTTGCAGAACTCCACGCCCAGCACATGGATATACTGGACCAGCATCACCATCTCCGTCAACTAGTGTCAGATTCTCAACAATGCCATGACACACACGATCAGGCACTGAAACGTATATCTGAACTAGAAGTGGAACTGTGCAAGGCACACAACACCATTACCTCTGTCAACTCTTTGAAAGCCAGCAAAGAGGTTTCTAATACCAATAACTTGTACAATGAGCTGATTGTCAATGTATCCGGACTGGAGTGTGAGCAGCCCACCATTACCATAGACCTAACTGCGGATGATACCATAACTAAATGTCCAATTCTAAGTAGCCATAATAAAGTTAAGAAATATATTAAAATCAACAAAAGTATAAAGAAGTATAAGAAACTTTTAAAAACTCAAAGTGTCTATAAATATAATGTTAACCTCAGAAGAGAACTCAGAAACTTAAAAAACCAGTTCAACATATGTAATAGTAAGTTAGAAACTAGTACACAAATGTATGATGTTGACATACAGAACCTTCAAAGGGAATTACTGAGTAGGGAAAATACGCTTAAGGAAATCTTTTGTAAATATGAATGTAGTCAACAGATGTTAAGTGAGCGCATGCAGGAGGCCTGTGAGTTGGTGGACCTGGTGAAGTATAATGCAGAGAGGTATGAGTCACTGACCAATAATCTCACCTGCAGTTGTGCTACCACTCCGCCACCTCTCATGTCACAGCATGTTGCTCCAACTGCTGTACCCATCTCAGATCATATACTAGCAACTTCAAATTCCACCCAAAGTAATGTATTAGTGTACTCTGACAGATTAGGAACAGGTTTTGGATCCTTGTTAAATAACCGTTCTAAACGTACAGTAGTGAACCATTGTCACCATAGCCTGCATTTTAATGAGCTTATTCATAAAATTCAACACACACACTTGAATGAGCAGACTACTGTAGTACTTCTAGTTGGAAATGGCCTTAGTATATCAAAAAGGGACATAGCTAATGGTATCGACACCCTACTTAAGTTAAGATTAGGCAAATTAATATTATGTGCATTGCCATATTCTGGCAATTTAAGTGATCAAGAAAATGATTATATTTCTAGCCTAAATAACTTGATGCATATTTTATCATGTCGTCATAGTGACCGATTATTGTTTTTTGATACTAACAATTTTGTTAGAGATTTTGTTTTGATTCGGGAACATATATTCATTCCCAAAAAAAGTAGACACTTATTAGCTACATTGTTAGCTTTTAATATACACGCAGTTAATGATAATTTAACTGAGACTAGGTTAAGTGATGAAACAGTATTATCTAGTACCTCCGATAGTACTGTAGTAGATTCTTTAAACTTTTAGAGCCGACAAAAGAGAAGATGAATAGTAATATTTTACTTTATCACCAGAATATAAATCGCTTCTCCGGCAAAATTTTAGACGTGGAAATGTTAGTAGATAAATACCACATGGATATTCTATGTTTTAGTGAAACTTGGTTAAAACCAGATAGGATGTTGTTTAATGTAAATAATTTTTCAGTTGCCAGCGCGTTCAACAGATCCACAGTGGGTGGTGGTACCCTGATACTTTGTAATAGCTGTCTCAGATATAAAGAAAGGAAGGATATCACTGCTTACTCTGTTGATCGCTTATGTGAGGTAGCATGTGCAGAGGTTGAAGGGCATACTTTCTTATGTGTCTATAGACCACCAGCATCAAACTTGTCATTGTTCTTAATCACAATGGAAGAAATATTAAGTAGACTTTTTAGAGATAATAAATTAGTTTTTGTATGTGGTGACTTAAATATTGATCTGTTAGTCAATTCACCCGAAAAATGTAAACTCATCTCATTGTTTAAATCATTCAATTTAAAACATTTATTTAATGAAGCGACTAGAATAACAGCAACTTCAGCATCATGCATAGATAATGTATTTACTAATTGTAACGTAAAAGATTCGTTTTTAATTAGTGGCGTTAGGTCAGACCATACTGGTCAACTTGTATCTTTTGAGTTAGACAAAAACCTATACTTAAGTAAAACTATTCAATTAAGACCTCTTACTAAATATAAATTAAAATCTTTTAATAATAATGTTCTTAGCAGCCTTTCTAACGCTAATTTTGATTCAAAAGACCCCAATATAAACTACGGCACATTATTTTCTACAGTTTGTCAAGAATTCAATAAAACGTGTCCTTTAAAAACAGTTAAAGTCAATTCTAAATCGAAATTTAGTGAATGGGCCACTGCGGGAATAAGAAAAAGCAGAGATACTTTATATAATTTATATCACGAAAAATCTCTGACTTCAGATCAAGTTTTTCATACTTACGTTAGAAACTATTCAAAAATATTCAAAAGTGTCTGCGCTCAAGCAAAATCACAAATAATAATTAACAAAATTGGTATTTCTAATAATAAAATAAAAACTGTGTGGCAGGTAATTAACAGAGAAACTGGAAAGGCACAACAACGAGATCAGAATCAATTGTCTTTGAAAATAGATAATCAGACCATTTCTGATAAGCTAAAAGTCGCTGAGACTCTAGAAACTTTCTTTACCAACATTCCGTTAGAGGTTACTAAATCTCTCCCCTCTTCTTCTAAATTAGCTGAAGCTCTTCTTAAAGAAAACTTTACTCAGTACATACCAAACTTCAAATTTAAACCAATATGTATTGCTACAATTAAAAAGGCATTCAAAAGTCTCAACATAAAAAATACTGAAGACTTATGGGGGATATCCGTCAAGGTTCTTGGAGACATTATTGACTCAATCGCTCCTGTCCTAACAGGCATATTCAATCAATGTTTGGACAGCGGCAAGTTTCCTGATCTAATGAAACATAGTAAAGTAGTACCAATTTTCAAATCGGGTTCAAAGAGTGATCCCTCAAATTATAGACCTATATCTGTGCTTCCAGCATTGAGTAAAATCTATGAAAAAATCATGCTGGACCAGATGTTGTCTCACTTCAACTCAAATGGGATTCTGCATAGACAACAGTTTGGTTTCACGAAGGGAAGGTCGACAACGGACGCGGGAGTAAAACTCATCAGTCATATTTTGGAATCTTGGGAGAAGTCCCAGGATGCCATTGGCATTTTCTGTGATCTCTCAAAAGCGTTTGACTGCGTCGACCACAACACACTAATCTGTAAATTACACCACTACGGAATTCGTGGAAAAGCTGCTGACCTTCTTCTTTCCTATTTATCTAATAGGCAGCAAAAAGTAAATGTAAATGGGGCGACGTCCTCCGGGTCTCTAGTCAAAATGGGCGTGCCCCAAGGTTCAATTCTCGGTCCTTTCCTATTTCTTGTTTACATTAATGATCTCCCTTATATGATGGCCAAATTATCGGATATAATTCTATTTGCTGATGACACTTCGCTAATTTTTAAAATAGATAGAAAAGATACGAATGTCTTACATGCCAACGAAAGTCTAACCGTTCTCTCGAAATGGTTCGCAGCTAACAATCTTTTACTTAATGCAAACAAAACAAAATGTCTGAAGTTCTCTTTACCGAATGTGCCGCAACGGGATCTGGATTTAAATCTTGACGGCAAAAAACTTGATATTATAGCGGAAACTGTATTCTTAGGGATTACTATCGATTCAAAATTGCAGTGGGGCGCGCACATTAGAACTCTTTCGGGTAGGTTAAGCTCAGCTGCATATGCAGTAAGAAAAATAAGGCAGTTAACTGATGTGGCTACAGCTAGGCTAGTATACTATGCTTATTTCCACAGTATTATGTCCTATGGCATTCTGCTGTGGGGATCAGCAGCAGACGTTGACTCGATTTTCATTTTACAAAAGAGGGCAGTCCGCGCGATCTATAAAATGAGTCCTCGCGAGTCCCTCAGAGAAAAATTTAAAGAGATTGATATACTAACCCTGCCTTCACTTTATATTTTAGAATGTATTTTATATGTCCGCAAAAATCGAGGGCTTTTCAAAATTAGAAGCGACTTTCATAAGATAAATACACGCGGTAAACACGAAATTGTAATACCTAAATTTAGATTAACAAAAACTAGCAAGTCTTTTCTTATAAACAGCATACGCTTTTATAACAAGTTGCCAAAGTCAGTTATAGAACTGACCGATGGAAAGTTCAAAAACCACATCAAACGTGTCCTTATTAAAAAAGCATACTACAAAATCAAGGACTACGTTGAAGATAAAGAGGTTTGGCTTTAGTTCCTTCTGCGCTTGCGGCCTCCCTGGTAGCTCATAAACGGCACAAATATGTGGATGTCTCTAACTATTCTCAATTTTTTTTCTCTTCTTTTGAATCAGATTTTACAGTAATTTTCAAATCATTTATATCTTTTCCTCAAAATAGTTACAGCACTGATAACAGTATTTGTGTCACTTGTTTAATTTAGTATTTTACAATATTTTCTTACCTTTGTATAGATTCTTTTTATCGATTGTTTGTGAATGTGTGGACATTGTAGGCTTTGTAGATTCCCAGCTGCTTGTTAACTTTTGTTAACTTTTTATTTTGTTCTACATTTTTTGTGTAGTAAGCAACGACTTATTGTCGGGCCTACGCTGTCCCCCCATACTTAAGTACAAATGCTGTATCCATAATACTGTAACACCAAATGATTTGAAAAGAGTAACCATGGAGTTTCTTGCCGGTTCTTCTCCATAGGAAACGACCAACCCGAACCGTGCACCTTTTTGTCGACGTTTTATAAGTGCCCATCTAGGCCTATGTGAAATAAAATATTTTGATTTTGATTTTGATTTTGATTTGTCGAGCTAATGAAATTCCCACATTAGCAGTGTTTTCTAATCGATGACAATGGTAAAAGCTTGTTGGTAACGACATAATCACTGGTTATGTGCTGATCCGCTGAGATGGGGCGCACTGACAGCGATTAGCGGGTGACTTAGGTAATGTTGTTTTTTTGGGTATGAAGCTGAAAGAAAATATAAAAAAAATATATCATTTAAATATTTTCTTTATATAGAAAGAAAAGAAAGAAAGAATAAAGTTTATTTGACGTCAGTTCATCTAGCACACATAATTATAAAAAATACAAAATAAAAAATCACAGTTTAGAAAAAATTAAAAAAAAAAAAATATGACTAAAGTTTTAAAAAGACAGTGTATTAGCACTACAGTTCTTGGGGTTCCGTACCCGAAGGGTAATCAACGGGACCCTATTACTAAGCCTCTGCTCTCCGTCCGTCCGTCCGTCTATCCGTCCGCGGGCTGTATCTCATGATCGGTAATAGGTAGACAGTTGAAATTTTCACAGAATGTGTATATCTGCTGCCGCTATAACCTGCCTACTACGATGGTACGGAATCATTCATGCGCGAGTCCGACTCGCACTTGACCGGTTTTTTATGTTACAAAAATGGAGGAAATTAATCTCGTGTTCTTTTAATTTTATGTTTAAACCAAAGACGATCCCCTGTATTAAGGTATGAAATAAATAAAGTAAACATGTTTATTGTGCACATGCCACAAGCGCACACAGTATGAAATAAAAAAAAAAACAAAAAAATCTTTAAAAAAAAGATTTATATCTTTTTTTGTGTCTCACAGCTGCGCCAGATAGGCCCCGTTCAGTAAACTGCCGAGCAGCTAGAGCCTGACACTAGTTTTCAACTGGACCTTCAGGAAAAAGGTGGACATTCTGTGGGGCGCACAGTCTGTAGTCCGCCAGACAACACACCTGTCTGTCCGGGGGATCCTCTCTTTCCAATGGAGGATGAGGAATTTTCCATCCAGTTCCTCTATAGTAATATTGACCTTCACATAGTGAGTTTACGAACAAGGATCAGCTGCGAGGCAAACATTTAACCTTCCATTACATACTGCAAAACTATCAATTGGTAACTCACACCTGTGCGAGAATTGTTAATTAATTCCCGCCTGCACATCAAGCTAATACAATCTGTCAAATTTCTCTATTAGATTTTCAACTTTATTGCTTAAGCATTAGGTTCAAGGTTGATTGGGAACATTTGACAGTTTCGGGTAGCTAGATGTGTTGGCGTCTGTACATTTTCCATGCACACATAAGATGCACATGATCTTAGGATCAAGGTGCACTGCAGAATGATAAGTAGTTATAATTATTTGCATGATTATTGTGAGTACTATCTTGTTGTTATGTAGTTTATTGATGTTACTGCCGGTCGATGGCTTCCATACCAAGTAGCAGATTATAGTACCGCTCTGTAATCATCTATACTAATATCGTAAACAAGTAAAGTTCGTATGTTTGAAAGTAAGTAAATACGGGGTAGAAGAGACACCGACGCGAAAACGGCTACCACTTATTCAGTAAGTATATCATCCTCCACATAGAAATTTTTCATCGGTTATTAAGAAAAAACCGCTGTTTCCTACAAAAGTGCAGTACCTACACGATCAAAATGTATGGAACAGCTGATTTTTGGGCTCAGAATGATGTACTGAATACGTCTTAACCGTTTTCGCGTCGGTGTCCCTTCCACCCCATATAGGCGCTAATCTACGAAACTACTGATGATCCGGTTCTAAAAATTCATCCCCTAATGAGAAGTTACAATATCCCGGAGTGTCATAAAAATATTTATAATGTTTTCGTAGAATAAATGAAACATGTCATGTCATTTCATGTTAATGAATGTTGTTATTATTCCGTTAATTTTTTTTTTAATTCCACGCTTCTATTAATATTTGCACACCATGACAATATGGTAAACATGTAAGCACAACTCCATGTACTTATAACACCTTGCATGCATTTTGTCTTCTTATAATTGTATGTACATGTTTAAGCAAATAAAGTTATCTGAATAATTTCCGACCATAACGAGAGCGAATCCGCAGGACAAAGCTAGTCTTAGTATATTGATGTTACTGCCGGTCGGTGGCGTCCATAACAAGCAGGAGATCATAGCACCGCTTCATAATCCTAACTTGTAAATGCAATGCTAATAAGTGCATAATTTATTATCTTATGTCATGACTTCTTCTGATGTGCACGTCATCATCTGATTAGTCCTTAGAAGTACTTAATAAACAGTTTAATTTCAGCAGAGTACCTGCGTTGATGAAATTAAAAGGTATGGTCAGCAGACAAAAACCGGCCAAGTGCGAGTCGGATTCGCGCATGAAGGGTGCCGTACCATCGTAGTAGGACAGCCTCCTTTAATTTGACTTAGTAATAGCTAGGGTCCCGTTGGTTACCCTGCGGGTACGGAACCTTAAAAATGACATTGCCTCACTCGAGTCACTCGTAGCTGAGATTGAGGGCCGACTCATTCTAGATCGCCAGCGATACGTTAAGAGGAACTGAAAATATTCCCGCACGTCACTTTTCGCAGATTGGTGATTGAAGGTTCAAAATTTTAAATATGTATTTATCAACCAGTAGACCCCCTTCTCTCTTTTAAAACGACCAAGCGAGTGTGATCTATAAATTTTCCGGAACCCAAAGGTGAAGTAACTTATACTAAACAATGACAGGCATTTTTTATTTCCCATATTTGTATCTGTCGCAGGAGATGGCGTGACGAGTTGCATAGAACCAACGACCAGTGGTCCACCTTGGCCCTGGATCGAAAGATTTGGAGGTCATGAGGGGAGGCGTTTGCCCAGCTAAGTGATGGCACAGGCTAACAGTAACATGAATAGGAAACCGTTCAAAAACTATTTAATATCTGAGCTCAGTATTATGAGTGAATGAGATGGAGTTTCTTGCCGGTTCTTCTCCATAGGAAACGACCAACCCGAACCGTGCACCTTTTTGTCGACGTTTTATAAGTGCCCATCGAGGCCTATGTGAAAAAAAAAAAAAAAAAAAAAAAAAAAAATAGGTTTTCCGCTACGCTATCAGTCTTACCACCGCCTACTTTCGGGAAAGTCATGCCGTGTTATTGTTTTCAATACGTCGCGTCACCGGGGAAAAGCGTTCGCTGGGAAAAGGAAATCTTACGGTTATGTTTTAGCAGAACCGTAGAAATTAGTAGAAAATGCTTACTGTTGTAGTTAGCGAGTTTGTAGACTGTGCGTTCTCGGGAAAGACTAGACCACCCGCATAGTGGAATCCTAATAGGGGACTGTAAAAGTATGGAAAAGAGCTCTTTGTCATTAGGCTCGTCATTATAAAGGGTGTAACGAGACCCTTAACTTCAAATATTATCTTCCTGTATTAGGGAAGGAGCAGAATCTATAACACATATTTACTACTGTGTCAAAGTATAAAGGGTGTAAATAGACCCTTAACATAGCCGAAAGGCACTTGTTCTCCCCGTCATTGCGATATTTTTTGTTCTAGACCATACCTAGTTACGAAGATATTGAGAGTCAAAGTTCCAACTTTTTCACAAGTTTTATTTTAATACATGTTTTTAATGTAAGAAATTTTGTTTCAACACCTCCACGACCCTCGTACTATTCAATCCATCCATCAGCACAATGTTTTGAGTGCGTTACATTGAGTCCTACCCTAAAACGTGATTTTTGAAAAAGACGTTTCTCAGCAATACATTTTTGCGTAAAGATGTAGTACTTAATATACGTAATGCTTGGTTGACGGCTTCTTGAAAGATCGGTTTACACCCTGTACCAAAGTTTTTGTTTTTATCATAACAAAAACTTATAGCTTTCCTATTATCTTCCTGTTGTATTTTATGTCCATATATTTGAGTGATATTCTTATCACAGAGTTTATCAACCTCTTATCTTCGTGCATTAGGGCAAGGGGCATGTTCTCACATGTTGTACCGACATGTTGTATTTATGGTGCATATGTAAACACATGAAATAAACAAACACTGTTCAGTACATGCCATGGACAGACATTTGAATAAGACGAAAACCAAATCAAAAGAACTTGAAGTTTAAGTAAGCATTTCAGATTTTTAAAATAAATAAATCAAGTTTAATTTATTTAAATATTCACAAAGGTATCAAATCTCAATTTAAATACATAATTATTTAAAATAAAAAAAAAACATTACTAAATAACATTAGAAATCGTATCATAAGTCATCAATTATCAGTCCATTAATAATTTATCAATAACACAATATATTATAAAATTATATATTATTTAGTCTTACCAAGGGGTATCGTATTACTCAGTACTAACTGGGTTGTGGAGGTCAGATAGGCAGTCGCTCCATGTAAAATACTGGTATTCAGCTGCATCCGGTTAGACTGGAAGCCGACCCCAACATAGTTGGGAAAAGGCTAGGTAGATGATGATGATGACAATATATTATAAAATAATTAAATATAAAAACAACTGTATAAGTTTATGAATCAAATATTATTTTTATCTTAATTACGAAGAAGGGAATTGTTACTTACTTATAATCTGTAGTTTGAATTATACATACAAGCTTCCTAATGCTGAAAACAAAATTAATTTTCTTATTTCATGTCTTTACAAAGTCCACTACTAACGGCCATCTAAATACACAGACTAAATAATTGTCATAAGCATAATTCTCAAAAGGAACAAATTAAGATAAATCTCGAAATTGCATTCAAGGTTGCGTTGCTGTCGGTACGGTGCGTCTGCGCAGCGAAGAACGCGCGCGGCGATGCGCCAAGCGTCAGTCGATCCGCCACCCCCGTGGAAACAAGACGCGTCGCTCGCGGCCTATCGACGCATCGATAGAACAGCGCAGCCCGCGATCAATTCGATAAAAAACCTGTGTAGTGTTTTTAGTTTTTTTTGGCGAAAAAAGGATTTTGTTGTAAAAATAATAGTGGTGTGACGACTTGGACGAGGCGAGGTTTTTTTTTCTGTTAAGGTTTGTTTTTTTTTTGTTGGATAGTGGTAACGGTTTTTTTTATTGTGGTCTATGGATTATTTTATTAGTTTGTATGAATAGGACCTTTTTCTTTTGTTAGTAGCATCTGCAAAAAAGGATACGGTTTATGTTTTAATTAATCACATTGAATATTTAAATTGTGTTTTAATTAGTTTGTAAATTATAATTAGATTTTTTTATGACTTATTGAAGATCACGGTTCAGCAACTTTAATTGATTTTTAGAATAAATACATCCTAAAAAGGTTAATTCACTCATTACTATTTAACATAAATGCGTTGCAAAATCATATTTAATAAGAAAAAAGTATATCGGTTGTTCGGTAAACCCTTACGAAGAATAATCACTAAGCAAGTAGCATAAAAAGTACGATTATAACAATAAAATATGTAATATCAGTAAAGTCCGGTATAATGCAATTGCAATGCCTTTCACATGGTGATGTATCAGCAATTTATCAAAAACCAATGACGTCTAAAAATATTATCGTTATCTTAAAAACCGATAATCTACTTAAATACAATTGGACAGTTTTGTACTACACATATTTATTTATCGATAGTTTCTTATCGATAATATTGCGTGCAGTGACGTACTGCGACATTATCATCGAGTGTCGATAAATAAACGCCTGGACAACGAACATCGATGTCCCAGATGGCTGCCATAATGCAGTCTTGGGATTTATGTCATAATTTCACAAATACTTAGGGACTTATTTGTAATAGTACGATGGTGATGGTAGTAAAAACCTGTGCCGTTGGTGATTGGTACAAATGGTATCCATTTTCAAGAAAAATATAAGCTAAAACCAGAAACTTTGACAAATAAATTATGCAACTTACGATGAACATACCTGTTTTTTTTTAAAGCATCTTAAACAAAAGCCAAAAGATTAATATAATATTATACTTAACAAAATACTTAAGTAACTTAATAAAAAATAAGACTGAGACTTATAAATCAAAATTTGAAATAATTTAATAAAATGTCCAATGACAATACTAGCGTTTGAAACCTCCTACCTCATAAATCAAAATGAGTTTTTACGTTGGTACGGTGAGATGAAAAATATCAATACCTAATAATATTTTTATAACCAAGACAAAACTACTGTATTATTTAAATAACATGCCCTTTCGATATGAACGTTATATCGTTATCCGCTCTATACGTTATTATTATTTATTAAGGAAAACGAGAATAATAAAAACTATTTATATTAAGACCATAAAATTCATTTGATATGCGTTTCAAAACTGGTTTTTCAATCTATTTAGAGCCTTTTACCATTTGTATGTAAATTATTTCTGCAGATGTAAAAGGCGTATAATTCGAATAATTTATCAATGAATAGGTAAAAGAAACTGCACTGAACTTTATTGAGCTGCATCCGGTAAGACGTGAAGCCAACCCCAACATAGTTGAGAAACGGCTACGCAGATGATGATGGTGGGTAACGGAAACTTTCAGTGTACAAAAATATTTAATTCATCTACTGAATAAAGCTGCTTTTGAATCAAGACAGTTTAAAAAAGCCACTGTAAAAAAACGACGAGTTTGGTTTCAGTAACATCTACCAGTTAAAAGAAATAGTAACACCTGGCTTAATTAACTGAATCAACCTCCAATCTTCTAGTCAAATTCCTAACTGATAATGCTACACGATTGGTAATACTGTCTATGGCTATCAGCACGCAGCTCAAGACAGAATTCATTTCGCCCAAGTACAAAATTCTAACCACTTCCCAGAATCAAGTCCTAAAAGAAAAACAAACGGCCTTTAATGAAGCGGTGTCTTTACAAATACTTAAGTCTGGTCAGACTGCTGATAAAACAGGGCAGATGTTAAATAATTAAAAATAAGAAAAAAGCAACAAGTTCATGTGGTATGCGTACTGAAATATCTCGAATGTCGCTTCCTTTGGTATTCAAAGGCAAGCATTAAGACTCTCATGTGTTATTTTAAGAGTATATGGCGGTCTACGTGTCCAGAATGTTACAATTTAGTAAATGTCGTTGACATGTTCCGAGTTGAAAGTTTTTTGGTCGTTTTAAAGCTTTTGTGCATTGTGAACGCTTAGTGCGAGTTTTGATTCCAATTTTATCACGTTAACGTAAACTTTCATTTGTACTGAAACTGGACCAGCGCCTTCTGGTGACAGAACCGGGAAGCATAATTCATCATTATCATCATCTTTGGCATTGTTCCACACAGCTGAGTATGGCCCTCCTTGCTTTGGTGCCATTCTTCCCCGGGTTGCACTAGTCTCAATCAGGTCTTATCCGTGCTCTTATGAATGTGATCCATCCACCTGGCTAGTGATCTGCCAATCATCCATAGAACTTGAAGTGCGCAAGCACATCAAGCTACTACAATCTGTCAAATTTATTTAATGAATTTTCAATTTTATCGCTAAAGCATTAGGTTCAAGGTTGATTGGGAAAATATGACAGTTTCGGGTAGCTTGATGTGCTGGCGTTTATACAATTTGTCAGTGACTCGCACTAGACGCACTTTTTGACCGAGTTAGCCAAACAATTACTTGAATCAATATAGTTTGCAGAATCGTTGTTTATGTTAACAAGCTACTTCTCAGGGTTCTTTGAGTGCTATATTTATAATACTACGCGTGGGAGTTTAGTCCTCAAAGATTAAGATGCTAATTTGTCCTACATTTAAAAGACGGAAGGGAATACGCTCATATGTTACGCTTGCCAATTTATGTTTGTTTAATCGAAAATGTGGACTTTTGGCCTAGTGTTTATAGGACTATTTGTCAGATTCAGAAACATAAAGAATTAACTTTGCTTTTTAAATAAATCGATTGACTGCGGTTCAACCTTGCTCATTCATGGAAATCATACAAATCTATAAAATAAGTTATTTAGCTCACCTACATCAGATTTTTATGAGTGTGAACTATGAGCAAAACGTACGTATATTATGTAAATTTTGGTCGACTATGTTATTATACTACCGATATTTTGAATAACAGTTACATGTGCAAAAAGCCACCATTATCCTGATTGGTCCAAGGTTTACTATAAGCACCGACAATTTAAAACGTTATTCCCAGCACTGACATCACCGATTATTAAATAAAATCTAAAAACAATTAACAAAAATCCTATAATTTTGGTACATTACGGCTAAAATCCTTCACCTACACGTAACCTATGCTACAGAACTAAGCAATTACGAAATTACTGAACCGAAAAATCTACGCTTTCCGGTTTTTTAGGCAAAATGAATGATTTCATTCGCAGAAATTGATGAACCGTTATAAAAATCGCGTTTTGGCAAATGTTTATTTTACATGTTCGCATTTTTATACAAAACGGGGATCACAAATTTTTATTTGACTTTTTGATGTTGTTTTTTTTGGTGACTTTACTTTCAATGATGTTGACAAACACAATCAATATCAATGAAATAAAGTGTTTACCATCGTTACTTAGGCAATTGTGTCAATTTAAGGAACAGCATCCCAATTGCGTAACACACTTCCTATCACAATCCGAAGAATTTCGAAGGACATTCCTAAGCCATTGCTTTAAGTATATATGTTTGAAAATTGCGATTGTTCGATAAGTTCAGTAACGTAATGAATATTGTAGAATGGCAATTGACATTATGTGTGTTATGCATTTACTCTGCAATTCCATTGACAAAACGAATTTATTCTATTCTTCGTACAAGACTTCCATTCTTCTTTACAAAATACCGTGATAGGTTTTTATGACTTCTCCTTGTTATCGATATAAAACTCGGTATCGAGCCGATAGCTCTTATCTTCCTCCACGGTAGAAAGGCATTGTTATTTGTACATTACTATCGTATTATTTTCACTTCATGCTCGTTTAATGTTATCGATATTTTTATGATGTCTTGTGTTTTCAAGATTATTTTCTATGCTGCTGTTTGAGAAATGAGTTTTGGCTTCATGTTCTACTGTTGCTTTAATCGTGGTCATGTCATTTTCAGTTCCGTGTTCAATTCAGAGAGATTTATTGTTTTGTAAACTGACAAAGTTCGAAACTAATAGTAATAAAATACGGACTGTGCTCTGAAAGATGAAGTGGTTAGAAAGGAGTGGCCTACTACTGACACGTCGGCTAATAGCAAAGTATAGAAGAAGATAACATGCTACGCAAATTGAGATAAAGACAGGAGAATGCTGATGACGAGACAGGACTTGCTTAGTTAGCGGACATGAGAATAAAATTAAAAGGGGGGGAAACTGGATGCTGGAAAATCCAATCTACATATCAACAATAAAAACAGATCACTATAAGACGCGAAACATAAATCAGATAAAAAGAAAGACGTCAGTATCAATGTGACATAAAACCCAACCTATTTGTCTCGGTTGACTAATAATTTTTACCAAGAACTCCAGAATAACACTATGTAGATATAGATAAGTAAAGCAACTATAAATCAATTTTATTTATGTGGCAACAGTGAATCATTTATAATTACCGAAAATTCCTCATTAGTCAATTAGTACGGTAGTTTGGGAGATAGATCTGTGGTTTTTGTGTTGGTAATAAATTCATAGTTCAACCGTATCGATACTGAAGGGAACACCCGGAAAGAAAATGGTTGCGGATTCTTAAATCTAATTGTGGACTAACGATTCTTTGCTGTCACTCTGTTCATCAGTTTTGTCTTATAAAAGAAGTATCATTTCCATTCTTCTGCCTTTATCCCAATTATTTGGTTTTAACGCAGCATACATAATTTCTTCTTCCCTACTTCTGTTTCACTCGTTATCTCAGTAGTCTGTCTAGTCACACCCAATACAATTTTGCCTTCCATCACAGTGATTATTAATAAGCCTATGATCAACATTTGTAATTTGTGCATTTGTGCATTTGTACATTTGTGTTTTTGTGTTTTTATGTGTTTGTTTGTTTTTGTGTTGTTTTGTCATTATCATTATCAGCCTGTAGCAGTCCACTGTTCTCATAATCATGAACATCTAGAACTCCTACATCCATTATCATTATTTCATTCCGGAATCTCCCACTGTCGGGCATAGGCCCCCCGTTTCTTCAGCCGCAAGTTCCGTGCTTTCAAGTGCTTCCCGCGTAGCCGACATCGTCAACCCAACACGCTGTTAGATGGCCCTGGTAACTTTGGCATCTTAATGAAACTACATCATATAATCACAATCAGCCTATGATGTTCCCACTGCTGGGACACAGGCCTCCTCTCGATGAGGGAAAGAGCTATTATTATTATAATCTACCACGCTGGCTTAGTGCAAATTGGTACACCGTAACACTTTAAGATTTTTGTTTGCAACGTATCTCTCTCAAATTGTCACATAAGCGACATATATGTCAATTACACATCGATAATCGTCGCTTTCAATTTATCTTGTATGTGCGAGGTCGTATCACTTCCGTGGTACAAGGCTACGTCACATGCCCTAGCAGTTAACACTAACGGTAAACAAGGATGCATTGGCATTCATTTAAACCTCTGTAGTCCAGCTTTGTATTACTTGTGAGAGAATGGGCCAGGACAAAGTGACTGCAATATCGATGATGGGAAAGTGGAAACTGTGTTTGAATTGACATAAGCTATCGAAAAGCTCTTAATTGTCAATCTTGTAGATAGTCATTTTATTAAATACCTTTTTGCAAAAAAAAAATAACGGACTTCCGAAAAAAACGCGTTTTTATTTTAGCCATTTTAGTTGTGGTATCTCACATTTAATAAATCCTCGTCATATCTCAATTTTATATTGTAAATAGAACTTATTAGCACATCCACATATACGAAGTAGAAAAAATGCGTGTTATACAGGATAACTCATAAAGTCCCGAACCAAAGTTAACCAAATTAATATGGGACTACCGCGCAAGCTTCCTATGTCAAATGAAAAAAGAATCACTTAAATCGGACCAGGGAGAAATTGGTATACATACATGAAAAAAGATGCAGACCGAATACACAACCTCCTCCTTTTTTAAAAGTGGGTTAAAAATACTAATCGATTTTAAAGCAATTACCAGCAGCTTGTTCAAATAGCCAGATAAAAACATTATCTAAGACTTTTAATAAAATTTCGGGATGGCCCAAGCTGGCAACAGGTGTCTAGTCGTCTTCAACACACTCAAATAAAAATCGTGTCATTTATTATTTGAGTCAGCGTCTTTTTCGCACAAATTAATGCCGCAATTCGTTCCAGAAAGTTTTACTCCCGATGAGTGTTCCTGTTGAATAAAATTCTCTTCTAGTTACCGATATAATGTTAAAATCACGGAAACTTCAGTTCAACCTGTAAGTCAAGCTCCAAAAATATAATGTTGTCATATGAAATGCGTTGAGTGGTGAACTCGAAATAAATACTGCGGCGACGCGTGTGATGCGCTGTAAACAGATTAGCCTACTAACTGTAGTGGTAGCAGAACAATCAACGGTGAGGTTACAAGTTATATTCAAACTGCTGTATAGTTCGCAAAAATATTCTATAATGAAACTTTGAGAACATGGAAGTAGGAATACATATATGTAGTGTCCGTTGTAAATAGGTTTTTATTTGAAAAAATCATCTACGCCTAGATTCCAGGCAATATATCGCACAATTTCATAAAATGTTTTGCCGATCATGACCATTTTTTTGGCTTTTTTGCTAAACGGTGTTTGTACTCAAGTTTATAGGTTTTAAATTGATGTCGTAAAAGAATTACTGCTGACCGATTAAAATAATATATCACTATATTACGCGCAATAACTATAACAAAATGCTATATCATTATTTAGTGATTATCAACCATTTATCTTTATATTATTTAACAGTTACGTTCCTGAATTATACAAAAGATAAATTAAATATTCTCCCTCACACTACGAGAGTAGTTTCCAGAAAATTATTTTTTTAAATTACCTGTTACTTAAACAAAAACATAATCCAAAAAAACTTATATAACACCCCTCTGTTTACGACCGGCGACCGGCGACGGGTGTTAAAAATCAAAACCACTCGAGATACTTTTCTGCTATCGCTACAGCGCGGCGACAACGGAAGTCACCAGAGCGTACTCTTGCGCAACCCGTCGGATCTGCCATTGTCTTGCGCTGCTGACCCTACCGCGATGTTTGAACACACGTGCATGCTCATCGGGCATTGTTTTCGTTTAGAAACAATTGTTTCTTTGGCCTCCTTTCAGAATTTATGGGCGTTTTGAAGTTTGACGAGAAAAAAAATGTATGAGAACATCTGTCATGCATTTTGTGTATGTAAATATTTTTGTGTGTTTTGGAAAAGTGTATTTATCTTGCCACATACGGAGTAAATAATGTTGAAATCTTGATCAATTTTAAAATCATAAGTCCACTCAATATTTTAACTGTATAACTGTAAATATTTATTAGCCCCCGTAGCATGATCACCGTAGACAAGGATTTCTTTGACGAAAGAATCGACAAAATGACAGATAGTGCAAAGAAATCTGTCATTGTGTCGACACAATCTGTCATTTTGTCGATTCTTCCGTCAAAGAAATCCTTGTCTACGGTGGTCATGCTACGGGGGCTGGTGTCAAGACCGGCTGCTGAAAACAATGAAATAATGTTCAATGCCCGTCTCCCCCAGACCAAAACCCTCATCCGTGATGATCAGGTTTGATTACTCCAGTAGATTTCAATGAAAACAACCAAAAACTCATCCTTTATCTTTATCATCTCGACCCAAAAATCAAATTCAAGTCAGTTTAACTCCTTTTAATCTAATACACATAGATACCTACCTCAGAATAGGCCCATCAAAAGCGCTCATCATCATGTAGGAACGCGAGCTATTCAGGTGTTAGTAATCCTGTGTAGTTAACCTAGATGTCTAGATGTCAGTGACGTGACCTAGGCGCTAGGCAGTCGTATAGGTACGACGAAGAATTTGTTCGCGTCATTCATGGTGGAGCTATTTCTTGTGACAATATAGTAACGCGTAGCTTAAATGTTAAGTAGGGATCGGATACATATTAATCTAAATTACGTTTTTTTTCCCGCAAAGGGTAGGTATGTATAAAAGTGTGGAAGCGACTTCTTATAATATATTTTTTTCCCGATTTCGCGGGATTTCATAAAAAAATATGTAGTTTATAAAATGTTGTATTCCTAAGAATAATAAATATTTGTATTCTATTTAAAACTCGGCAAAAAAAAATCATAAAAAATGCAATATTTTTTTAAATTTTGTTGCTAAGTAACTGAATTCAAATTTTGCTGCTGAATATTCAATAACAATGATTATTTTGATACTCGAACTCTCACTCCGTACTAGTCAACACTCACACTTTAGGCAAATATGCATCCGAATAACTGATCTCTAATTATAAGCCCCAATTAGAAGGACCAAAAATCAAATGCTGAAAGCTTTTTCACTTACAAAATGATTGCAATGACGGAGAGAACAAGTACCTTCTGGCTTCGATAAGAGTATTTTTACACTCATTAGATTTCATTTGAAAGCATATATGAAGAGCCTAGTCAAACCTCTAGATAAAAAACATAAAAATAAACTGACAAGAGTGCATCGTCATTCGCGTCTCTTCTAATTGAAATGCACCGTACTGATCAAGATTCAACATAATCGATTTATCAATACATTTGATCGTCAACGGTCTGTTAATCACAGTTTTCACAGAATTATCGTGTTCTGCTGTTACCTAATGAGCCGTGAGATATGCGCATGTAACGATTATGTGTGATGATGAGTATTAATGAGGTGGTGGCAGTAAGAGTTGTGTGTGTGTGGCTAGACTGGTTGGCGCCTAGGCCAGTGGATAGACAAGGAGGGGTGTTACCCAACGTGCGAGTTACCTATGTAATAATAGCAAGCGAAACAAAAATCGGACACAGTGCCTTTGAGAATCCTCTTTGGCAAACACCACAATATTTGTGATTTAATCTAAGACAGAGTTCCCACGTTGCCTTGTGATTGTATTGTCCTTATTTTGCTGAGGAGTTTGTTGTGCCACTTCTTCTCCTCAGCTTGACACTACAATGTGGTAAAGGGCCGGCGTTTTGGAACCGTTTTATGTAATTTTATCATTGAAAAAGTGCTGAAGCCCCGCCTTTTATCAGGATTCTATATCCTAGCCTTCCAAAAGAAAGATAAAAAGATGGCAATATTAAAAAAAAAACGCCAAGTCGCCTTATAGTGCACACAAAAAGTAGTGCCAGTCTTAGAGAGCTTACCATAGTGATCAGAACACAGCAATACTCCGTGGCAACCCACCCGTGATGAATTCCCTTAAAAACCCATCAAATAAGTACCACCACAAAAGTCATCCAAACAGACATAGAATTTTACAAGCACTAAATAACAGACACAGTCCGAACTAGTATTTACTCGGCTTGGGAGTGGAACCCGCGAAAGCAAGCACTGAGCCGCGGAGTGCGTCCGAGCGTGTGGGTAAATGAACTGTGTCACCACTGCACCACTGTGCACACATGAGTGATGGTGATCGATCACCACTACTCACCACTATACACCACTGTAGTGGTAACAGATGGTCGTGTTACTAGCTGGTAATGGAGGATGTTATAAAAGGTTCTTTGTTGTATTTTGTTTGTTAAAGAGTAACGACGACTAAATAAATAATGGTTAAAGGATAATGGATCTGCGGCAATATTTGCCTGGCAATCGTACATTTCAATCGATCAACGCGGCCTGTCACATTCCATTGCTGGGTCTAGCTCTCTCCCTAGCGGCGCCATCACACCCAATCCGCATCCAGTCTATGCCAGACTGCCAGTCACCTTTTTTAGGTCGTATGTCTGGGTGGTCGTGGGGGATGGGGGGCTTCGCTTGCCGATACACGGTCACCATTTCAAGGCTTGCTTGCTAAAACTGTGGAATAATAGTGGAATCTAGTAGAATTCTGAATTAGATTTGAATGTCATCAGAAATATTATCAGTCTGCATAATAAATTGTTAATTATTCCCACTTATAATCATCGGATCGGATCAAAAGTATGTACGATATTACCTATAAGTTTTTTTTTGCTCGCAAAAACTCATCAATAGCTTAGTTTTAGCACCTAGATTAACATTAAAATTAATTAATTTCTTATAAACAGTAATAAGAAGGCTATTTGTAGTAATTAGAAACTGTAAATCGTATCATTATTCATTTTGGTCAAGTTCATTCAATAAAAAAAAGTAAAATCAATGTATGTCTTATCCTGTATTTTGCAGTCCAAGTTATTCATGTCATTCCTTTTCGATCGCAACATTATTAATATATTAAACTTATACTGTCACTTACGGGATATCTTCCGTGATTGTTCCCGTAAGTGACAGTATAAGTTTAGTTGTAAACCGTGAAAGCTTGAAACAGTGTTTATTTATATATTTTCTATAGGTACCACATTTATTAATTCACGTGCCGCATACACAATTGACCCTTCTTAAAAACATCATCAAAAAGGTCAATGACAAAAAATCACAAGCCATTTCAATTAACTTCACAAAGATTAATGCTTGCAAGTCACATCAAAATCATAATCACTCTTTTTGCTCATTCGTCTAGACAAGTCAAATTCCTGACAGGATCAAATTGAGTCGCCTGGCTAATTGTAAACAATTGCCTGTTGCCTGTCAAATCATTCCACGACAACCAAGGATATAGTATTTAAACACCACATCACCAGAATGTCATGACAGGCGGCTGAATACGGAACTAATTTGAAATATACTGGATTTTACGTTTATTTGACGTTTGACAGCACAAGTGGCGCCACTTTGACAGGTCGTGCTAAATTAGGAATCATGTACGAATGAGCTGGCATTTAGAGCATTTATCATAGTTATGTAGTAGTTACGAAATATGTAATTGGGATAAAAAATGTGTGTTTGTTTATGGCCAGGGGTTAACAGGTTATATCTTTATGGGCACTTTTGATTGAGGGAGCCATTTGTGGGATAGTTATCTCAAATTTTATTGACTTGAAGCACGAATTGACGACATCGACAGTACGATCATTGATTGCCATACATTGAACCCGAGGTCGTTGGTTTTTCAGTAGTAGGCACCAACTAACACTATAACCATCAAAATTAATTAACGAGGCAGTTGAAACCCGTAAATATTTTTTTCGTTTTGTTGTCGTGTCATTGGACCCCTTACCTACTCATACTAAAATGTTAAACTAATTTGTATAACCAATTTATCTATGTTACCATTTAATATTAAACAAATGCCATAAAGTTTGGTATAAGTTTATGTAATTATAATCTATACTAACACTATAAGAGTATATTGTCAACATTAATTGTTTGTAAGTTTGTATGTAGGAGTAATCTTCAGAACTACTGATCAAAATCTTATCTTATTTTTTTGACACATCCAACTAACTGAAATCCTCTCTTGTTCCAGACCAGTAATGTCCATCTAACCCTACAATACTTCCACAATGGCGAGCGCAGGCGCTGTCCTCCTGGAGGCCCGGCCCTTCAGGCCCTTCAAGTCCTCAGAGGAGTATCTGTACGCGATGAAGGAGGACCTGGCTGAGTGGCTGACAGTCCTCTACCCGGAACTCAGGATCACGGCTGATAACTTCTTGGACAGGCTGGATACGGGCGTTGCTTTGTGCAGGGTGAGTTTTTTTTCTTCTTTCTTATATTTTTAATTTTGTGTGTGTGTGTGTATTTAAATCAACCTTTCTACTGAATTTTGCCCAAGGAAACGCGCATGTGGTATGAAATGATCATACAGGAGACATTGCAATCAATTCAGTCGTTACACTGACCTGTTGTCGCATTTATAGTAGGTTTAGTATGACTGCGTAGTTGCCTAAAGATTCTGCTCACCATAGCTTTAAAACATTCTGAACGACAATTTATTTGAAAACTTTGCAAGAAGAGGGGGGCAAAATCTAATAAAATGTAAGTATTCGAACTACCCAAATACACAAACATCGCTACTAAAATGTTAACTTTGTTTTCAAAGCTATTTTTGGCGCCAACTCACGTGAAAAAGTTGACAGGAAGTAATTTGTCTTCTTAGTATCAAAGATTATGATAATACCAGAGACGCGACAAATATGTGAATTAACATAATTATTTTATTACAAAACAATAGAGATACGACACATCGTTACAAGCTTATCGATAGGCTTAATACAAAAGAATTTGGTTGACAGCTATTTTCATTAGATTAGCTATAGATAAAGTGTGATGACTTTTTTCTTTTTACAACGAATGCTCGTTTTCTCTTACACTAAGTGACTACGAACTAAATAAATGCCTAAATAACAGCCTGTTGTTGAATTCTCATCTTAAGTCGCTAAGCCGAGAGTTGAAATTTCATCAGAGAAGTAATGTAATTCATTTGGGTGTTCTTTAGTGTAAATGAGTATTGATTTCTGAATAAATTAGGTGTTTTTACCTGTTTGTTAGGTCTGAGAATGATTGTGTAGTAATATTTATTTGTGTGTAGTGTGTAATATTAAAGTTCAATAGTTCCTTTACGTCATTCATATAAATATATTTTGAACGTAGCTGATTGCATTTATGCGGTTATCAAACCATTCGCTAGTTATTTTCAACTCTTGATTTGGAAATAAAGATTTCGAAAATTGTGGTTTTGTTTCTAAAACTTTGACTTGATTTCGGACAAACATAAGTAATAGTTTGACTTGTGACATGCATTTTACACAATAGGTACTAAGGTACATAATTATGTCCAAGTAGACTGTGAGTGCTTAGGCATACTTTTTATTAGGGTTCCGTAACCGAAGGGTAACCAACGGGACCCTATTACTAAGCCTCCGCTGTCCGTCCGTGTCCGTCCGTCCGTCTGTCAGCGGGCTGTATCAGCTGTATGTAGAAATTTTCACAGAATGTGTATTCCTGTGGCCGCTTTAACAACAAATAATCAAAATAAATTAAAAATTAAAAACCCCGTTTAATTTTTATTTTATTTATTTTTCTACTACGATGGTATGGAACCCTTCATGAGCGAGACCGACTCGCACTTGGCCGGTTTTTAAGAAATATTTCTTGTTTCAACACAGATGTACTTAAAAAATAACCGGTGATAACCAATTAAACCAAACCAAAAACCAAAAAAAAAAAATATCTGGTCTCTTCAAATATGTAGTGGTTAACAATATACTTAGACACCGTAGTAAATATGTGTTATAGATTCTGCTCCTTCCCTAATACAGGAAGATAATATCAGTAATGGAACTCTTTGTAATCAAAACCCGTCAGGAAATCCTGCACCATTAGGGACTAATACGGTGTTTAAACAAACAAGTCACGTGCATAAACATCCAGGGTAGGTACGTCTTTCTGGAGTTCATGCAAATATTATATCATAATCATTTTATATCGAACTTGATTATTATGTAAACCAACAGATAGGCTACGGAATAATGGGTGTAAACGAAGCCGAAAGGCACTTTTTCTCCCCGTCATTGCGATATTTTTTTTTGTTCTAGACCTTACCTGGGAACCTTCTAGTTACGGAGATATTGGAGATCAAAGTTACAACTTTTTTCCAACTTTTTTTTTTAAGTTCTTATTTTTAATATTATAACTTTACTAACTTAAATACTTACCTCCGTGACCCTTTTACTATTTAATGCAATCACCAGCACAATGTTTTAATTGCGTAACATTGAGGTTACCGTAAAGCGTGATTTTTCAGCCCAAAAAAAAAGGTCAATTCCCAGCTATATTTTTTGCGTAGAGTTACTTATTTTGATGTACAGAATGCTTAGTTGAAGGCTTCGTGAAGGGTCTGTTTACACCTTGTATTTAGGAAATCGATCTTTGGAACCTCTGAAAGAAAGAAAACATATTTATTTGGGACATGCCACAAGTGCACACATCAAACAAAAAAAAATAAAAAACTTAAATTAAAAGTGAAAGAAGAAGGAAAGAGGGGAAAGTGGGGGGGGGTGGGGGTGAAGTTTGTTAAATTGAAAGTGATACGTAAGCAGCATAAAACTTAGTAACGAATCAAATTTCATAGCTGCTCTAACCATGAATGAGATTCCTGTTAAATAAAAGTTTATATAAACATAATTTCATAGGAGTTACTTGTCTCATTTTTGAAGTCTTCTGACTCTCTTTCTCTTCCTGATTCTTGTTTCTTACCTTTTTCTTTTCGCATTGTTTTGTTATCTAGATTTCGGAGAAAATTTTCTGTGATTAAAACGTTTGAGTACGTCGATATCATTATGTTTTTGCGTCATGAACAGGTAAAACTAATAAGTAATAACTTCCTGAAATATTATCGTAGCAAAGAGGCCAATAATTTATTATCAACGTTGAATACTTCAGATTACCTGTGTGAACTAATCATTGAAGAATAGAAATGTACTGCATAAACATTAGATCATTAAATGCGTAGATACTGTACCTACTACGCATCATGCAGTCCCAATTTAAAGAAATACTTTTGTCAAAAAAAAACAATCTAAAGGGTGTAAATAGACCTTTATTATTGGTTCCTTCAATTTGGTTCCAAGTTTTTCACAAGTTTTTTTTAATACTAGTTTATTATAGGTTATAACTTAACTTTAAATTCTTCCATGATACGTTTACTATTCAATACATCCATCAGCACAATATTTTGAATGCGATACATTGAAATTTTACCGTAAAACGTGATTTTTCACCCAAAAAATAAGTCGTCCCAACACTAATTTTAGCGTAGGCTTACTTTGTTTGATGTGCAGAATGCTTGATTGACGGCTTTGTGAAGGGCCCGTTTACACCTCAAATGTTTTTTTTTTCTTATTGTTACACTAACTTTTCGTCTACCAAAAAATATGGAAATGCTTTTTCTGAAAAAACAGTGAAATAGCGAACTTAATTCGATTCTCAATCCGACATTTTATTTTGCACACTAACTTTATAAACTAACTCAAAGTGTCACAGAACATTGTCGGTCCATTTTACATTGAAATCCCACAACAGTTTCAATCAGGGTTCAACGACCGTACGACACCTGACTGAAAGGATAGCAACATATCACTCAACAAACAAGTTTGACATATTGTTCGCGGCTTTTTTGCGCTTTTATTTATTTTTGTACACTTTCCGCAGTATTGCGGTTAGCTCTCATGGTCGCTGTATTAATTTGGTAAAGATAAGAAATGGACAAATTGTGTATTTTGATAAAAACATACTTAATAATCTACTACGTCATAGTAAAACATAAACGGGGGATTTTGGTAAATAATTATTTACGGCCTAGCAGGAACTAGCTGTTGCCCGCAGCTTCGTCCGCGTGTAGTTCGGTAACTGTTCCACGGGATCATACCACCGGGATAAATATCCTATATGTTAATCCAGATTACCCATAAACTATCTTGGCCAGGGCTGCGGGACTGTTCGAAAGATATACCGTGGCCCTGGAACACAAAGGGCAAAGAAGGAACATGGATGGGTTTTAGTCAGTACAAGTCTGACACTCCCTTCCGCTCCGCCAGAGTGGGGGGGGGGGGTCATTTGATGATTTCCCATCCGAAAAAGGTTCCCGTGGTATCCGGTTATAAACTAGTACATCTATGTGCCAAATTTAATCCAAATCCCTTCAGTAGTTTTCGCGTGAAAAAATAAAAAAGATCCATCCATCCATTCATCCATCCGTCCATCCTCACAAACTTTCGCATTTATAATATTAGTAGTAAGATACACGAGTACGTTAGAATTTCAACAGAGCCTCTCCTATTAAATTAATTGACTCAACCTCGCTTTGTGTGATCGTCAACATATGTAGCAGCTCACGGGTGGACCTAGGGAACCGGCGTGTCCTGGAACCAGAAACTTAAAGACATATGATAAGATAAGATTATTTATGTATTTATTTGCTTAAACATGAGACGATGAAAGAAAGATAGAAAATACATTTATTTGGCACATGCCACAAGTGCACACAATATAAAACAAAAATAATTCAAGAAAAAAACAAAAAAGTTAAAACTAAACAAAAAATGTAGGTAACACTGTGTGCCTCATAGCTGCGGCAAATAGGACCAGTTCAGCATGAGACATCTACCAACCCGCGGGGCCCGCGGTGGATTCTGGCGCACTCCCTTACACAGAGTGGAGGTTTGTACCCCAGCTGTGGGAACATTCATAAGCTGGTTATGCTTACACTAAGCTTAATATAAACCTCTCCAATAGACTCATTAACAACTCCTCATTTAACTTAATCCTTGGCTAGTGGCATCCATTTGCAATCTTTCAAGTCAATTTTGTCCCTAGCTACCAAAGGTCGTAACATGAGACTATTAAATGAATCCCTTTGTTGCCCTAGTTACTACCAATCTTACTACAAATTGCGCTGATTTTCCCTTTTCTTTTAGAAGTCAATTGTTTTATGTTCGAGTTACTTAGAAAAAAAAATAGTTTAGAAACAAAATTTGTTTTTTTTTGTGTAAAGTACTAACGGTAGTAACACGGGCTATTTATGTTTTCCCTCCTTACAACCTAATACTGGAGTAGTAGGAAGGGAAATCAAAATTAACGGTATTACAACTGGTAGTAAGATTGGTAGTAACTAGGGCAACAAAGGAATGAATCGCCATACAAGGTCTTAATTATTATTGTTACGTGTTTGATTAAGTAAAACATAAACATGTTTTCCCCGACCGCGTCGGTTACCAATCGTTACTAGTAAGTTATATGTGGGTAAACAACGTTATCAGTTATCAGACGCTCGATTGATAAGATTACGAGAGTACAGACTGACCGACTAACTGAACTCGAGTGGTGTCTGACTGTTTAGTGTGATTCAATATCATGTTTAATATAAATTCATAACGTAAGATCACGCCTATGATAACCGAAGGGTAACGCAGAGGCGTAGGTAGGTACCTACAGTACACCCACATTTTGCCAGGTATGTTTAAATCCCGTGTAATAGGGGCGGGCCCCCTAGGTCATCAAACTTTTCCATTCCATCAAGCATGTCTAATATTTCGTAAAAGCAGTAAACTATAGGCAAAAAATATTTTCTTATTGGAATCGCCGTCATCCAGTCGATATTTCAGTATTTTACATGGAAGGACTGCCTATCTGACCTCCACAGCCCTGTAACTGGGTTACCTATACCCCTTGGTAAGACTGGTTATTATCAGACTTTCGGGACCAAACGAGCATGGTGATCAATGCGTATGCGAACTTTTTTCTTTTTAATTTGCACTGGTAACATTCCTGTAATGTCAATCAAGATTAGTAATTATTACAAAATTGTCACTAAACTGCATGTCGGATTAACGTCTAAACTAGTAATGGCTACTAAATTCATTATAATTATTGTGAAACATCGTTTAAGTATTAATTAGATACTTGAGCAAGATGTAGATAGCTACCAGAACAACAATCAAGGTCTGGTGGTCTGCGCTCGAAAGAAATGAACCTCCTAACAGTACGAGCTGTGTGCAGAAGTACCGCTTTCTGAATTTCTGAGTTGCCTAACGAGAGCCTTCCCATAGTGTTTGTCGAAAGCGAGGCTCATAACTATTTGGACGTCAATTGTTTAAAATAGCCCACCTTACTGTCCCACTGCTGGGCAAAGGCCTTCCAAAGGATTACCAGGCATACTCAAAGCGGATTGGCGAATTGGTTCAGTTGTAAAATGACTTATCAAAAACAATCGTGGGTTAGCTAATTATTATAATTTCGATTGTCACAACAACCTTTTAATAAATTAATTAACCGATCTTATCTGCGTTACAACAATAGAAACTTAACAATTAGCTTTATGGAATTATTAATTAATTTACACCTACAGTTATTTTCAAATTCAAGGCTAAGTTACAAAATCGAATAACAAGTTAGTCACGAATTAAGATAAACCTTATTTGTAACTGTACCTACCTTCGTTAATTATTAATTAAATTATTTAAACTATTATCGGTATAAAGTTTCCATAAAGTCAGAATAGGAAAATAACTGCATTACAATTTTGAAATCGTGTGTTTTGTTAATTTTATATTTAACGAATTTAATTTAGCCTAAAAAACTTGGAAGTTTTTATAAGAATATCGTCACCAATCGGTGATGTTAATCTGAACAAAGTAATCTCCTTTTAAGGCGTAAGCGCCAGACTAACCCGCGAAATTCAAATCTTCTTACGGTTTTTGCAATTTGCAGGTCAGTGTCAGGCTGTATGTTAAACAAAAAATAATTCGCGACCGTAACATAAAGGGTGTAAATAGACCCTTAACATAACCGAAAGGCACTTGTTCTCCCCGTCTTTGCGATATTTTTTTTGTTCTAGACCATACCTGGAAACCGGAGATATTGGGGGTCAAAGTTACAACTTTTTCACCAGTTTTTTTTTTAAATTCATGTTTTTAATGTAAGATTTTTACTTTACACACCTCCACGACCCCCGTACTATTCAATCCATCCATCAGCACAATGCTTTGAACGCTTTCCATCGAGTCCTACCTTAAAACGTGATTTTTCACCCAAAAAATAAAGTCGATTCCCAGCAATAATCTTTGCGTAAAGTTACTTAGTTTGATGTACAGAATGCTTGGTTGACGGATATGTGAAGGGTCTGTTTACACCCTGTTTGTGTATAAGTTACAGAATCATAATCATAAAAATCATCAATACAACCTTGTACGTTCATTTAATCCAATTCAATGACTATTTCATGAAACAGTCATTCAATCTTATCAAATCATATTTTAATTAACACACAACCCGACAGCTGCAAATTGCAAAAAACGTAAGAAAATTTGAATTTCGCGGGTTAAAACAATTTCCACAGACAATTTTACAATTATTGTTTACCAACAGCGCCACCTGTCGGTAAAAAGGAAGGTAAGATAAAGAGACGAAAAACTAAAAGGCTAAGATTATAATGGCCATCTTAACAAAAACGCAATACTTTAAAGTTATCTGACAAGGAAAAAGTTAAAAACAGTACTAACAATACGTCCTGTTGGCCAATTTATTTCAGATAAGTTATCGGTTCGATAAAACATTACTACAATAATACGAGTACATTCTAAAAATAGATATCACGTAACGAGTATTTAAAAATAAATTATCAGTAAAGATTTATAAGACATAAAATTACCTTCATTTAGAAGATACTTTAATGTTTAAAAATTATGATATGAAAAAAAATACGTCTATAATTATGAAACCGGAATGATAAAACAACTGCGATCACCAATGCGGAATGAGTGACAAAGCTAATCAAGGCTAATTCATTTTAACCGTTCTTTAGGAGGCGTCTCCATGAGCACAGACATGATTATAACATAAATAGAGCTATGTCAGTAACAGCTGTATCAGTACTTACTAGACCTGAAATTTGTATTTGCATGTAACTTCAGTTAAAAGCTGACATATTTATTGAATGAGCAGTGAATGATAAAACAACAGTCATGAAGTGACTAAACATTAAAACTATTTATTATCCTGTTTATTCAAATGTTACTCATTTTGTTTGCTGTAAAATTCCAAATACATCAATATTTTCCGTACAACTGAAATTGGATCAGACTTCAACCGCAGTATTTTTACAAATACTGGCTAATATTCTTACCAAGGTTTCAGCCCAAATTGAGAAATTGGCAGTGTAAGACATCCCATAAACTGATCCACCATTCACTTACTCGAATTTGCTCATTTTTGGTACATTCCCAATTCACTTTTGATCATTTTGTGTTCAGACGCTTCAATTCGAGTGAAAGATACCAAATGAAAGACAACTGTACAGAACCTGAAGCATCTTTTTTAGTTTTCAGCATTAGTTAATTTGACCTAAGTGCTGAAAAAAAAAAAAAAAAAAGTGCTGAAAAAGCCAGCTGGGAAAAATCAGATGCGGAAGATTGAGAACCTAGTGTAGTGGAGCAACTTGGACAGTCTCTGTCAACCAGTTGTGGCTGAGTTCATTGAAGGAGGTTTTCTTAACATTGACGCTGATATAAAAGAAGAAAAATCTCACCATAAATACATAAACTCACGCTTTTTTCCAATGAGGTCAGGCAGAGACTACAGAACACCACCTACAACTATACAACTGAGATAAATAATCTCAAAGTAGTAAATATTTTCAAACGCTTCCATACACCTCGACCTTGAGTGGTCAAGACTCAAGAGTAGTGTTGTGACACCTCATTAGCAAGTCTTACCATCTGACTTGTTTGTCGCAAGCAGCCTTCGAGGCACACCTTTATGCACGGAGGAATTTCGCAAATATGTATAGAAATTGTCATTATTTCACTGTTAGTGGTACTTTTGTTACTGGATCATTATTCTACAGGCGAACCGTAATTAAGATCACATAGTAAGTGTTTTTGAAGAATATTTATGATGTAAATAACCTGAAGTTTTAGTTGAAAATTGTCTAAAATCTTAACTTTAATTTAATTTCAGACAACTTTGGCCCATAGATGTATACATATCTTACAAAAAAACAACTTACTTTACAAATTGTGTTAGCAAATAGAATCTTGAAACTATGTTAGTAACACTTCACTTGTGCACTATGGCACTGTGGGTTCATGTGGCACTTTCCCGTGGAAGAGACGGAATACCACTCCCTGCGGCCAAAAGTCCTCTCCAAGACGAAGTGTAGGAAAAAAGAAAGAAAAAGAATCCCCATTTTTAATAACGCTTACCTGGTCCTCTGGTAATACCCTGAAGGAACTTACTAAAGTTGGAAGAATCAAAGTAAGAAGTAAATACAAAGGATCCACCAGGATCAAAGACCCCAAGCTATAGAAAGAAAATTTCAATTTACAAAGATTCAAAAGGGGAGAAACGAAACTCGATCTCAAAGACTGACCCCACCCAGGATTATTCACACCACTTGAAAGAACCGTTTCACAATTCAGCAAACTCCTTTATTTTAGCCCATGATTCACTTACTCTGCTCTTGTTTCAACGTTTTCAGACGAAGCTGTTAGTCATGTGGTAGTCACTCAAAACTTCCGGCCTAGCTGTTGAGAACATGTGTTTTTATGAGTGAATGAATCGGTGTTATTATTTGAATTGTTGTGTGAGGGTGATTCAGTATGTCTTCAAGTGCGAGGCTAAGAACCAAGTTATGAATTCGTTTTTATTTTGTTTTTTTTTCTTTTAGAGCTAGCATAATTTAGTGTACACATAGCTTGCAGTAGTATTTGTTTAGTCATAAATTTCAATTGCAAATTTTAAAAATACCGGCCAAGTGCGAGTCGGACTGCCTCATGAAGGGTTCCGTACCATCGTAGTGGGGGAGACACCTTTTAATTTTTAATTTATTATTTGTTGTTGTAGCGCCAACAGAAATACACATTCTGTGAAAATTTCAACTGTCTCCCTATTGCTGACCATGAGATACAACCTGCTGACAGACAGACAGACGGACGGACGGACAGCGGAGGCTGAGTAATAAGGTCTCGTTAGTTACCCTTCGGGTACGGAACTCTAAGAACCTGATTAGGGCAAAGCTAAGGGGTATTTTTTTGCTTGTGTAAAATTCTTCAATTTCATCACGGGATGATTTTAGCTTTCCATATCTGACATCTTTCTTTGAAACGGTTACATCAAGGTTTACTATATAGGTAGATACTTCTTTATCAGTTATGCTCCATCGGTCGCTTCTTACGACACTCTAGGTCACCATAACCTTGGCCCTACAAAATCAAAACTTATCATTAAAATGTCTGCAGTCTCTAGTAGCCTTTAATGCAAAATTAATGGCTTCTTCTAAGAAAATATCCTCGAAAATGACGTATTTTAGGCTCAATTTGGGCCAAACTTTACGTTCTTCAGTCAAACTGTGTAATTTGTTAAAGGCAATAATTTCCTCTAATGTATTCTTAAGTAAGGTTTAATTGATAACTTGCAAGCTTGTTGCATGATAGGTGGATCGGTTAGTAAAAGGGATATTAGCATACTTGTGTTGGAATAGGATCCATGCTTGTTTTAACATGTTAAGTGTAGTGTGTTGGAATTTTCAGTAATAGGCGTCTAATGGAGTAATGGAGAAATATGGCAAAGATGGAGGACAGAATTCAGAAAAAAATAATGAAATGTTTTCATGGCAATGGAATGACTGCTTGAAGGATGATATGGTTAGAAAAGATGTGCCTGCTGAGATGACGAGTAATAGAGAAGTATGCAAGAAGAAGACATGCTGCGCAGACTCTAAATAAATTAGGATAAGGGCAGGGGAATGACGATGACTTACACAATTAACGATGATGATGTCGCTAAAACAGCAGCAGCAGAATCAAGATTTTGAAAAAATGGCAGAAATATGTATCTGACCATAGCTTAGCTAATAAGTTGAAGTCGAACGCAAACATTAGCGATGATCCCAGAATCCTTGACAAAACATAAACGACAATAAATAAAGACATTGCACCACACATAAACAGATGTATTAAGCAGGTACTAATGCTAATACCATCAATACAATCTATTGGCAATACAATCGAGGTCAGGTAATAAAAACCTAATCATTATTCTACAATAGAAATACATAAAATGTTTATCTTGAGATCTAAGTTCAAGCTGATAGCCAAATCTTTGGATAACTGTTTGTTAAATCGAGGTTCTGCGAAGTGAAAGGAGACTGCAAGGGATTTGAAAGGAGCATTGATCACTAATAAGGAGCTTGCAGAGATGGCATTAGCTAGAAGAGATGAGTTCATTTACGTTTCGGTTTACTTCAATAACTGTCTTGATATCATCATCATCATCTCCTGTCCTTATCGCTGATGAAAGTGCCAAACTAGTCGCCGAAGTTTGTGCTGAATCAATTTAGATTGCCATCGACACCCTAAGAAGAAGATCTCCATTTGGGGTCGTCACAGCGCCGAAATATCGGGAGCTCAAAATAATGAACAATCACGGAAGATATCCCGTAAGTGACAGTATAAGTTTCGTCACATCATGTCTGATTCCATACTTCTCTGTTACTCTGATCTCAGTAATCACTTCCTTTCCGGCCATATTATTATCATTTGTCACACAGTACATACATCGTTTCTTTGAGTTCCCTACTCTTATAGCTATCGAAGTTCATACTCAGAACTTTTTTCAATACTGCGATACTCCTTCTCAAAAAGTTATAGGAACCTCATCCAATGCCAGTCGGATTTTTTTTCGTTCCTCATCTAATCTAATTTACTCAAAGATCAGATCATTATTGTCTTCCTTAAGGGATATCGATAAACATATCTTCAAAAATAGTTATCAAAGATGAGCTAGCTAAAGATTTGCGGAGCTAAACTAGCAATGACTAGTTTTATGTTAACAGTACTGTAACAAGTACCTCACGTGTTCTGATTGCTATCAGTAAGTGTATTGATTGTAAATGTCAGTTACTATAACATTTACCGCGTACGTCGTGATTCATATACAGCAACGAGGAATTTTAAACGGTTTTGTTACTTTAGTTTTAAAACGTGAAATTTTTGAGCTAGGAGTGCCTGATGACGTACTGCAAAAATAGGCCACTATAAGACATGCTTTTAAGAAGATAGGAAGTTGTCCACTGCCATAATAATGTTCAGATGCTACATACCTACTGCTGAATAATTGAACATGCAATGGGTTCTCAGTTGATAAATGAATGGTCGCGAGAAAGCATTGCTGTAAAACTTGGGAATATCAAACATGTGGGGATCGTAGCTGAAATGAGATTGCAGGTGTAGTAGAAGCTAGTGGTATAGACTGCTGACAATTTAAGATGATTATTTTGAGTATTCAGACCCTACTGTAGGAACAGAATAAATCCTTACCTGCTGGAATCCTCCTGCTTCCGGAGATTAACCTTCTCAAACCAGTACTTATCACTGAAGACATAAATCAACCTTCCAACCGTATAATCACACCATAACAGACAATCCTAAATCAGACATAACTATCGAACTATCGACAGACATACTATCGCTAAGCGGACTATCGGCACATCGTCCTTGCGATAGTCATCGGCGGTAATTACTACGATCGCGGGCGGAGGCGCCGGCGCAGGTGGTGTAGCGCTTTAGCCTTTTATAATAGAACAGATTGTTAAAATAGAAGGCTCACTTAGAACGACCCCTGAAGAATGTGAAGGTTAGTACTGCAAGCTAAACGATGGATGGTGTTGAAGATGATGTAGCCACGGGGGATGACCGCTGAGATGACGAATAGAAAAGAAAAAATAAAATCTGTGAACTAATTGGGATTATAATATTTAATGTAAGCTCATAAAGAATGGAAAACGAACATGATATTGCTACAGACGAAGAGTGAAGAACTTGGTGGAAAATATTGACAAAGAGATAAAAGTGCTAAGCAAGAGAATGGATGTAAATGGCAACAGACAGATTTTGGAGCTTTATTAAGATATAGCTGGTAAATTCCAAATGATTATTGTCAGTAAAAATGACAAAATAAAGACAGAAACCTTTATTACAAAAATAAAACATATATAACAACCGTCAAAACTGCTGAAGTAGTGGGTAGAGTGCGGCTTCTAATCGGCTTAGCTTCTGTCGTTCCTTATTGGTTGGCTCAGCTATTAAGTTATTTACATACCAGCTTTATTGTTTGATTGCGTTTAGAACTGTTAGCTTAGTTTATGTCTTGATTTGTGGAGGAAAAATATATTAAGCTGTTTTTTTGTTATCTTGTGCTTCTAGTTTGCTATATGTGATTGTGACTTTGAAATACTCTTGTTCTCGCGGCTTATACTGTCTCTTTAGAATGTAAATTAATGAATTTTGACTGCAATTCAAACTTAAAAAACAAAATATTTTGTAAGAAAACAATTGTTTTTCCGAACGATAAATAAAGAACGTAACCAAAAAAATACCTAAAACATACCATGTCCATACCTTGCAAAAATATTTGAAACACAATCACAAACAATGGGCAGATATTCCTCAGGAATTTGTAAAAGACATTTTACATAATTACGATTCCGTTCTCGTCCGATCACAATATTCGACGTATCGGTTCAAATTCTGTGAGTCTCTCTCGCTGCAAACGAATGAACGTGGAATGAATGAGTGAGTGAATGAAATACAGCCGTGTGAAACTTGTTATGGGAGGTGAGCGAAATCACGAGTGGAGAGAACGGAATCATCTGGGAATGTGTATTTGTTTTATCCTTCCGAGGTTTTTATAATGAAGAACATTGGTTATCTATGCATACAAAAAAGACCTTTGCAATTTTATTTGTCTAGAAAATAATTCATAAACTTTTCAGTAGTTTGTTCAGTTAAACCGTACGGCTTAGTTGCAGGTGAGGACGACTCTGACAGATAGTGCACTGATATTCCTGTCAGTGTCCGATGTTTGTGACCAGTCTGTCCGTAACGAACTTTTACAGACATCACTATAATAGTCATTGGTAAATTAAATGACATTTCTCTATCACGCCATTGAAACCTTTCAAAATAAAATATTTCTTGATCCCGAGAAGTACTAGGAAAGCTTGATATTTTCCAGATCCAATACAACGTTTCAATTTCACACATCATTACAAAGAGATGTTCAAATTAATAGACTGTGACAAAATGTACCTACACGAGTCATAAAAGATCAAAATAGGTCGCACAGGTGGTCTTAAACGATAGCGTTTACGATCCAATACCATATACTTACTTAAGGGGGCTAGGAGTGGCTTCATGGCTTTAGGTCGAAAGGTTATGCGATAATCGCCCCTATTGTTTTAGAGTGGAACAAAATCTCTGTTTGATTCGTAAATAGGGTCAATATGTGGTTGGAATATGCAGTAACGAAAATTTACACGGAATTACGGAAGATGACAGAAGTTTCATTGGATTTTCCTGTAAGACAAACATTTACTTTGCGTAGGCTATGATTTTTGTACCTATGATAGAATAGTGGTCATAAGCGCGACTGCTGAGCGTAGAGTCCTGGGTTCGATTCTCAGGTCAGACACAGTGTTATTCGGTTTTTCATCAGGAATTCCTCAGTAACAACCACCAACTCTGAATGTGTTCCCAGTGATTGGCAATAGGCTCGCCCTCTATTATATGGAACTTAACATAACTGGCGAAATGTGATTGTAATAATAGGTACACCTGTGCCTTACCCTTCGGGGATTAGAGGCGTAATGTTATGTCATGTGCAAGTCAATCTCTGTTTCATTCTTCAATCTTGTATGATAATTCCTTAATTATTATGCTATCAATAATTGCAGCAATTTTTCAACAAAAAGGTTGAAAACCTTAAAAAAAACACGCCGCTAATTGCCAGTATGAAAAAATAATTAATCAGTCCAAATTATCTCGATCGAGAGATTTTGATCGTTTTAATTATTGAGCAACAGAATATAATTGACATTTTTATGCGAAAACAAGTAAAAAGTCCATAAGTTGCTCACTTCCCCACTTTACACGTAAATTGGTGATTTATTTGTCGTTAAGGGCGATCTACACGTTGCCGGATCGCAGGTGTCCGACAATTATGAAAAAGTAAAAGTTATTTGATTGCTTCCTACTCTTAATCGTTTTACCTATTAGTGTAGTTATTTTTAATATTTTATTAAAGAAACATTGTGTAACATAAGTGTTTAAAAGTACTTGCAACAAATCATTTTAGTTCTTTATCAATGGATCGCGAATGTATGTTAAAATATATTTTAAATCGTGATAGTTTTCCATACCTTACCTTATCATCTGATATACTTTAGCGTTAAATCAATTTTCCTCAGAAAATTGGTTACAGAAGCTACCTAAATTGATAAAATAGTCCTACTATAATATTATAAATGCGAATGGATGGATGTTTGTTTGTTACGCTTTCACGCAAAACTACTGACTGGATTTGGATAAAATTTGGCAAACATATATAGTTTATAACCTGTATTAGCACATGGGATACTTTTTATCCACACAATTACGGAATTCCACGCGCGCGAAGCCGCAGGCATGAGCTAGTTCAAAATAGTTTTTAATGTTATTGCGATAATTTATTTTGATATTTTGATAATACACTTTTTTCGTTCCTCATTAGTCAGGATTGTTAGCTGTATTTTCAGGTAAAAAAATATGTACATTTTCATTCTCCTTTCTGTTTGATAAGACCACAAGTTATGCTAAATATATGACGTGTTCGTGATTGTATGTGCAAAATGTGCTATCAACGTAACTATCGAGAAACGGAACAAATATTTATGAAATTTTATTGCCTTGATCGGAAATAGAATCTATGCGTGACTGCTGTTTTAGTTAAATAGTTTTTATTTACTAATTAGGTGAAATATTCTAGCTTTGCTACTTAATTATTGAAAAATGGCTGATTCTGATGATTGATGGCTGATCAAATATTTCTAAAATTTTAATTAAAATTTTAAAATTCACAAACACAACATGTTTAAGTTTTATGTAATTGGGGACGAGCCTATTGGCGTCAATATGGCTGAAATTCTACTAATAAATTCTTGTTGGAAAAACCCTATAACACATTGCCCGAATTTCCCCAAATTCCCGTACCACGATTACATCCGTACAAATATAAATCGACCTTAACCATACATTGCCATGGGTAGTGTGACATTTAACCGCAGGGAGTGTCAAACGTCTTTGAACTTTACTTTTTTGTAAAGCAATTGTAATTGGACTTTACTGTTTTGAATAAGGTTCAGATTTGACCTTAACATGTCAGCATACGGTTAATAAATGCAGTTACTTTGATTTACGATCGGAAAGATAAGTGTCTAATTTTATGCCATGTTTATTTTATTACAGTAAGACTTATTGAAAAGAACATTGCCAAAACAAATCATGCAAATAAAAAAACAGCATTTCTTTGTTTTTTTTTTCTGAAATACACTTATACTACTTACACTTACTGTACTCTGAAATTCCGTTGGTATTTCCTTTATTCTTTAATCCTATTCGTTTCATTTTCATTTGTGAAATATATTTATTGTATGGCGTCGTTGAGTTCTAACACCACGTAAGTAAATTTTTGGCGGTTTTGCCATTTTGATGCCGTTTGCTAAAGAATCTGAAGACGCGTTGTTTCAGCCAATCAGAAACAAGCAACGTCTCATCTAATTTGAAGTGAACACAAATTAAAAAATGTGGTTGTACTGTTACCTAGGCATAATATTATAGAACTTCGAAGTTTAAAATACCGTATACGTAAAGTTTGATTATGCTTATTTTTCACTTCTGTAAAGTTGCTATTTTTGATTTACGTGGTGTTAGAACTTCTGCGACGGTAGGTTTTTGAATTTTTATTAAATGCAGGAGGTTCTTGTGTAGAAATTAATCTTGCCTTTCATTACATAACGAACATTACGGTATGAGACTGCAAATATGTAGATACCTATATATTTTTCAACGATCACCTTTTCTGAATATAATCGTCAATTTAAAAGTTTCGAACCTTGACAAATATGACGAATGTATATAATGATATGGAATTCACTCCATAACTACACTTTTTGCATTGCCAATTATAAATGAAATTAAAAATAATTTTATTGCAATTAAAAAGGAGTTGCTGGCAATAACAATTGGAATAAAGTGTTTAAGTTTATTGAAAATGGTTCTCAATCAGTATTTTGGCTATGGTTTTCGAGGTGTTGCCAAAAATAGACATAAAAACATCAGATCAGGTAATCGTCAACTGTTAATGATGAGTCAGTCAAAAGTGTCATGACTTGCTCCCATCAGTCCCAACATGCCTCTGTCCTTCAATAGGGATATATGAGAAAAGTAGTGCCATCATCCCCTATACATCAGGCGTCGGCGTTTGTTAACCGCCTAGATTGTCAAGTACATTAGTGGAAGTTTAGAATTAAATAAGCCTTTGTTAATAGCAGACAAGAGGATTGTTTCCGTTTTCTATTCTCTGCCACGAGCCACACATACCTACTTACTAAGAAAGTCATTTATTGCGGTTAGGATACTTCTTTTATTTATTAATCAGAATCTTTCAAGTCCTCACAAAACATGAATGGAAAGTTGTGGTCTAAAATTTCTTTGTTATCTTTGATTTAAACCGACGCATTTAATATTGACACATTTCAACTTTCGCTAACCACAAATAAAGCGCGACTATTTATATATTTCTTCACTCAATTAACGAATTCTTGGACGGAATTAAAATATCACGGCTGGCAACATAACATGTGACAGATCGCCATATTGGTGTACCATCGACAATTAGAGGCACAATAAAATGTTTTTAACAGCGTAATTAATGCCTTATACTGCAGTCATTAGGGGTCATAATTGTAATTACGTGGTTTGAAGGTCTGGTAAGTGATGAATGAGTTTCAATTGTAAGGTTTTTGTTGACGAGTATGGTGTGGTATGTTTGGGCCATGGATTTGGATGTCTGTTGGCGTTATTGCATGGTAAATGTGTTCATTCTTGTTTAATTAACTAGGCTCCAGGCTAGAGTTTTGTGGTATGGGTTTTGATGTGCTAGATCGCTTATCATAGTTTTTGACGTGACAACGTCTTATAATTCGATGGAGCCGGCTGCACGCACGAAAAAACATGACGTATGAAGCGTTACCTCGCTCTGAGGCGTTCCATAAAACAATTGCTCAACGCACATTCATTTTTTGAAAAATGCAACCATTCCATCAGATTTTCTTATGACGTTGTCACGTTCAATTATCGTCAGTAAACCGACTTTACAGACAACCGATTTTTTTTACATAACATTACGCCTGTAATATAAGGCAGAGGTGTACCTAATTGTACGGATACAGTTCGCAATTAGTTTTTTTAAGTCCCATATAATAGGGGGCGAGCCTATTGCCATCAACCGGGCACAAATCAAGTGAAGGATTCGTGATGGAAAAACCCAATAGCACTTTGCCCGACCTGGGAATTGAACTTGGGACCCCATGCTCAGCAGTCGCGCTTGCGGCAGTCCCTTATTATAGTTTTATAAGTCTCAAAACAATTTAATTTTGGTACTTATAAAATATTATACAAAGTGGGACATCAACACTCTACGCTGGGTTCAGAATTTATACGAAGATTGATATTAAAAGTAACCGTCGATTTTCACGACACCCTGTACTACACAATTTGAAATTAACGTCTTTATCCGTGAGATAACAATAAGAATGTATTGCAAATAGATAAATGCAAGAGTGTTGTATTAAGTTATTTAGCAAGATAAACTATTTAAGTGCACAAACAGAGACAGGTTGCTTATTGTCACAAGAAAACTAGAATAACTGGTTTACCATTACTCATAGTGCGACAGGAACTATTATGTGAGTATAAATAACAAAGAATATAATATCTATACATAGGTAACGACATAGCTGATACATGGGTATAATCCATTTTTTTGTTTCGAAAATTTACATAAAAACGGTTAAGTCCATCGGTATGCAATCTTCAAGGTTATATTGTCTTATGTTCCGGTCATTCGATTTTAAAACTGCATTCAGATAGTTATGATTTCAACTAGTCTTACCAATCTTACCCAGTAAATGGATTTTGGGGGATAGATAGGCAGTCGTTCCTTATGAAATCCTGGTATTCAGCTGCATCCGGTTAGACTGGAAGCCGACTTCAGCATAGTTGGGAATAGGCTAGGCAGATGATGATGATTCAGATACTAAATAATGATGTCTGTCAAACAATTTGAACAAGAATATTACTGAATTATTATTATTATTATCTTTTCGAACTTTCTATGAAGTTTCACTGGTGTGTTGCCAAGTCAAAAACAAACCACAGACTTTTTTTTCGAACCTGTCTCTGGCATTTTTTTCTTTTTAAAAATAAATGGCGCTAACCAAAATCCGTCCTTCTAAATCGCTTTGCATACAATAGCTAACCAAACCTGCTACTATCTTACATCTAAACCTAAAATGTCGCCTAAATTATAATGCGACACACCAAAATGGGTTCCTATTATACTATTCAATCCTTACTTAATCTCCTACACAAGAAAACTAACTTTATTTCAAGGGTACAAAGTTTAGAATTGATTAAAAAGGTTTTATTTTTTGCCAAATATGGCTACCTCCTTCCTTACTGTCATCCAGTATTACTTGGTCTATATCCTGTGAAAGGTGTTTTAATAATTGTTTGGTGAGGACAGGTCAAGTTATCCTGGCTAGTTAGCTTAGTCAGGATGTTCAGCGACACGCTATGAATTCTGGTCAAAGATTATTAAAAAGGATTATACCTTCTATAAATAGAGCTGACTGATCCGTTATTGTCTAGTGATTCATTTGTTTGCTGTAGTTATGCTTGCAAAAAGATTTACGACCGTACCTTTTAATTTCACCTGACTGTAACTAAGATCCGCGTCCATTTCGGCCTAGCAAACATACTTTGAGGAATTAATGCTCAGCCATTTCATTCGCGAGTGTTCCTTTATTGTAGTCTGTTTCAAGTTTTTCGACTAAGTATTTCTCAGTAGCAGCTTGGAGTCTGAATCAGTGCCCGCTTGATGGCAATAGGCTCACCCCATTACATGGGACTTAAACTTAACTGGCAAAATATCGTATTACTAGCTATAGACCACACTTCACTCGCTTCGCTTTTAGCGATAAGACCGCCGGCTTTGTGAAAAGTTTTCTTTTATGAATGTTACTTGTATGGTGTACATAATAAATAATATTCTATTCTATTCTTCTGCCTAATCTATCGAGGAAACAGGCATAAAGTGAGAACTTATTCACTTCTTTGATTACTATTTCCTCAAACTCAAAGACAAACTTTAGTAGTCTAGATAGATCATCAAACAGTTCCTAAGTTCAATATTTATCTGCTCTAGCTTGGTCTATGACCTATGACGTCACAATGACATAATGTACACACGTATCTACTTGTATGTAACCCAATCCTACAATTATGTATGTCGGTATCGTTATGTACTTCACGTCATAAAACTTTTTTTGGTGTCTGCTATATAAAGTCTACTGACGCTTGGATGACTTAAATGAGTAAAATAGGTAATTGAAGAAAGTTCTACTTCTACCGCTTGAGAATAGAGGAACTTACTAGAAATACTAAGAGCTCAAAGGCCTCGACTACAATAGACTAAAATCCCTAGCCAGGATCTATCCAGTTCGTCCCGCCCGCGCCATGTCTTGCGTAACCATTAGTGGTCTGCTGGACCCCGTCTCATATACAGATAGTCTCAGGGCATCAGTTCTGTGCTATTTGGGTTCACAATTTGTCCCGCATGCGGCAAACTTATCCTGTCCACTTCCATTTAAATTAGACAGCCTTTTAACCATCTTTGTTTTTCTTTTACCCGTTAAATAGCAAAAAAAGAAAATAATGCCACTTACACCTAAATGTTTTCCCACGCGAAAAAAGGTTTTTAACAGTTTTTCAAACAATCTTTTTCCACAGTAAATGACAATTTTCCATTACATAGCTTATCGTTCAACTAGAGACACTTAAGTAATGACATAACTACATCATGTCTAGGAAACGCGAATGTTTTCACACGGGAATCGAACCGCGTGACGATCAGCAGACACCGCTGTTTGTTTTAGTCAGGAAGCACTTACCTGGGCGCAGTTGTGAAGATAATTTATAACTATACCTTCTGATCTTAGCAGAAGGCTTTATTTTGTTCATTGTTCTATGATAGGCCTTGCTTATCCGCGGTTCCCTCTACAACGTAAAATACCCTTAACGAAGCCGAAAGGCAATTTTTCTCCCCGTCACTGTGATCATTTTTTTGTTCTAGACCATACCTGGGAACCTTCTAGTTACGGGAGATATTGGGGATCAAAGTTCCAACTTTTTCAGAAGTAATTTTTTTAAATACAAGTGTACTGTACTATTAAATGCATCCATTAATACAATATTTTGTGTGCGTAACATTCCTACCGTAAAATGAGATTTTTCACCCCAAATAAAGTCGTTTCCCAGCAATAATTTTTGCAGAGAGTTACTTAGTTTGATGTACAGAAGCTTGGTTGACGGCTTCGTGAAGGGTGCGTTTACATCTTGTATACTACGCGTTCAAGTTATGAGGCCTTCTGCAGTGTGGACCGCTCTGTACAAGCTGCTTCCAATAGCCTTTTTGATAGCGTCTGGCCGTCTAGCCGGTGCTGTGCTTTGAGCTATTTTTCCTTCCACCCGATAGGTCTAAATTCTCATTGAATATAACCTCTTCCTTTATTTACCGTCGGTTAAATAGGTTAGGGTAAGGAACTTCTTAAAAATACAAACCGTGTACAGGATAGATAGAAAGAAAGAATAAACGAAGAACCAAGATTGTTTACTATATTGTCAATTCAGGAGTAGGTTAGTACCGCTTTCTGAATCAGGCCCTTGATCCAACTGCCCGCTTAAGACGTCGATAGAAGCTTTTGGGTACAAGAAAATTGGCGCAATGCTTGCGGAATCCACAACCTCATTGGCCAAGTCAAGATTTTTATTTATTTTCAAGTCCTCAACTTATTGGTTTAATAAACCGTACGCAATAATCTACTTTAGCTGTTGACAGTAGTCACGATATTTCATAACGCAACCATAAAAATATAGAAGGGTAAAAACACCAATTGTCGGCTGTCACCTCACGTCGAGCGATCAGGAAGTGACATACGTGCGGTTGACAGTTACATACACCTCATTATGGCTATTACCATAAATAGAATTGTTAAGTGGTAACCGCTTGTTCTACTTGAACTATGAATAGTCTGGGATACAGCACGGCGGGAAAGCGACAATGGAGAAGAAGAATCTTCGGAATGAAAAAGGAAATTCTTCGTAATCCATTGATGTTTGTGATGTAAAATTTTATACCTATTCTATTTTTCTCAATGCAAAAAAAAGAAAAAAAAGGAAATCATCAATCATCCTTATTGCTGTTTGTTCTCAATCAGATACACATTTTACCAAAATAAATAAGTTAAGTGGAGTCTATGTGAGGACGACTTAAAAAGGCGTTTTCCTTGCACTTTTTACAGCGTCATGTTCCCAATAAATTGTAAATTGATGAACACCAAAATTCAATAAATACTCCTCTCATCATAAATCTCAGAAAATTACAAAAAGTGAGGTAAAAACATCACTTGTCAACCATCGATCAAGTGAAATACCGTAAAAAAACTTAGGGTAAAAACACCAATTGTCGTCCATCGGGTCAGGAAGCGCTCGTGACAGGTACTCGACACCTGTACACGCCGGCTCATTACGCTATTACCATAAAAGAGAGATGATTGTCCAAGCAATTTAATACTGTATTGATTTATAATTGACTGTAAACGAATGTTTACGTTTTTTCCTTGCGATTTTAAGCCAATTAGTGGCAAAAATACTTAAAAAGTAAAAGTTATTAAGGAAGTCATTTGAATTGAATCTTGGGTTGGATCTGTGGATAATTATGATTTAGTGGCAATCAGAAATGACTCAATGTTTTTTGACACATGTCTTTTCTCGAATAAAGTCATGCCAATGGGAAAGGTCTGTTAACAGTCTGGTCAATGAGATGAAGCTATTTTGAAAATAAAATTACATTACTTACAGATTTTCAACCAAGGACGATGCTTAGAACTTGAAACTTTGAACTAGCTAAGCTATGCTAGCACCATTAATTTCACAGTTGCCAACTCCATTGCCAACACGACTAGAAGAAAGTTTTATCATTGCTTTATTCGGCCCCTACTACATTTTATTCACACATTATAATCCACGGTTGTAATTTGGAGCTGCAACCAATGCACATGCACATGCACACTGCACATCACTATCCCCTATGGCCAAACAAACATTATTATTTATTCCATACGCGTTCGTACCTAATGTAATAAGAAAGTAAGTGTCGCAATAATCGTCGGCAAACTCATTGTTAGCACAGACAATACGCCATAATCTTAAGATGGAGCTCTTAAATGCTGTGCGCCTTAGGCGAAACATAGGAACACTTTCTTCAATTTTGAAAGTTTACCCGTATTTGGCAGCAATGGGGGCCCAGTGGTTACGGCTTCGACTTACCTATCATTGGTTAGAACCCAAGCATTGAATTCTTTTATTCCACCTGTGTTGTCTCACTGTTGGATAAAGGTCTCTCCCATTGCCTTCCATTCGTTTCTTATGTGCGGTTAATCTCCCAAAAATGTCTAAGTCAACACGCCAGCGTAACGATGAAGGGAAAACATCATGAGGAAACTGTCTTGTCCTGTCACCACCCGCACTGAGCCCGTGTGCCCCCTCGCTCTCACAGAGAAGAAGCTTGTGTCCCAGCAGTGCGAACATTATAGGCTGGTTAAGCTATGCTATTGTTCTAACCGTATTTTTCATATGCACTTCAAATTGCAATCGTTAAAGTGTAAAAAGTTTGGTGTGTAGTTGTCATAAGTATTCGTTGATTGGGAAATTAGGTAGCTTGTAAAGTGTCGTTGCATCCGTAGTTTTTAAAATAGCAAAACATTACATGTTTCTTATTTAAACGTTATGAAACTGTCTGTAAGCGTCCGCTGTCGTACATACACTTCCTTTGTCGGTGTTTTAATTTTGAGAGATATTTCATAATGTCTGGCTGTTGACATCGTGAATTCTATTGCAATTTTGCCTTATCTTTGTCTCTAATGTCGACATCTGTAACGCCCGTTACATTATCATCATCATTGTGCTGACCGTATCCCAACATAGAATGTTCCTTTTTTTCTTACTTCTCAGTAGTCACCCTCTTACTAAGCCAAATCATCTTCCACATATTCCATCCGTCGTTTATTTGCTCTTCCCCCACTATTAACCATCATCCAAACTCAAATCTTTCCTCACGACATTCAGGAGAAAGAATTGGTCTGTCCTCAATTCACAGCCTATTCCAATTTCAAATTTTGTCGTTTGCTCACTACTTTGTTCTTTGAGTATCCTACTAGTAATAATAAGTTTAAAAATAATAAGTTTATTTATGGCTCCTTAAAAATATAACATATTGAACCATATTTAAATGTAGTTACGATTAAGCACAAAGAATAATATGAGCAACTTTGCCTGAGCTTGTAGGCTAGGCTGAGCCTGTATTTCAGGTCACAGTTCTCTTGCCAGTGTTATGAGCGGTATTAAAAATGGTTGGACATTTCAGTTTATCGCTTTTTATATACAGTATTTTCATCTTCACGGATACTGTCATTACATTCCACATTTCATATCTCTGATTTTACAGTACAGTGAACTTTATGCTCGTTGGCATATGGTTTATGTCAGAGTTAAAATAACTGGGAATTACTATTAATACTAACGGGATATTTACCATGTTTACTGTTTGTTATGAGTTCCCGATATTTCGGCGCTGTTGCAAGCACCATGATCACGGATAAACTGAAGTTATTGCGGGTGGGTGTTTATGAGCAGACAAATCGGTAATATCGGGAACTTATAACAAACAATAAACATGGTAAATATCCCGTTAGTATTAATAGTAATGTTAGTGACCATGATAGTTTAAAATCTTATAACTGGGAATGTACAGGCGTATACTTTACCAGTTCATCTCTGTATAATATGTCATCTCATGACATTAGGGGTCCACCCCAGGTTTGCGGAAATACATACATTATTTATCATCATTCAAAATGTTTGTTCGTAGTAATGTATAACAGTCAAAGTGTCAAACTGTCACGTATGATACTGGCAATGACGTAATCCATTGTTGATACGTCAAACTTGGTTGTTAGGTGGTATTTTTCCTGTAGTGAGAGACATGTCAATGGCGTATTTGGGGATTTCAGTGATGTCAAATTAATCAATTACTCTTTATAACGTTTTAGCAAGTGGTTTGACAGTAACAGCGGTCGCATAATTTAGCAATTTGAACGTGTATCATTTTTATTTTTGCTTAAATCTTATCCAGCCGGTAAATATATAATATATATGAGATTGGTGTAGGTATTTAATGATATGCACGGTAGTGGCAAATCAACATCATCGTTATCCACAGCCCGACTTCACCCACAGGCCTCTAAGCAAATACCTATTAAAAATTAAAAAAAATTAATTCAGACAAAAAGTCCATGGGCAAGGCAAAGGTTGTTAGTGATAAAATTTTTGCTTATAACAAAAAAAAAAAAAAACAAAAGAAAACAACTACACAACAAAAAAAAACCCAACAACCCACCAACCCTATTCCTAAAATAATAACTACACAAAAAAAATACTTTCTTGACATTTCATATTGCAAGTTTAATTAATGAAGGTTCCTTGGATAGGTTCCAAGTAACACAAAGCTGTTTATTTCTAAGGACACAGAGTTAACCGAATACTGCATTAAATTTTCTTGTTTAATTCTCTTGGTATTATGTATTAAAGATAACATCTATGTACCTATTACCCATGTTTGCAAAGAAATAAATGATATAATGATTTAATGATTTAATTTATTGCTTCATAATTATTGCCACCATCTACGAGCAATACGCAGGAAACCCAAGTGAAATAAATCTTTCGATATAAAACAACACATACTCTGCCAAACCCTTCAAAGCATGACGGTTACATAAAAGACAATTGCGATACTATACATATTTCCTCTAAAAATTACCATATTGCATAATTGAAAGATCAATTAAGTGAACAGAATGACTTTAAATCCATTACAAGAGATTGTAACAGTTATTAGAAAGAATAACATTATTACACACAGTCGCGGACTTAGTTTTTCACAGAGATTTAAATCTACGAATCATTGCGGTTAGGGTGGATGCTCCTATTGTTGGATTAGTGGATTTTAATGTAGTTTGTTTAGTTTAAGGTCTTTTCTTACTGTTACTGTTAGACTACGTCATCCCACTGCTGGCCAAAAGGCATCTCCACGATCATGATTTGCAGTTTGTGTTTTCCTACCTTGCTTAGATATAATGATACAATTAGGTAAAACTTAGACTACAAAATATATTCCTTTCCCCTTTGACAACAAAAGTCTCCACTAAAGGAAAATCCCTAACTTAGCAGTCAGTGCCTATAATAAAACAACACCGATCGATGATTGACGTCATAATGTCATGTCAGCCGCAAACAATGAGGTTACTTCAAGTGGCAAGCGCCCAATGCTACTCCACACAAGTACTACACTTGACATGTTATTAAGTAACTCTCTTGGCTTAATATAAGAGGACGTTGATAATAATTTTATTAGAGCAAAAATCTAGGTTATGTAAAGGTTATTTGAGGGGTTCAGTCAGGGGAGGATCTTAAGGGCAAGGGTATTTTCCCTGAAAGTTAGATCTAAATTGATAAGTTTGTTTATAGACTTAACAAGTAACAGGAGATCGACAAAGGTAAGGTCACAAACCAAAGTGTATTTACTCTTATGCTGACATATTTTGTGCATGCAGATAGCACGAAAATGGCTATTGCACCACCTTGTGATTGCAGTTACATGGTATTACAGAAGCTTATGGTTAGACTGGAAACCGACTCCAACATATTTGAGAAAAGGATAGGCAGATGATGATGATATTAAAGCATCATTAAACACAATTTCAATAGCAAGTTCGAGAATTTTATCAACATTGGAAATTTTCTTTTCATAGTCTACACTTCTACAGTATTCGTGTCTCCACCCGCCATTTCTTCAACAGTAGCTCCCAATTATTATTAACTGACTCAGTGAATTCGCCATTGTTCTTTAATTCTCACATTTATTACGAAATTAATTGTTTCGAATGGGCACTTTAATTTGGTTCCACATTGTAACTGTTGCATGACTGATGCTATCATCTTGTCCATCATCTAGTGACATAAGGTCTGTACAAACTTCTTGGCAATTTTGACTAATTACCGCGGAGAAATAATTGTGGATTTTATGGTTTAATTGAGAGTCTTTTGTTTTTTGATGTTAGCAATGTCTTGGAGCTATGAGAATTTATGTTTCGGTTCTGTCGCTTAGAGATTCGTTAAGAGTTGCGTCAATTGCGTTCTGCAAATACGTATGCTTTAGTTCTGGTTATTTTAATATTTAGTAATTCGCTTCTGCTATTTCAATATTCACCCTTTTCTTTCAAGTAAAATGATTTGTTATTATGAGCCTATGTTGTCCCACTGTAGAGCAAAAGCCTCCCTTCCTTCTTTCCACTTTGACTGCCACGCTGGCGTTTCCTACTCTTAGGGATTGACTGAGCGGTTATTTTTCCCATTGCTCCTCAAGTAAAATCTGTTATAATTATTATTTGTGTTGTCTACTATAACATCCGTAGCCTTTTCTCTTTCTCTCACTTCAAGGCAAACGTGCTCACAAAACCTATCGCCATTATTAAAGCCTCATCTGTTAACAATAAAACTAAGTTCAAAGATCCGATACTATAAACAATTAGAGGTTACCAACCCATCATCTACAAGTTAAAATTAAACTTTTATCCCACACCAGACTTTTACAATTCATTATAATCAACTGAGTCATGATTTTTTGTCTCTCAATTAACATAAACTAAATTGTTATTGTTGTTGACTGGATGAGAGATCTATAAACGATACTTAGCACGAACACTGTTCCCATCTTGATCTTGCAGTGGTCGTTTGACAGTAGTATGATAGTGACAGGAGTTACGCTTAGCCAAAGTAAGTTTATGTACCAACTGGACCCCCGTGGTGAATTATGTTTAAGGCTCCTTTAATAAGGGCGAGCCTATTGCCATCAACTGGGCACAAATCCAGGCTGCATAGCTAGATTTGTGCTCGGTTGATGGACCTCACGTTTATGAATCTCGACCTAAGTATTACTTCTATTATGGCAGTAGATGATAGACTATAAACCTCCACCCACGTCCCGGAGTACGATGCTCCAATAAAATAATATATTTTTTATTGTTATAGTCAAGTTGGTGACTTAATAATTTATTGTGTTATGACTGAAGATTAGATCGTTGCATATAAGGATGTTAATGATGACTGAATATGACTTTGGATGACCTTACCTCCTTTTGAGATTATGCGAATAATTTTGAAGATTGTAAATATATGTGCCATTGGATTTGATTTTAATATTCAGCATGACTTGTTGGGTTGACACTTCAAGCGACTTGAATTTTTTTAAAAGGATTATTATAATACTTTTGGAAGCTGCCAGGAGAGTTTCAGTAAGGTGGTCGTCGGTGGTGGTCAAATTCGTTGCTCCATGATTTTAGGTCCAATTGATATTATGATTCAACTTTCAAGCTAAATAGTATCTTCCTATAACCAAACAACATAAGATCTAAACAAGGAACAAACAATAACACATTTATAAATTCCTAGAAAGTAAATATCAAGTGTCGATCATGTGCCTGCAGCATGCAAGCACCGATTAAATCACAAGAGAGTGACATCAAAATGTCATCGACTTGCCCATGCACCGATGCGTCGCATTCTCCAAGTGCCTCACATGCCATTTCACCGCCCGAGCGGCCGCGAATCCTCGGCGGAAACACCCGAACACTGTGTGATCGGAATACGAACACTTCCTTCGTTCTATTTTGAATTTCGGCTTTGTAGGACGATTATAAGTGTTTTCACATTCCTGTTTTTTCTATTAGGAATTTCTCAGTAGCAGCCATGGAATCTGGATTTCTGGCCGATTGATGGCAATATTAGCAATAGGCTCGCCCCGTATTAGATGGGACTTGAACATAACTGGCGAAATGTGGGTGTACTATTAGGTACACCTGTGCCTAACCCTTCGGGGAGCAATCCTCATGATGTAATGAGTTTCTGAGATGTAAAAAAGTTGAGATTGATTTATGACAATACATTCCTGTTTGTTTCGTTTTTCCGAGCTAATGAATGCGCTTTGATGAAGGGAAATGATTAATAATGCGCTCTTGAGTTTACAAAGGAGGTTTTCCTTTGATTATTCTACTGGAATAGGTAAAGACTGTTCAGATTATGGATTTATGCGGTAATTGCGCAGAACCTCCGCATTCTTTGATCACTGGTTCTTGCCTCTAAGGGAGGTACCTCATGAGTGGTATTAATGGTATTTTGTCATTCATTATCACTACTCGTAACGTTCTTATAATATGTCCTTCTGTTTTCTAGCTTAAGTTGATAATTGATGAATATTTTTACTTATTTTCTTGTGTTTTTGTTACAGGTAAGTTCAATTCTACAATTATTCATCCATATAAAAAATCACCAATCAAGATTGGGTAAGTTTTCAATAAAATAGTCGACAAAACTTAGCGTCTCAATGGAACCTCTTGTTCGAAAACCACAGCTACATTTTAAAGCGAGACAATATATTGTGTAAGTACATTTAATTTAATTTTCCGACATTTTTAATCTTGTTTTTTTTTTTCGTTTCAACCTAATTTAAGCTCATTAACAGCATTCGCGGTTTCCCAAACGGCCCCGACCTTACCGTGGCCAATCCACCGTTATTAAGATTTTGTATGAAACGACAAGTATTTGATACGAGGCCGCAGGAAGGCAGGCGATTAAGAAATAATACCAAAAACGGTGTAACCTCACAATGGAAACATGCATCCGTTCATTTTGTAATTATTGTGAAGAAAAAATAATTTTATGTAAAGGACGGTTATTGTTGTTGTCACCTCACGGAAATGTTCAATTTTGAATTTGGAACAAAGAAAAATGTTCTTATGATATAGTTTTTTAACATCTGGTTCTTGCCGCATTCAGTGACTGAAGAATTAAAAACCTAAGTACGAATTAAAAAATCTGAATTTATTTCTGTTGTATCCTCATCACTCGGATCCGCTGGATGCGAGTCGCACGGGACCGGCCAATGTGGCGACACCCGGGGGAGGCCTATGTCCATCAGTGGACGTCTTTTGGCTGAAATGATGATGATGATGTATCCTCATCATCATGTCATTTCCGAGCGTTCTTAAAAGAACACTCGGAAATGGCAGCTTGTTTCAAAAATCCAGCTTGTTTCAAAAATCCAGCTTGTTTCAAAAATCTATTAAGTGCCTAACTGCGACTAGTGACTGCCTCATTGGTCTAGTGGTCGCAAGCGTGACTGCCTAGCTGGAGGTCCTGGATTCGTTTCCCAGCTCGAGTAAATTGATATAGGGTTTTTTCATCAGGAATTTCTCAGTAGCAGCCATGGAGTCTGGATTTGTGCTGGTTTATGGCAATAGGCTCGCCCCCAATTACCTGGGACTTAAACATAACTGGCAAAATGTGGGTGTACCTACTATTTGTGACTAATATAATATTAAGATTTATAAAATATCTGCCTAATTAGTCACTTGCCTAATTTTCTAGCACCTTGAGCACTAACATTTATTCCTATCACTGTCTGCGCAGACTTGACGCTTAATCAATTAATTGGTAAGACAAAGCTGAGCCGGACCGGCTGGCCGATTGCTTGGACACGGCGCAGGCGCACGGTCAAGGACGGTCGCGGTCTAAGCGCGTTTGTTATTATTATTATATTGTATTTGAAATTACCTAATTCTTAGATAATAAACTAGTCTTTTAGGTGCGGCATCTCATAACATCACGCCTGTAATCCCCGAGTTAGGCAGAGGTGTACCTAGTAGTACACCCACATTTCATCTGTTATGTTTTTAAAGTCCCATGTAATAGGGGGCGAGCCTATTACCAACAACCGCCTACAAACCAGACTCCGTGGCTGTTACTGAGCAATTCCTGATGGAAAAACCCAAAAACACTTTGCCCGACCCAGAATTCGAACCAAGGGCCTCAGGCTTAGGAGTCGCTATTGCGACCAACGAGGTAGTTAATAAATAAACCAATAAATTCCACATAAAACCTGCAGACAGCTATATCAATAAATTTCACACATATGAAAAAGTTCAGTCTTCACATTTACCGAGGTATATAATTTAATATCCTTGCCGCGTGTGATACACGGTGCATTTCGACATGTGGAGTGTCGCCCCGGGCAGTGAGGGGTCAATACTACATTGATGGTTTTATTTACTTTAACAACTAGCATTTTAACCAGGCTGTAGTTAGGTTTATGATATGATAGATTTTTTGAGCATCACATGCAGTTTTTGGAGTAAAATCTTAAAAACACGACGTAAAAATGAGACTTATACTGTCACTTACGGGATATCTTTCGTCTTTCTCTCAATCACGGAAGATATCCCGTAAGTGACAGTATACGTTCAAGTAAAGTATAAGTTAAGTATTTCTATTCACTTATATTTATATTGATATATATTTATAGTATTTTGATATATAGTTATAGTATTTTATATATCCTTGTAGTTTATCTTAGTGTTAAATTATTTTTTTTTGCAAATTTATGCACCTACCACTGTCTGTCTCTGCATCACCCAAAGGTTGACTGGTAGAAAATGCCTATGGCATTAAGTCCGCCCGTGCACTTTGTGCTTGAAGTGTTAATAAATAAATAAATAAATAAGTTTAGTTGTAAACCGTGAAAGCTTAAAACATTGTTTGTAAAAATGAGTTTTCCTTAAAATATTCATAGTTTTATGAGTCATTTTTGCAGTATGATTTTTTCGTGTCGTCGCCTTTTTACCCGAGTGCGGCAAAGCCCAATAGGACGGTTGTTAGTGATAGGAAATGGAAAGTGGTCGGAATTTTCTTTATCAAGCCGTTGGCATGGGAAATGAAAACCTTTTCGCAAAGGTGAGCTTCTCAAGGGTTAACTTCACAAGTTGTGGTTGCAAGAGAATTGTCTTAAATAAATAAATAGTTATTTGTTCATTTTTACTGTAATCAACTCGATATTTGATTTCAGTGAACGGTTTCGAAGTCGCAGAAAACATACGACCTTGTTACTATTTAAATTAAAATCGAAAATATTCTCAGAATACTGTTATGATTCCCATGCAGTATGGAAATATCTTGAAATACTTACTTTTGCTTTACTTTCCTGTTCAATTCATCGGAATTGGTACAGCCGTTTCGGTGAAGCGTAATGACAGTCATACATATTTTGGTTTATTAATATTGTTGTTTATTTTAGTCTCATTATTATGTGTGAAATATGCAATCATGTGAGCACAGTGAGGTTATAGCCTAAAGGCGTCTAATAGATACATTTATGATTTTACTTTCAAATTGAAACAAAATATAACCTTCAAATTATGATTATTATTTTAAAACATATTTTCTTTCAGTAAGAATTGTGTGATCATTTTCTATAAGACTCACTTTTGATGAAATCTGTCAGTGAAATCAGTAGAAGTTTCACACAACGCAAAAAACCTGAATTGGCATTTTTCATATTCTTTCAAACTCCCTCTTATAGATATAACAAGTAGACAGGCACTAAGTACCACATCGTAATGAATGAAATCGAATCTTCTAGACCAATTAAGAAAAGCCCTTTCCTCAGGAAATTGCTCTCATCGACTCATAGAAATAAAACTGTTAGCTAGAAAGTGAAATTAATTGTTTATCCAAGTAACATGCACTTTAACATGAGCTGTACACTCACTCACAAAATTCACACGATTTTTATTTAATTATAAACATCTTACATAACAAACCGCGGGAAAATATTTGAAACGATTAAAGCTTCGTTTCCACTACACATGTAGAATGTAGCTAAGCGATAAATCCACCAAAGTCATAGTCAAATAATTTTTTCAACTAGGCCATTAAAAGCCACTTTAGAACTAAGGAAATAGAATTTTATTGGTTCGATTATTGAATTTCTTAGCCTCGCTTAGCGTAACTCTGGTAGAATAGGGCAAGCGAAGTTAGGAATATGTTTAAACAAAAAAGCGAGAGAGATGTGAGCGAGGAATGTGCGCGAGAGATGTGCTCAAAACGGTGTAAGGAACTAGACCTGAAAAGAGTCCGTTCCACTCAGCTACACACCATTTCACAGCTTCGCTACGCATCCTGGCATAACATTACACTGAGCTGAGAATATTTTGACATTAAAAACATTGTTTTCTTAGTTTTAAGGTGTTTTTTGTTTGCTTGCTTGTTTGAATCCTAATGAACGCACTTTTATTTCTCTCTTTCAAAACTGTCACTCCGTTGCATAGCATCGCTACACACCCTCGCACCGCTTAGCTACCTCGCTCATCTCCGGTGGAAAACCATCCTAATCATCGAACAGAACGCCTGAAGCGACTTTCATGGCCGACGGTCAAATATCTCGATTAGCGATTATCGATTTTAACGAGCCGAGTCGAATGGATTTTAGAATCGATTCAATGCAATTGGATAATTCATCGACACTTTCGCTTGCAATTGTGAATCTTATTACATGATGTTATGTTTTCTTGTTACTTTTAATTGTACTGAGAAAGTGATACGTAATATCACCAGTACTTGTAGTGCGATGACAAAAATTCAAGTTCCAGGTGGGTACCTAAGTGTGAGGGGAAGTACTTAAACAAGTATTTTTGAGTTCGATTCGGATGAGTTCAAAGATGATAAACAAAACACTGAACTAAAGATTCGAAACATTGAGTGAGACAGTTCTTTTCTGATTAATTTCGTTGCGGGATCCAAGACAGTTAAATTGTTTCTCTGAGACTCCGTCGAACTTCATTGTCTCGGCGCTTATCTGGTGGTCGCCACTGTTAATTCTGGCTTTCAGGAGTTGCAGTGGTTTGGGAATAGTGTGGCGGGCTTGAACTAAAGATTCGAAGACATTTAGACATCCACCAACGGAAATTGAGCCCACGTGGTTGATAACGGCTCACCCTCTCGCAGAGAGAAGGCCTGGGTGGCCTAGTAGTGGGAACTTCATTTGTAGCAAAATCATAAAATCCTTAAATTAGAACTCACAATTTATCAACAACATATGATTATTAAATGCCATAATTAAATAGTGATTTACATGCAAAGTTAAATAGACAAATGCCTAGTAATCCTACAACTCGCATTTTTCATTAGATTGCGTATAGAAATGCCTATAAAATTACCTGAGAAACACTCCTTGGCGCCACCGTTTTAATTATACACAATAACGAAATCGATTACGAATCGATTAACACAAGCTCGATAATTAAAGTAATCTCGTGTTATATTTATAAATCGATTACTCGTAACCACTGCTGCTCGTGACAGTACGCACGCGACAGAACTTCTCACAGGTAGAAAGTTTATCAAACAGTTTTGTACATGCATGTACTCGGCGGTTACTTTCAATTTTATGATCTTAGATTATTTTGGAAATTAGCGGACATTATAAAGATGTTAGTTTTATGATTTAATTGATTGATTTTCCATTAACTGTCTAATTAATACGTTAATAAGAGAGAGATCTGTTATGAAGTGGTTTGATAGCTAGCAATATATTTAAAATGTTGGGTAATGTTTTATGACAGAAATCGAACCTAAACTGTGTACATTATACATATACAAATAAAACTAAAGTAATAATAAAAAAATTAAGACTAAAAGTAAGTACCTACATATATAAAACCACGGCAATAGGTCAAAGTACTCCTCCGCATCGCTGTCATCCAGGAACGCGCCCAGAAGACTGGCAGCATTGCCACGTTGAATGGAAATGGCAATGTTTTTGGAAGTCGACGAAGAGAAGTTTTTTGTATAAAATCTATATTCTTTTTACGAAATCCCTACACACGGTATACTTGACATTATTAGTCCCACTGCTGGACGAAGGTTTCCCTCCTTTCCTTCCATCGGTCCCGGTTCTACGTTACTTCTTTTCAATTCTCAAGGAAGACATCCAGGTCGTCCAGCCATATATTCTTCGTCGTCCCATGTCACTGTTTCAGGGCATAAATGTTGTGTTTTGAGCTGAAATTTATCAATATCTATTCCACATCTCGATAAAACTTTTAACACAAGATGCAAACATGAGGAATGGATTCCAGTTCTTCAAAATAATAATTGTAGCTAATTATTGCTAAATCAAAATTATGAAATTTTAATGCTTTGTCGGTAATTAACTTTTAGCTCACAATTTTATATTTTTAATTAATTTTTGCGGCAATCACGAATTGTTTTGAAATCTAACTTCAATTTGCTCTTATATGTTGTTATGTTTTTGTAGATCAATTCCCACATCATAATACCCATTCACATAGCTTGGGATGACATTGACTCCCAGTATACCGAGCGGTTACAACACTGGCCATTATTCCATTCTTGACCTAACTATGTCATTACCAGTTCTGGTTAAGTAAACTCTTGTTATTAGAAGAGCCTAGCTACCGCCTGCATTATTGTTCTTTTACACAATATCTTTATAAATTATAGCCTAGGTGTTATTCTGATGTATAAGCTATAACACTGTAAAGTTATATCCAAATCCGTTCAGTAGTTTTTGCGTAAAAGTGTAACAAACATCCATCTGCCCATACTCACAAACTCTCGCGTTTAAAATATTAAGTAAAGCAAATACATGAGATATAATATGTACATAATCATCCTAAAAGTTCAAACTGCTGGAAGACAGGCCTCCTCTCTAGGAAATAGCTCTAAATGACCTTACTTATAAGAAACAAGCTGTCAAAAATACTACTTTTTCCGTTTTTGCAACATTTCTCATTGATGCTCCGCTCCTATTGGTTGTATCGTGATATTATATAGCCTATAGCCTTCTTCGATAAATGGGCTATTCAACACTAAACATTTTTTTCAATTCGAATCAGTAGTTCCTGAGATTAGCGCGTTCAAACAAACAAACTCTTCAGCTATCTAATATTAGTATAGATAGGAAGCCCGTATTCATACTACGTGTACATAAAACCAGAAGGAGGCTTGAAAATCTTATCCTACTCTGCAAAAACACTCATTGACCAACTGTACCTATTTAAATACAGAATAATCAGTACCAACTGTTTTATAAGGCATACATTGACCAAAAGAACCAGTTTACAGCCTCTAAACAGCTATTTAGTCCCAAATAGCATTATTTAAGTTAAACCTAGTACTACCATGATGACGGGTGGCATAACCTCTTAGTTACGAAGTCGGTTATTAGATATCAATTTATATGTGATAATTTGCCGCCTTTACGGCATTGGCGCCGCTCGGTAGCTGGTGGTGACCATTGTTTTAGTACTAGACACGGAAAAACTATCTAGGTATGACTACACAGATAATTTGTTGGGGTATTCATAAAACCAGTCTTTTCTGGATTTCTTAAACCCTCTAAGAAATGATCAACGGTTGAAAGAAGAAAAAGTTCCAAAAATCTTTGACTTGTCAGCACATCATTACTGGTTTTTATTGGAAAGGAATCCACAATGTGTCTTAAGGGCGACACGATTAAATCGAACCCCTACCAACATCTTTGATTTTAAGCTTTTCGGACGACCAATCAAGCTATACAATACCAGTTTATTCGGATCTCTCATTGTTCGAAAAATCTATTCGAAGCGAGGCCATGTTATACCGGAAATATGTAGCTTGATGTGTCGCCGTGTGTCCCTTATGTCAACACAACACACTTTTGACATATCTATCACAGAATGTCACTACTGGTCTTCTGCATTATGTAAACTCCGGAAATCTATGTCCTACACAATATTCTCACTTGTCCTAATGTAACCACATCACCTTGTCTCCCTACCATCAAGTAAAACTGTATCAAGCCCCCGCCCACAGCGCCGCCTGCGCACAGCCTTCGATGCCCGCTCATATTTACTACGTTTTTTACTTTTAGTCGGCAAGCTCGGTAATTTGGTTGTTAGGTACTTACGGGCCAATTAGTGGGTAGTTTGGGAGGATAGAGAGAGACAGCTGAAAGTGGGAAAGAGAGCGAGTATCATTCCCGCGCAGTTACCTTTAAATTGTCCGAAAACAGTGATACAAATTATCCAAAAATAATGACTTTTAAATTAGGACTGACTGACCCTAAACACGGGTTAGGTAGACTGTAGCCGATCTCATTAATTTATGTACAACACCTAATCTGTACCTACTTTCATAGCAAATAAATTCTGATTCTGATTCTGATTCTGACAGAATAGTTAAACAGTTTAGCTACTCAGATACTTACTGACTGGATTATAATCTTTTCACACAATGGCATAATTATGAGCTCCCTTGATATCGACTATTCCTTGTATAGTGTGTATTCCGAGTATTTGATATCAATTTTACTTGCTATCTACGCGTTCCTGAGAAAAAGGCTCTTGACAGACAGGCGGACAACAAAGTGATCCTATAAGGGTTCTTACGTACGGACGGAACCCTAAAAATGACCTGACTTGACCCACTCTCTTCAAAAGCAACGTCATTCCCCGAACTCATCAGGTGTCGATAGTAATTCGCACATAGCGTGAGCACTGCACATTATACCATCGACACTGGTCGTAATGACATGCGCCGCCCACAGCCCACAGGCGGCAAGTGGCAACTTACTCGCCTCGCCTGACTTTTACAACTTATTCCACTTAATAACACTGCTATCACTTTTTTATTAGTCATCGTTTATCCTTTAATATTGTAACTGGCTGTAAAACGTTTACACTGTTAGTAAAGATGAGATGTTGTAATCATAGTATTACATTTTGATGCAAGTGTGCAAAGTTAGTCATTGCACTCGAGGCGGGATTGAAGTCAGGCAATAGAACCTATGTATACAGAATTAATTTGAGAATGGGTTTTTTTTTCACTAAACATATCATCACGCCTGTAATCCTCGAAGGGTTAGACAGAGGTGTACACCCATATTTCGCCAGTTATGTTTAAGTCCCATGAAATAGGGGGTGAGCCTATTGACATCAACCGGGCACAAATCCAGACCCCATTGCTGCTACTGAAAAATTCGTGATGGAAAACCCGATAACACTTGCCCGACCGGAATCGAACCCAGGACCTCATGCTCAGCAGTCGCTTGCGGCCACTAGACCAGCGAGGCATTTAAAAATCAGTTTTTATTAAAATCATCATCACTCACCAGAAGTCATAGTATGACTGAATAACATAAAATTTACTTCTTCAAGTTCAGATCGTTTCGTTATTATGATTCATATTTAAAATGGAATACACGCAATAAAATCCCATTGCTACACCACAACAGCAAAATATAATATTTATTGTTTATTCCTTCAATCCCATATTCTAAATACAACACACAACACATACCTATTTATTTATTTGCCTTACCTAGTACAATTTATAACTTGAAACAACAGACAAACATACATAATACGCGGTGTAAACGGACAACGGGGTGTAACTCGACGCAAAAAAATTTGATTTTGATTTTGATTTTGCAAAAAAGTTATAATATTAAAATAAACTTGTGAACTGAAAAAGTTTTAGAACTTAGACCCCCAATATCTCCGCAACTAGAAGGTTCCCAAGGTATGGTCTAGAACAAAAAAGTGATCGCAACGACGGGGAGAATAAGTGCCTTTCGGCTTCGTTAAGGGTACTTTTACACCCATTATGTATGTGTACATAAAAAACAAACGAACACACATAGTTTTTTACTCAACAAAAACAGCAAATAACATGCCCACTGCTGGGACACAAGCAGCCTCTCTGTGTGGAAATGGGTCACAATCCACCCCGCAAACCCAGTACGAGTTAGTGGATGTCACCAATAGCCATGGTGTTCGAATTTTTGGTTCTAGGACATGTCGGTTTCCTCGCTATGTTTTCTTCGCTGTTTTGAGACAGCGGTCATCATTCTTTTGCCCTTATCCCCATTTATTTGGGTCTACGCAGCATGTCTTCTTCTTCCATACTTCTCTGTTACTCGCCATCTCAGCAGTCACCTCCTTTCTGGCGATACTTCACACATCCATCGTTTCTTTGGTGTTCCTCTACTCTTATTACATTTTCCTCTACTCTTATTACATTTTCCTCTACTCTTATTACATTTTCCTCATTTCTCCGCATGACATGCCTATACCACGACAACCGATTACCACACAACTTTTCAGTCACCGGCGCCACTTTCAGACTTCCTCTTACATACTCATTTCTTAATTTATCCATTCGCGTTACACCACACATCCCCCTTAGCATTCTCATCTCCGCCACATGCAATTGCCTTTCATTCATCCCTTTTGTGGCCCAACATTCTGTTATGAATTACAAAAAGTACCGCACCTGCCTGAGACGGTTGTACAATAAGGGAAACACATACAAACAAACAAACAGACTTTGTTAACTCAACAGTGAGTAATTCGACCTCCACTATCGATTAAGGATCGATTGAGACAATTATCGAGATATCGATCTGTGTTTACATCGATTAGGTTAGTTTTAGGAGACAATGGGTACAAGAACCTTCCGTGTCGCTTATCGTTTTGGTATATGCCTAATTACCAGCCAATTTCCTTTGACATAAACCATAAACTTCATCATCTGCCTAGCCTTTTCCCAACTATGTTAGGGTCGGCTTCCAGTCTAACCGGATGGAGCTGAATACCTGTATTTTACTTGGAGCGCCTATCTGACCTCCACAACCCAGTTAGTACTGGGTAATACGACATAAACCATCATCTTCATTATTAACTATTCCAATATTCTTTTTTCAAACCCAATTAGTATGATAGATCCTTTATTCACATAATGATTGTAATCACCACACCTTTCCAAAAGATTGGTGATGTCAAATGTCAATTCCTAAGTTGCTCCTACGGCAATTAAAGTTAGATTATTGACAAAGCATCTATTGGAAAAGCTCAAGTATTTCATGTTCTTACTTTCTATTGAATCGTTTGTTTATTATGATATGTTTGTTGTTACAGGTAAGTTCAACTCTTCAAGAAGTTCAGATTAATTTAAGTTTTTTTTTAATCAAAATAACTGAGAAAATACAGCAAGGTATGTTTAAATTTTTTTTAATGATGCTGGAACCAGACACGACAATAAATACCCGCAGCCGAACATGATAATTAACTTAACATCATTTCAATTAAATTGCATTAATGAAACAATACTCAATTACGTGTTATCTAAAATAACGATGTGTCGATCATCACTCATCAGTTAATACACTCAAGGTCCGTGACGTCATCATTACAGCGATAAATAAGATATTATTGAGTATATAATGTACTTAATATTATATATTTTATTAAAAGTACCTACTACTTACTCTCCGTCAAAATTACATGATCTCGTGACAAGTGGCAATTTTATTTGGCATATGGGTGTCCAAGTGCAGAGGAAAGACAGAAGTTCTATTAGTACTATACATGTAGGAGAACATAGATGAATACTTTACTAGTACTAGGCACTTTCAGAAAAGGCCCAAAAATGTATGGAACCGAAATGATCTCCTTTCTTTAATAGATTCTCAACTTTATCGCTAAAGCGTTAGGTTCAAGTTTGGTTGGGAAGATTTTACAGTTTCGGGTAGCTTGATGTGCTGGCGTCTGTACATAAACTAAATACATAAACTTACACCGTTTTTCCATTGGGGTAGGTAAAAACTAAAGAATATCTGTCACAGCAGTTGATCTCAACATGCTTCTTTTCTTATTAATACTCGTAACTTGAGTTTTCAATGATGCAGCTTGAAATCTTTAGTTTCTTGTGGCCAGTGAGTTTTTGAATGTTATTACGATCAACAGCTAATCAAATCAAAAAATATTTTTTACTGACCTCGGTAATTAATGGTCGCTTACATTATTACATTTGTACCACTTTGTTTGATCATATAAGTAGGTACTCGACAAGAATTCAGAATCTGTCAATCTTATAAGAAAATAAAATCTCAAGTATTAGTATTTTTTTAAAATTATTATGATCTTTACGTAAATAACCCTTCGAGGATAGGGTTATGCAGAGGTGTAGGTACATCACCTTATAGTAGTCCACTCACATTTCGTCGGTTAAGTATGTCCCATGCAAAAAGGGGGTTACTTTGAGTCTATAGCCTTCATCTAGGCCCAAATTCAGACAACAGGCTGCTACTGACAAATGCCTGCCAAGAAATCCTGAAACCACCCTATTCATCAATGCCACTTGATACAAACATGCAGGCAGTCATGTACACTTGTGAATTCTTTCACACGTTACCAAGAGATGAAGAGACATCAAAATTCTTCTTTTGTATAAGCCTCTAACAGTTATCTGTCCACTAAAGCACCCATTACATCCAAATCAGGTTGTCTCCCGCCCGATGACATAGACCAAACAACATTCACTAGTAGGGCGCTAGGGCAGGGCGAGTCGCGAGTAGGCGACACATGCCGTTATGTGTTGTTGTTCTCGACGCATTGTGTTGTAGGATGTAAACAGTTTTAGATAGCTATGTGTGGAGGCTATGGGATTGTTTGTGTCAAGTTTGGCTTGTGTACTAGTTTTGAGTGACGAGATTTTAAGGAAGTCGTAGACACTGATGATAATTATTATGGTGGGATTCTTAGGCAAATAGAAATACTGCAATAGTAAAAGTATTTAGCTAGTAGAACGCGCACAATATCTAGGTTTTTTTTCGATGTAGGATATTAAATAAATGGGCAATTGTTTAGGTTATTATTAACATAACTTGTAAAAATTGTGAGACCAGTACCTAATGTCTACCAAGATTGGTGCTCTTTTTGGCCAAGATACTTTTCACACTTTCCCACTTCCAAATGAATTTGTCCAACTCCTTTGTATATCATAATCAGTCGAAAAACACTCCCACAGTTGAGAAGCAGACCGCATTTGTTAGTGAGACTGGATCATAATCCACCACAACTCTCTTTTGAACCATCTTGACCAAATCCCATGTTTAATCCACTTGACAAACACATCAACAACGATTATTACACCATTCAACTTAGTGTCTTCACCATACCCACAAACCGTATCATTACTTGTCAGGCCGCGGTTACGACACCCATCCGCAATTACGCACAGGGTGCTACAGACAATGGTTGTCGGTGGACGACTACCGAGCGCTTCCTTCTTTTGTCATGCAAGTGGGTCGCCGGTCAAGGAATGTAGGAGGTGTGGTTGCTGTGGTAGCGAGGAAGTTGTGAGTTATGGGAAATTGGTAACTTGACTTCATGCCTGATACTGCTTGCTTAAGTAGTAGGCAAAAGTGCATAGTATACAGCCAATATAGGTAACCTGGGTTGCCAGGTTATCCCATTGCCGGACACTAATCTAAACTCCAGGATAGTGTGTTCTGTGTAATTTGTGCTCAGAGCTACGTAGCAGCTTCCCAGATTTACTTGAGGCAAATCCCCTGTTTTGCTTTTCACGAACTGGCGATAGGATCGCAGGACTAAGCTCAGTAGCCACACTTGCGTCCACAGCCTTATGTTTTTTTATTGTTACCATTAGAGGTTTCTTTATAAACGCCGTTTTTTTAAAGTTAGGAGACGTTTAAACGTCGAAAAATGTAAGGTTAGGCAGATGGTTATCGTTTATGAATAAACCTTTTAATCTATAAACGAAAACTGTTCTAAATAACTGTTTGATATCATTTCAAACCTTTTCCTTCGATCACCGCTTACACTGAAACCCCACCTCTCGCCTAACTCACTTCAATTGACAATTCGCTCCGCTAATATTTCAAAATTACAAAATTTGCAATGAAGTATTTGACCATTAGTTTTTCACCTTAATAAATGAGCTCGATAGGAAATTATTATACCGAAGCTAGGGTTGGCAATACTGGATATACTGAGTTACGTTTAAACATTCGCCTTCATCCAAATCATTGGTCGTAGCGAGAATATCAAGCAGATAAATTATTGCGCTTGAGTAAGTAAGTAACAATATCGATTATAATTATTATGTCATTTCCTTTAGTAACTCTCTATTATAAGTCTAGTGGTCGCAAGTGTAGTGGTCATACCGAGTTTCCTCTATGCCTCGGAAAACACGTTCAGCCGTTGGTCTCGGCTGTCATTTGTAGATCTTTGACAGTCGTTACAGGTAGTCAGGTAGGCCCGAAAGTCTGACAACCAGTCCTGCCAAGGGGAATCGTATTGTCCAGTATTAGCTGGGTTGTGGAGGTCAGTCTGGTAGTCGCTCCATGTAAAATACTAGTACTCAGCTGAATCCGGTTAGACTGGAAGCCGACCCCCACATAGTTGGGAAAAGGCAGTTGATGGTGGCAGATGATTTCATTTCATTCCATTTATTTATTCATTAACAATTTATATTGTGTTGAACATTACATATTAAAAAATTATCACATGCAGATGCATGATGGTCGCAAGTGTAGTGGTTCCTGGCACTGTTATTGAATTTTTTCTACAAAAAATTCTGAGTAGCACCTTGGAGCAAACAATAACTGGTGGAATGTGGGTAATGTTTTGGTATGCATCTTTGTCTTTTCGGATTTCCACTTTTTATAGACAAATAGGTTTTTTTGGATCCTTAATTCATAAGACGTATCTTAGGACTACGTTACAAAGTATTACCACCCCTAATCTAGCCCACAATCTAGACTCAGACTTGGACAGACGAAAATTACGCAAAATTGTTTACTAAACAACGCGTGGGTGTCGGCATTCGGTGCCCGGTTGAGGCATTTTAAGAACAACTTGATATATTTGTCCTGAACGAGTGATAGTTGCTTAATTTACCGGAGTAAGGTTTATGTCGGTGGGTTCAGATAGATTGAGTTACTGAAAGGTGGCCAGACTTTAGGACACCCACATCTAGTGCAATCGATTGAATTACTAAATAAAGTGAAGGCTGGACGTTTGAAGGCATCGTACAACAAGATACATTCGGCCTCATGAAATATGATTTCTGTAAACGAAACTTAAAAATGTTCTTCATTTCTCATCAGTCAGAAAGGTGTGGAAGGAGTGGTGTGGAGGTGTGGTGTGTGTGTGGTGTGGTGTGGTGTGGTGTGGTGTGGTGTGGTGTGGTGTGGTGTGGTGTGGTGTGGAGGTGTGAAAGGTGTTTCAGTCATTCAATTCTTCTTAACAGTTTTATTTCGCTTTTCTTTCTAACAATGGGGTAAAGCTATAAGTGTTTTGCCTAGACTATATTCGCAAACCTTGTTTTGGAGTGTTGATTGGAGTGAGTTCATATTCGTGACAATACTTCTTCTTTATCGTGTGGTTAGTGCCTAACCTGGTGTCAGAGTTTTTATGCCGCCCGTGGGCCTCTGACTTGGCTTCGTGAGAATACTGTACCGAGTGTAGCTTAAACTTACTATTTATCACGGTTCACACCTCTTCCAAGTCGCCACAACAACAGATGTTCCGCTTTCCACATCTATTTTAAAGACACTATCCCCTGGAGATTTCTTTACGTACTCTTTGTAACCCTTTCCTCTGATAATCGCAAGTATAACATGTTACGACCACCTCGAACCATGTCGTGGGAACACGCCTGGTCGTGCCGTGCCGCGTTGCCCCGCGCCCGCTGCAATTACCGCGGGTCGCGGGTTTATCGCGACTTACGGTGCCGCGCGACCAATTGCTGTGACCATGGTGGAGATGTGCTTGGGATACCTGGGATGCTATTACAGAGAAGGAACATGGTGTCAGTTGGTAGGGGTTTAGTCCTGTCTAGTGTCTAACCCAAGGAACACTTAATTTTTTCCCTTGTAGCAAGAATTTGTGTGGTATACTACAACAAAAAAACCGGACTACTGAAAAATCACTCTCTAATCAAATTTGGGGTTTACAAGGGTAAAATCGACTCCTCCTATTGTTGAAGTCGGTTAAAATGTAGCCTATGTTACCCGGGCCATAATAACGAATCGATTCCTTGAGACCTTGTTCATCAAAATCGGATGAATAATTTAAGCGCTACGGAGGAACATATGTAAATACATACATACATAGACTGCTAAAATCATAACCCTTCTTTTTGGCTTCGCCGTAGTCGGGTAAAATTAGGGATTTGACCAAATCTTACAGTATGCTTCTAGGATTCTTATGGGCAATGGATCATTCTTCTGATGCCTCGTGACTAGGATGATAACAGAACCTCATGGCCGCCTTTTCTAATGCGAGACTGCCATTTGATATGGTATCCCCGCCTCCGCTAAGATGACTTACATCTCCTCTCATATTTTCATCATCTCATCGACGTACATCTCAAATGTTGTTGTTTAGGGTGACGCGTAATTTAAATCCAATAATTAATACTTTAGAGAGATCCCATAAATACCTAACTCGTGGTCTCTCGTATAAATCACGGAGATCACGACCCGGCTGGCGGCGATCTACAAAGTGATTGTGCGACAATAGCGGCGCGCGCGCATCTTATGTTTATGTACTACGACGTACTTGTGTTAACATACTCTGTACTAATCTGAAGAAACTGCAGTATTGGTTTAGTGACTGTGAGATCGGCAACTGAGTGAAACGTAATGGCTTCGATTACCATTTTTATTTCCTTTGATTAAGTTTCCCAAGTCGTTTATTATAAGTTTATTGATTCAACACAATGAGATTTTTTATTCCATTTTTATTTTGTAAATTAACATAAGAAAGTTACTTTTTAACTGGCAAATATCTAAGTAATCAATTTAACATAATCAAATTCATCAAAATTTTACAGTATGTCGCAGAAATAGATTTACAAATAGCTGAGTTCGCGAATGAATCATCTAAACCGCGTGTGACAGTTACACATTCACTTCTGTATTAGTAGCGCCACCTAGCGGTATGATAAGAAAGTTAAAACTTTGAATTCAAGGATAATTCCTTGGAAACGTGCTCGTCCAAAGACAAAAATGTCGTCAGTAATAAATTATTCATGTCATAAAAATTCGATAAAAAACTTGATAAAAATCAGCATAACACTCATTAGAAGCGAATCTCGCATAAAATAACGGAACTATAAACATTATAATTATCAACAAAATTACGTCACATTGATATAACGTTCCGCCGATAACCAACGGCAGTTTCGACACAACTTACAGCTGCGATGGTGGTGTAATGGTCAGCATAGTTGCCTTCCAAGCAGTTGATCCGGGTTCGATTCCCGGCCATCGCAGATTCTTTTTGTCTTTTAGTATTTTGTTAAATATTCTTTTATGTCGTTTTTTGGTATTTTAATGCTATTTCAACGTTTATGTCGTTTAAATAGAACACATACATGTTTTATCAAAAGCTTTCGACATCACTTATGCACATGATTGGTTTACTACAGATCAAATCTGAATAAATTAACGAATGCATATAAATGAGTTGAAATTATGCAAGAATAATAAATATTGTAACCTATAATTGTGCGAAAAGTAATGTTTATTATCTCTTTAGTGCTAAGTATTAGCACAGATAATATAATACTGCGGTATTAGTAAGCATAAATGACTCATTTTCTTATTTCCGTTTTCGTGAAGTCTAGGTGACAACTAAAACAAGGCTTAAATAAAAGCGGGCTAAGTGGGCTGTTGAATTTTAAACTCTCGACGCTGAACGTAGCAATTTTTTATTTAGGTATTCAATTAGATGACGCCTAGAGTTAGTGAAATTGAACACTACTACTTAGTCTTCTTCTTTATCGTGTGGTTAGTGCCTAACCTGGTGGAGTTTTTATGCCGCCCATGGGCCTCTGACTTGGCTTTACATGCCGTCAAGAAATATCTGTCAGACATGCTGGTTTCCTCACGATGTTTTCCTTCACCGAGGCAAGTGATACTTATACAATACGTACATGAATCCGAAAAATCAGAGGTCTTGGGAAAATTTATTATTTCTAATGAAAGAGCTCTAATAGAGAAGAGGAGAGGCCTGTGTCCCAACAGTGGGAACAATACAATATTCTTAAGGTGTTATAGACTTCGACTTACAATAATCCAGTTTTAATTACAGTATGAAAACATTTAATTAAAGAAACGGTTTACCTGGAAAACAAGACTACACTCTTTTAAAAATATCTTAATGCCCCAATTTCCTTAGATAATTACTGCTCATACAAAATCCTCTGACACGCCGAGGTCATCACCCTGCTTGCACCCGCAAACAATAGCGTAATTATACTCCATACAATATTACAATTACAAACAAATTACACACTAATGCCTCTTTTTGTGTACTCTGGGGTGATCTAGATGTTGGAACCGCTATGTACAGTCATGCACATGTCAATGATCACTTGAACTAGGAAAGTCGCCCTTACTGCATCGGCTGATCCACTCCGGCTCTACCGATGTTCCGAAGGTGTCCTTAGAAACCTGTAGGACCTTCAACTCCTCAGCTCTTACGAGGTTGAGGGGTTCAGGATCCTCCATCCACCTTTTAGATTTGCAGTGGAGATCCCATGGATAGGTTTTCAAGAGAGGAACGGTGATCATGTGGTTCTTTTGATGCAACGCCTCTCTTGGCTTCTGTCATGGCAATTGTGGTAACGGGACTTTGTCATGTTCTGAAGCATGTGATCTCTTCGATTTTGTTGCCATAACAAAATTAACCCTTGATTAAGAGCAACGACTTTTATTAAAAGAAATTTACCGTTTTGGGCATACAGGGCCGCATTTAGACATTTTATTGCATGTTCCTTATCACTGACATAAATAAAAGGGCTTTAGATAAAATCATTTGCGTGCAATCTACAGGAAACCATCAGGTTTTATTACAGCCCTAATTTGGAAGAAATATAAGATAATATGGTCGTAGTAACTAAAGAATTTACTCGAAACTCAAGGAGACATAAAGCATGTAAACAATTTCCTACTCAGCGCCGATAAATGCGAAAATTTAGATGGAGGGGACCACGTGACGTGGAAGCGCCATGTTGTGTCGAGTGCGCAGGCGCGAGATCTACCATATAAGGGCTGGAGCGCGCCGCCCTGCGCCAGTCCGCCAGCCGAGGCCGCGCACACGACGCAAGGTCACACGCTGCCGGCCAGGGGTGACTGACTCATATAAAAATTCACACTATCGAGTGAGATTTACGACTTTGATTACCCTAAAAGGCGTAAATACGGAAGAAAAAAATGTTTTAATGTGACGCGATGAGAATCATTATTATGTTGATGGATGGAAAGAATGAAATAATCGTAAATTAAATTGTTTTTATTTTTATCTGTGGTACCCTTGCGTCCGATCTTTGACTGCGATCAATCTTATTTGTTTACACTCATCGATGCTTTTGTTTTAAAGAATTCGGAAGGTGGGGAAATGTTTTCGTCGGTATCAATTAGCCATCTTTGCTGAGTGAAGTTTTACGTTTAATCACTCGTTAAGCATGTTTGTTTATGCTTGTGAGAGCATGTTTGCTTGTTAAACCAGTCACGAAATAATTTCTTTAACAATGTGTTGTATGGTCAGAATAATTTTGTGTAATTTAAAATGATTTTCGCTGAATACATAAAAATAAAGCAGCTTATTAAATGGGACATCAATCTTATCAAAGTTCAGCTTCAAGAGATTCAAATGATGCTAATGTAAATCTTACAGACATTTCCTGTCCTGATGCAGCTGATTAATCTAATAACACAGCTCATTACCTCCCAAAACTACTTCAAAACATGACCAAATAAAGCCAAGGATTTTCGTAAGCAACAAACAAGTATCCCAAATCACCTGTGACCAAGCTTAGACACAGATCCCGACCTAGACCTTAGTACGATCACGTAAGTAAATAATAAAAATAAATTAGACGACCCTGACATTGCCTTATATCTAGCATCTGAGCCTCGCCATGAGACAGGTAGCTGGTATCACCTTATATGATCAATACGCGCGGATGCGGACCAAGACTTCACCTTGGACCAAGATTGTGATTAGTTGTTAGTCGATCATAACTTTCCGTATTCGATGATTCATCAGTGCGCTTTGTGGATTATAATTTTATACTATTATGAGCTTTATTAATATCGTTTGTCTAGTTTATTGGTTTGTTAGTTGGTTGATTGTTAGAATTGATAGTTTTATTTGCTTTATTGCTAAGGATATTTTATGATGTGTCTCACGCTGATTAACACTTTGTGTATATTTGAAATTTGTTCTGAGTTTTATCGCTATTAGCGAATGTCATTTTTGATTACGTGCTCCAGTAGCGCATGGCTATAAAATACTATCCAATTCAATCTGTTGTTTTATAGCGTCCCACAGTCTAGTATAACAGATTGATTTGAATCAAGCCCAACCTGAGAAGAATCAACTGTTACCAGAAATACATTCACATGAACCGATTTCAACACAAATTCTCAAAAGCACCGTTGTATCAATACATTTATCTTAAGAACTATGAGTAATACAAGCATTTCAACTCTCATCGCATCCAGCATCCACTGAGGACTTCCCTTGAGGAAGTTATTAAAATTTGACACATTAATTATGATCTTCCGATGTTCGTGCAGAGTTTCGGTAAACGAAGTCTGTTTTAATTAAACTTGAAACATGGTGATTACAGAAACTTTTTACTACTGAAGAAACTCATTTTGTCCTGGATGTTTTTAGCGTCTTAATACAATGTAATAAGGTCTGAATTCGTTGTTACTGTTTTAGTTTCATTTTTTGGGGTTTGGAGTTTAGAGAGGTCATCTAGATCATAAACGTGGTCATCTGAACTTGGATCTGTAAGCTGTTTAAAGATGTTTCCTTATTAAGAACTTGTGTTGTCATCTTGTTAAGTATAAATCCCATGCAGTAGGGGCCGAGCCTATCGCCATCAACCGGACACAAATCCATACTCCAGGCCTTTTTGATAGAAAAACCTCTTAACAGGTACTTTGCCCAACAAGAAATCAAACCCAAGACTTCATGCTTATAAGTAGTGCCTAGAGTAACGAAGCATTTCTCTAGAGTTTATAATCTTTGAAAGATTTTTTTTTAATAAAACATCAAAGTCACTAGCAACTACACTATAATTTGCGTCGCAAACATCTGAATCAAGAAACAATACAATATAATTGAAAACATAGACAAGTTTATCAATAATCTTTTATAATGATATATTGTTGTTTTAATTCAATGGATCATTTGGTATTGTTGGTCGGCGTATGCGCATGTCTTGGTGCTTTGACCAAGAACCTGTCTATTTTGATTGATGGAGAGTCTTAGACGTGACCTTCTGACATTTTCTTATCAATAGGAAGTCTTGTATTGACAATTTTGAGTGCCTCAGGTTGTGGAAGTTGAGAATGACTTTGACAAACACTGTCTGGTTTGAAATAATATTTGGTTTTATCTATTAACAAGTCCGTTGCTCTTAAAGGCGTGAAAGTTGTCAAAATAACACATTTCCGTTCAATAAATAAACCTTTCAAAATTAAAACAGCTAGGCAAAAAAACTAGTATATTCAGGAAACAGAAAATTACTTTCAAAATTAAAGCCTTCGGTGTCTTTCCGTAAACAATTATAAAAGGAAAAGCAGATTTCCCGTTGGACTAAAAAGGCGATTTGTGAAAGAGTATTTTATCTAAAACCAAAAGCACATTATGTCAAGCCTTTTCCCAATTATTATGTTGGGGTCGGCTTCCAGTCTAACCGGAAGCAGCTGAATTTTACGTGGAGCTACTGCTTATCTGACCTCCACAACCCAGTAACTAGGAACACCATAACCCTTGGTAAGACTGGTTGTCAGAATTTCGGGCTTCTAGCTACTCGTAACGACTGTCAAAGATCTACAAATAACAGCCGCGACCAACAGCATAATGTGCTAATAAAAACGCGCTAATAATAAAAAGAAGATCCGCAAAATGGTTCTGTATTCAAAAGTAAAAGCCCAAAGGAATTTCTCTCAACCGAGAGTGAAACTGAAATGCACCGTCAGCCTTGAACCCCCGATCTTTCCGGTTTGGCGGCCGGCACAGCGGTGTATCGAACTTTAATTGAGTCAAGTGTATGTTCACTCGATGTAAATGCATCTGATGCGCATGCGCTTAATGTGACAATTTATGTGTCGCGATCAACTTTGTCAGATGCTGAGTGTAGTTTACGATGGCTCGTGAGTCAGTACGGTTAATTAAAAATATAAGAGATGAGGCTTTGATTAAATGCTATGGATGCTTGGTAGTGGAATGTTTTTATGAACGTGACTGCCTCGTTGGACTAATGGTCGCAAATGCTACTGCTGAGCATGAGTTCTTGGGGTCGATTTCCAGGTTGGGCAAAAACTATTGGGTTTTTCTATCTAAGACTTTCCGGAGTCTGGAGTTGAGCCCGGATGATGGCAAAAGGATTGCTTTTACATGGGACTTAAATGTACTCTGGAAATGTGGGGTACCCCTTTGTAGTGCAGGCTAGATGCTATGTGTTGTATAAAAAATTTGTTTTAGTAAATAAAATATTTTTGACCAGTAGCTGTAAGTCTATTGTATCGCATTTGATATCAGAAAGGATATATATAACATCAAGCGTATCTCATTTCGCGGAAGCTGACTGATATGGATTTAAATAGGTCATTACGTTGGGGTCAATAATATAATGGTGTGTAATCTAATAAATGGTTGAATAACGAGAAAATTATAGAAGTAGTAGTGGTTATTAGCTAACGACCTCTTGATTTTCTATTCTTTAATGCACTGCATATTTTTGAGTGTGTGTCTTTTAAATTCTGCCCTGAATTATCATATCGAAGTGTTTATTACTAAAATACATAGATCACGAGAATAGTGATTAAAGAGAATTTAAATGTGACTAAGTTTTATAACTGCTATTTCATAAATCAGCTCTCTGTAGATATGAGTATCAAGAATAATCTAGAATCAGTCAAACTAGAACAGAAACATTACAGAACTGCTGCGGACACTGATATAAACTTTTAGAGTATCTGGCAGTGTCCGGAGTCGTGTCCGCAATTCACCCGTACCGGTGTGACTGAGCCTTACTCAAAGCCTCCTTCAAAAAACTTCATTTCCGATCGTCAGCTGTTTCATTCATTGACTGTTCATCTTTTGTTCTTCATGTCCCAAAAGTAACGTTAGTAGGTGTGAAACCTTGAACTAATTGATAGAGTTGGTTTGGTTACAATGGCTGATCGGAACCGACCGCAACGTGTGCCGATAAATGGTTGTCTGACGCAACTGCTTACTACACGTTATTGGTTGCAAATAGTTTGTTGTTCGTTTCTTTAGTCTGGTCTTTTGCGTTATCATCTTTATTGTTCATGTTTTTTCAGAGGTTTCATCTTCTAATTTTTTTTTAATATTATTGGTGTCCTTTAATCTAATATTATTAGTTAAGATTCCATGAAACGCCGGTCATTCTTTAGTCTGCGTTTGTTCGTCGTTCGTAACGCTGGGATTGTCTTCCTCAACACTTCCTGTAATATTTTTAATATTTTATATTAGCTGGTTAAGTTCATAATTTTCTTGAGACATCTGGTAACTAAAATCTACCTTTTCCAATGACTAAGTAATCTTAAAGAGAAAACACAGACTTAAATTTTCTGTGTCATCTTGTAAAGAAAATCTAGCCTCTAAAACAGCTGACAGCTCAAACAAGAACACTTACTTAGACATAAAACATTTATCACACAATAATGAATCATCAAAATTTCGCGCCATACACTCCTAGACGTCGTGGGTAGCGTTACGTCCCACATAGATGTACCCGCACTGGATATGTCTAGCGTTTTCACATCACTAGCTGAAAAGGTACACTGAGCAGAAAAGCTTTGTTTGTGAGTGCTTTTTGAATAGGAATTGTTTTGGAAATGGGACACTGCGGTTACTGGCCGCATCCAGTTGTCATAAAAGAGCTGCAAAGACAAAAGCATTTTTATTAGACAGATTATTTATTAGGTTGCAGATTTTTTTAAATTAAACTTGGAAACTGGAGATGTGTCCTTGGTGAAAGGTTTGAATTTAGCAGTGGCATAGTTTGAATGAAACGAGGAATAAAATTATAGTGGGTTTTTTAATACATCAATGGTTATAGTAGTAGAATCCTCCAAACTGGAGAAACTTCGATTGTCGTAATTTCACATATCTGTGATTAGAAGTTGCTTTAAAATTTATCTGCTTAACCTTCTCCTAAGTAAGTGAGGGTCGGCTCCCAATGTAACCGGGTCCACAACCCGGGTAACGACACGATACCTACGAGTAAGATTGATTATCTGACTTTTGAACTTCTAACCCCATAACGGCTGTCAAAGATCTACAAATGACATCCGGAACTAACGGACACACCTAAATCTACGACCATATGATAATTATAAAGGTTCGTAACACGATTATGAAGTCATCGTAAACATGGCAACAAAATCCTCCAAAACAAAAAGAATAACTGACAAGATGGCGCCAATCTTATTACCCTTTTAAGTTATTAATCCTCCAGCTGCCACTCAGCTCAACTACAGGTGATCGAGACGCCAATTATCTCAAAGTATCGGGTGTACTGCAGTAATATGATCAATTGTGTTTCTTTTTGTTTTACAATCACTATCTGTCGGGGTGTCATTTATTTCCGTAGTCTGAGCGTCAGCTGTTTTTCATTGGTCCAGTGGTTTCCAGCGTGACTGCTGAGCATGAAACTACCTGGGTTTGATTCTCAAGTCGGGCCAAGTAGTATTGGGTTTTACATCTAGGATTTCTGATTGATCTGATGTGTATTTTTGCCCCGTTGATGGCAATAGGTTCGCTCCCTGCACGGTTGCTGTAGATATAGCTGGCAAAATGTGGATGTACTACAGGGACACCTCTGTCTTACAATTTCGTAGAAAGAGACGTCATGGATGGATGAGGTCCTTATTCTCGGTTATCTATTGGTCTCATTATATGGTCTACCAGTGACTGGGTTATCGAGGTCAGAAAGTTAGTCACTCCTTGCACAATAGTAGTTTTCAGCTGCATCCGGTTAGACTGGAAGCTGAACCTAGGCTCCTGATGTATTCTTTATGGGGTTCTGTGGTCTTTTGTTGAGCTCCTATTGACTCCAAGAGTTATTTGGTTTATAGGCTATGCAACAATAATTTGTATGACTTCATGAATCATGATATTCTTAGTTATCTATAAGAATGATCTGCGATGCTGCAGTGAGTCACAGATTTTTAAAGATTTAAATAAGTACATTTAGTTTTTCATAATATAACATCACGGATGCCTTTATTTCCCCAAAAGGGTTCAGTAGAGATCTAGATACATTTATAGTACATCCACATTTCGACAGTAATGTTTAATAGGGCCCCATTTAATAGGGTGCGAGCCTATTGCTATCAACCAGACACACATCCAAACTCCGCGCTACTTCTGGGCTCTGTTATTCTGTATTAAAACAATGATAAATATTTATCCATTGATCCCCAAGGTACACAGTAGTAAATACTTCAATATTAAGTTTAAATACTTCCTTAAACAAATCAATAATTAAGAAAAAATAAATTAATAAAAACATATCGCAACATATCATTACACCTACATGGAATTAAAAGTAATACGGCAGTTAAGAGTCGTACTATTGAAGTTAATAAGTGGACAGTGGGTAGGCAGGCCTTGGTATTAACGGCTTCATTATGAGACAAAAAGGTTTGCGCCTCTTAGGACTAGCGAATTGGTGTATTCTTGAGAAATTAATAATAAAAGAAAACACTGAATTATGTATATTCGCAAAGGGAGTTTTAGAAGCGTGTTTCTTATAAAATTACGAAGTGCTCGTTCGTTTTCCACTACATCTAAATTACCATAACTTCATTATGTATTACCTAAAGTAGTACATACATGTACAAAATGGTACTTTAATGAATATTGACAATATTTCAACATTAATATTTAACACACAGTCCCAAGCGAAACAAACCCGAAAAATTACGAACTCGTTCAATAAAACCTATAAAAATCCACAGGCGTTTATTTAAAACAATAAACGTTGGAATAAACAATAACAAAAATAACACGTTACACAAAGTCAACTCACTAAATAACATGTTATATCATGTTATTAACTTTGTCAAGACAAAACTCAATTTCGAGAAATCTCCTTATATGTGTAGTAATTTCACGAAATTACTCGTTGTTTGCGAAATGTCAGTGAAGGAATTTGAGAGAAATGTGTACATGTGTAATGACATTTATATCTGAGTGGGTAGGCAGACATTCTAGGCAGGCCTCGTCCTCATTACCTTCCTATCGACTATGACCGGCCATTCTAATAAAAGTTTAAAGTTATTTGCATTTTCATTTTTCATTGTGTCGAAATAAAAAAAATAAAAAAAATAAATAAAATGTCGTGACGAAAGTTTTGAGTATGAACGTGGATGGGTATAAGATTAGAGGAACACCAAAGCAATGATGGATGGACTGTGTAAAGGATGATATGGCAAGAAAGTGGTGTCTGATGAGATGACGAGTAATAGAGAAGTATGGAAGAAGAAGTCATGCTGCGCCGACCCCAAATGAATTGGGATAAGGACAGGAGTGTGATAACGTGCTGAGCTGAAGGTTACAGATATTTTAATAACATAACATTAAGCCTGTAATCCCCGAGGGGTTAGGCAGAGTTGTACCTAATAGTACTACACCCACATTTCGCCAGTTATGTTTGGGTCCCATGTAATAAGGGCGAGCCTATTGACATCAACCGGGCACAAATCCAGACTCCATGGCTGCTACTGAAATTCCTGATGAAAAAACCCAATAACACTTTGACCTACCCGGGAATCGAACACAGGACCAGCAGCCACGCTTGCGACGACTAGAGCTACGAGGCAGATGATTTAATAATAGCAAGTAAAACAGAAAAATGTCAATGTCTGAAAAATATCATCAGTCTTGTACTTATCCAAATTGTAGGATTCGGTGCAGCATGGTCTTCTTCTTCCATACTTCTCTATTAGAGGTTGAGTCAGCAATAACCCTCGCTAGCCATAATAATATCATGTTTCGCACAGTCCATCCACCGTTTCTTTGGTCTTTTACTCTCCATACACAAAGAAACTATCGTCACGACATTTTCCTCGCTCCTCCGCATCACATACATGACTACAGATTGTCTGAAAAAGTATTTAGGCTACTATAGATCTGTTTCCATTCAAAACGGATTTAAGTGAGAAAAGGCCCATTAATGATAAAATAACTTAGCAACCCCAGCCTTTTTTGCAACAGCTATTAAATACAATATACTAAATGTAGTTTAATCTCCTTTGGTGGTCAAGCAAAGTTACGTGTGAAATAAGTTATCAAACTCGTATGTAGACAGGTAGCCATTATTTTGCAAACACCATAATTATAGACTAGATATGAGCCTCGTTCACGGTGTCGGGACATGCGATTTGCAACACGACTTGCGACTTGCGACGCGATTTGCCGCAAAAGACACGCGCGCGCGTCACTTGTTTCCTGTTCGTGAGTACCGTCTCTCCTCAAATCGCATCTTGCTGATTCGTGGCACGCTCTAAAAAAACTTCTTTCATTTGTTTTTTCTGCAGTTTCTGTCGCAATACGCGTGTCGTTTGAACGTATAGCTTGCTAGCGTGGCCAAGAGGTTATAATCTAGAGTTCTAATTGTTACGAAAAAAAAACTAGATTCAGATCGATTACACCAATCATTGTAATCAAACGGTTGATAGATAGAGTTTAGCCTCCAATCGGTTATTACACTTAATGTCCATGTAACAATGTGATAAACGTTTAACAGGCGTTTAACATGTAATTATCTGGTAATTTACATTTATAATGCCAATCGGTTAGTTTTGCATAAAAACTCTTTGACAGGCGTACTTTGATTTATTTGTTTGTTGATTCGTGCGGTAAGATTTATATTGACTGGTAACACGCGTGATTTCGCTTTGTTTTTGTGTGATATTGCATGTTTAATTTCATGTGGTCACACTTGAATTCTTTGACAAAATATTTAGTAAGAATGTGTAAAGTTAATGCGATAGTTTTTATACCTAGCCTTTTCCTAACCATGTTAGTGTTGGCTTCCTGTCAAATTGGATGCAGCTAAATATTAGTACTTCTTTTACATGAGACGACTTCCTATCTGACCTCTTATACTACTTGTTGTATTCTGTGCCTGCACAACCTAGTAACACGATACCTCTTGGAAAGACTAGTTGTCAAACTATGGGCTGGTCACCCATCCGCAGGCTCGCCTTGACAAACGTTGCTTAACCTTAAAGTAAATGCGAAAGTGATGTTTTAATATGTTGCTACACTTTTCGGCTTCAAAACCCCAATAAGTGATGGAATCTTGCATGAAATAATTTTGATACCAGGTGAAGTCGCAGTATACCTACAGCTAGATAGTTATGCCCAGGTCAACAAGAATTTAACCATTTAACTTACAACGACACATTACCATACGAACATAAATAAACAATTTAACTAACTATTGAGTTCTCAGCGAGCAGTGACAAATGCGCTGTTCAAATATATTGAAACTATGGCGACATTCTGTTCGCTGTACATTGTATTGTATGAATATTATGCTAAGCGCGGACGCACTCTGCTTACCTACTGCGTTCTCGATGGGGTAAAGGTGCGTTCGTAAAAGCTCTGTAAATCTTTCTCACTCTACGCGCAACTGTGTTCAAGTTGCCCTTTATCTAGCCGATCCTTTGGGGTAACTGCTGCACTAGTACGAGTGATTTCTTCTCCTGCCTTGTTGGTCTGCTGATCTTGAGGTCCTGGGTACGATTTCCAGGCAAGGAAAACTGATTTTTCTTATTAAGCATTCTCAGTAACTGGAGTTAAGATTTGTGCCTGGTTGATGGTTATAGGCCTGCCCTCTATTACATAGACCTCCACATACCTATTGGCGTGTTAAATGTGGCTGTACTTTGGTATACCTCAGCCTAAACCTGCATGATGTTATTTCTACTTTAATCTTTTGGAGTTAGTAAAGTTTTCTAATCAAGATGAAAGAAATAATCAATTAATGAAAGATTTTGACATATAAGATGAAAAAACAGTAGGTGTCTTAAACGCTCACGTGTAACCACACCCTAAGCAGTTGCTGCAGATTAGTAAATGTGAACTAATAACACTATACAAACGGCGACAGTATTATGCGACACTTGCTTAGTATTGCGGTAACGTAGTCAGGGCAGTGCAAATGTCGCCGCGCTCAATACTTCGTTGTTATGGTAAACACACAAATTGAAGTGTTAGTAGCTGTGGGGACCCGAGTGTCAGAGGACAATATTGTGGTAATATTTAGTTAAAAGATTGAAAAGGAATATATTAGAAGTATTGGAAACGTGTCTGAAAAAAAAAGAGATATTTTAAATACAATAATTATTAACAGATCTAAGCATAGGACATTATGAGCTGTGTTTGTTTAGTAGTCACCATCTTTTAAAGAGGGATGAAGTGCAAGAATAGATGGATGGATCGTGTGAATTAAAAACTAGTGAATGACAGGCTGGCAAGGGAGAATGGAAGAAATAAACGTTGCACCGAACATAAGGAACACAGGAAGAAGGCAGGGACACGATGGTTTGTGACACAGTCGTAAATGTTATTCTCAAAATAAAGCAAAGTTTCGATGTCAATTTGATTTGTCAAAACCACTCATTGGGTATCCTGCCGGAAGAAGGGGACATGCCGTCTCCACTACATGATATTTGACCTTCAACATCGTCGCTCTAGTTCAAACATGTAACAGCCAATATGGCCATGAAAACAGAACAAAAACACAGACCGGTAAAGATCGATAGGTCTCCTTTACGTTTGCTCACTAATATTTACAGAGTCATCGAAAATTATAACTTTTTGTTACACTTGATTCAATAAACTTGGTCTTTTAGTACGAAGGACAATGTATAATGGCAATGTAACTAAAACGTTAGTGCATGTTTAAATTTATTGCTTCTGTAATATTAAATCGGAAAATATAGGCTCCCGGAAATCATCTACTTCATTATGACTAGAGTAAATAGGTTAATTCTAGGCAAGCATGCTGCGTTATCGCTTACCATCAGGTAAGCTAGTGGTCAAATGCGAGCCTAAAAAAGTAAAAAAAAAAACATTTTGAAAATCCGGTCACTGACACTGGTAACACTGTTAGCTTGCGTCGCCCTAATGCTGGACAAAGGTCTATCCCTATGACTTCGAGTCCGACCTAGGGTTTCAGTAGATCACTGAAAAGAGGTGGTATAAAAAAAAAGCTTTTTGTCTTTTAATATATTTTTCCAGCCTGCATTCAAATATCTTGAACTGCCTCCTAACCTCGTCTTTTCTTATTGTTGCAGCACGCAAACGCAGTCTGTAACTCAGCCCGCTTGATCCTGGAGTCTCCTCAACCAGAATCCGACGATGCTCTCGCTTTAGCCAGAGCCCTACGTACACGACCTCCTGTCAACATGCTCCCCGCAGCCAAGGCTGGCACATTCTTCGCCAGAGACAACCTTTCCAACTTCATCGACTGGTGCCGAAAAGCACTTGGGATCCTAGAATGTCTGCTTTTCGAAACTGACGATCTCTGCCTGAGGAAGAATGAGAAACATGTGGTATTATGTCTTCTGGAAGTTGCAAGAAAGGGAGCAGTTCTAGGCATGCCAGCGCCGCTTCTGGTTCAAATGGAAAGGCAGATAGAAAGAGAGTTGGCAGGAGAAGAGTTGAGACCTGATGACTCGGCACTTGGTCTCGTGCCTTCGGCTCCTCAGCCTCAGCTGGTGACCAATGACTTGAGGAGTTTGGATGAGAGAGTCAGGGACCTCGTGGAGAGGTGCTCTTGTCCTACCCAGTTCCCGATGGTGAGGGTTTCGGAGGGAAAATACAGGATTGGTGATACTAGGATGCTGATCTTTGTCAGGGTGAGTTGAATTTTCATAATTTAAATGTCTTTTTAAGTTATCTGAAAACCTCAAAGGCCTTTAGCATTGAGGTTTGTATAGGACACTCCACAACATGTCACGTTTAGGACCAACTAGAACACGTACAAACGCAGCTGACAAACACTAAAGAACGCCACCTTACCGTGGACAATGCAAAAGAAGCGTAGGGTCGCACCCTACGCTTCTTTGTAAAACAATCATAACTGTAGCAAACTGACAAAGAAAGAAAATAAAAGGCCCTCAAATTCTGTCTGGAAGGGAGAATCAATGAAATTGTTCTCGTTGTAGGTCTAAATGAGATTTCCTGTCTAGACGTAGTCCCATTAAAGCACATGACTTGGGGAATTGTTCGACGCTTAGTACGTTTTGTTTTGTTAAGTGCTTTCATGCCGCGATACTTCAGATTTATTGTTGCGTGATTCAAGCAAAACTCTAGAACATTCAATATGACCAGACCACGAGTGCTTTCTGATTTCGTTCCTAAAATTACATTAATTTGTAAGTTCTGTTTCTCTGTCGTGGGAACGCTGTAGGCTGATTATCCTAACACTTTACTAATTAAGACCAACTAAATTGCAGCCTAGTGCTACCAAAAATCCTGCTTCCTTGTATAAATTGTCCAAACCTAAACCTGATTTGAACTTCACTTAGACTTCTGTCCACCAATCAGAGCGGTCGCAAAATACCATTCTAAACACAAAGACGGTAGCTCAGTGGACAGAGGACGCCTGCGCACGTCTGTCGCAAGCGCAACGAGACATTGCGACATTCTGTAAACAATACGGCTTAAAGGATCACATCGTTTGGTTAACATGAAATGAGATGTGAGGAAAGTGGAAGGATAAATAAACATCTTGGGATATAAAAAGAGATACAGGGGTTTAATGTTAACTACTACAAAGTAGTTATAAAGATGAAAGAAGGAAAATCTCTCTGAACAACAAATATCATTCCTAGCAGATGGGAAAGTAACGACAAATCAAGAAGCATAATTTTAGAAGCGTAAACAGATTTCTAGAGTATCAACCATTAAAAGACTCAAATGTAAATATGTAGTAATAGAGCCATACTGTTAAAACTATATTTTCTATATGTTGTACTAAATGTTAAACTTACAATTTTAATATCTTCTATTCTCGATTCCAAATATAACAAGTTACGTTTTGATTTCGTATCAAAACATTGCCATTAAGCCTGGTTCAGTTCGAAACAACGAACGCTATATTCATTAGCACTAAAAATAGATTTCCAAGCGCCTTTTAATGAAAAAAAAAACATTCGCACAACCATTTGCGCCAAACAAGCTTAACTTTTAAGGTCATACAAATAGTGTTCCAATTCCCTCGACGACGGATCTATGATTCATTCTATTCGATTCCTTGTTTGGTCAAATCGAATGGGCGCCTCATTGTAGAAAACGACTTTCGACCTTATAAGCACCCATTAGAAACTGACCTCTCATTTCAAATGATTTATATAAGGAGGCAGGTCAATTTATAATGGCGATTTGTTCCGTTCCAAATTTAGGAAAACCTCGAATTAGGAACAAGTGTTTAGAAGGGAAGGGTCAGTGTATGTTGGATGTTATCTATCGATCCATATTAAGGGATGCAAGGCTAAGAACTGAACGAACGCGGATCGAGGTCAGCCGACTCGTATGGATTGGGAGTATCAAGGCAGCATTCCCACGGTATCAGCGAATCTTTATTTGGAATTTCTAATAAACGAGTACTAGAGGGCTCAAGATAAACTAGTCCTTTTATTCAAGTTACGCGGTATTTTATAAGCTGGTCTACAACGGCTTGCTCTTAAGTTGAACCATGAGATGGGGATCCGAATTGAATGCACTCTCTAGTACTGTACATCTATTTCTAGTTGAGAAAGAGCTATCGTAGTGCGTTGGTTATTTATCGATCCATAGTTTAAGATCATCAGATAGTAAGTCCTACTAGGATATGGAACGCGTTGATATGAACGTGCCCTTATTTTGATGATCAAGAATTTGTTGGTAGATCCTCAGACCAATTAATTCACAGATGGCTGTATGTTAAATGTGCAAATATTAAAAGTACTTATTGCACCACTTATATCAAAGTCTAGATCTTTTTATGTGCACTCACAATAGCATCTTTAGAAAAAATTAAACCTCATTTTCTTTATCCACAGATCCTGCGCTCCCACGTGATGGTCCGAGTTGGCGGTGGCTGGGACACCCTGGCCCACTACCTGGACAAGCACGACCCCTGCCGATGCCGCGCTTCCCACCGCACCTCCCTCTCTGCGCGCCTGGCCCGTCCCAAGCACGACCTGGCTGGAGCAACCGTCACCTACGAACGACCAGATGCTGGCCCAACATCCCTGCCGTACACCAAAACTGAGCCGAAGTCTTATGAGCCAATGTCTCTTCAATACAACTCTAAATTATACAATGAAGAACCGAAATCTGGACATTACCAGTCGAATCACAGGCTCAGTGATGCTCCTACCAGTCTTCCATACCTAGGAGACTTAGACAGAGCTGCTTCTCCAAGCAGGAGACATTTAGCTCCTCGAGCAATCAGCCCCTCAAGGAAATCCTCATCCCCGGACCGAAGGACCAAGATCGTGACGTCAAACCACTTGGTCCCAACCCCACATGGAATAAGGAACAAGAGCCCTAGGCCAGTGTCTCCGGCTCCAGCAGCTGAAAGTGCTTCTGATAATGGATCTGAGGTGTCTGATGAAGGGTACAGGAGCCTAGGAGTGGTGGCCGGGTCTACACAGGGATCACCCTCTACGAAGACTACGAACAGATACTCTTTGCACAGCCAGAACTCGATTGAAGACGCAGAATTCAATGGTGAGTTTTGTCTTGCAACTAATATTAGGTACTGATTTGAGCTCTTGTTTTCTGTAATCAAATGTATTAAATTGAGATGTTGTTCACATATTTTCTCATGAAAATCTAGGTTCACTAATATTATTAATAGGTATGTAAAATTAACTCTGTCTTCCGGTCACCTTTTAACATGTTAACGGCTGAACGGATTTGGATCAAATTAGGCAAATGGATATACCACGACCTGGGTTAGGTCATCTATATCCCTGTAGTACCTACATTGCCTTCGTCAATTTCCAAACTCCTTGAGGGCAAAGCTAAAAGCTATCACCCTCTAGTGTGGCTAGCTAGCTTTTTGTAATATTTGTTGCATCAATGAATCTCATATTACCAATATCATTTAGTATCTAGCCAATTTAGATTCTTGATCTTATTCGTATCAATTTAAGGACTTAATTTAAATGGGAGCGTTACACTCTCTGGTCTAGAATCTGGCACAAGCACTAATTCATTCTAGTCAGTCCTAATTAATGACCAAGTGGTTTCTATGGCTTTATAATAAATATTTATTACTCTAGCTTAGTGACAAGCATCATCTGTATTAAAGACAGGAATTCTTTTGTAGGTAGGTGACATGGTGATCCCAAAGAATATACCGGGTTATTTGTCAAAAGTGAGCAATACTTTAGGGGCGTGTAGTACTCATCAAAATGAACAACTTCGACTACGGGACAGAGTATGAAGTCGCGAAAAAAATATCAGCTCCTCCATACAATTTATTTATTTATGTACACAGAAAATACTGCTACTACTAATACTAATACTTTACGGAACTTACTTAGTTACTTTACTTTACTTTTTTTTCTCGAAAATTTTTTGACAAAAACAATTTTTTTTTGACGTATTTCAAGCAAGTTACATATTTATGAGTTAAAGTAAAAGTCTATAAAATCTTATCGCTGAGACACCGGACTCGTCTCTGTAGGAGAGAGAGAGAGGGCCATGATCCACCACGAGAGGTCCAGTGCGGGTTGGGGGATACTGAAATAATGTCTGCGTGTTTACATTTGTAAAAGATGTCGTTTTCCTCACCATCTTTTCCTTCACCTTTTCGCTTGTTTTCGAACCTCAGCCGTTACCACTGTGCCTCCACTGCTTTTTACCACAAAATACCGCTACTTTACTTGACGCATTTAAACAAGATTATTGAAACCTTTAGCGACTGCACAACACACAATTTTAATAATTATTTGAACTACCCGAGTGCTGAGTCTTTATGAATATTGCACAAACAATATCCGCTCACTGCGATGTTTCGACATTTGTGCAAACATACACACACACAAACGGACATACAGACACGCATACGTGACTGTTGCTAATGTAAATAGTGCAGATGAACGGCAAATAGGATGTCGGTGACAGCTGTATTTTGTCTCGATCAATATTGTAAATGTGAATTGAATACATTGGTGTCGTGTGATGTCGAGTAGTAGAGAAGTATGGAAGAAGAAGACATGCTGCGCCGACCCCAAATGAATTGGGATAAGGGCAAGAGAATGATTATGAATTGAATACAAATGTATCATGTAGTGACTCTATTTCAAAAGTTTAGTGTTTGGTTATAAACTATGCAAGAAGCTGATTTACTAGTTAGAAGAAAGAACCTTTCTTATTACACTAACTAAAAATGAAAACAAAAAATGTTAATTTCATTTTATTTTTAATAGAATTTAAAGAATCTCAGAGTCTTCTTACTATATCTTCCCAAGTTATTTCTTATGATTTTTTCTGTACGTAATAATTTTTGACAGACATTTTTTTTTTTTTTGGTGGACGTAACAGTGGGCTTGTTCACAATTCAAGCTTCTCGCCTAAGCTGACCAGACACATGCAATACTCCTGTCACCTGGAATAGTACACGGTCTAGTCTATGTACATTGTGTACTTACAATACACATGGCCGTATTTGTGTAGTATTGTGCAAATTTCAGCGAGAGTCATTATTCGTGTTATTGAAACGTTGCTGCAAATAGACGTGTAACCTGAACGAATATTTTGTGCACACATTTTGTGTGGCACAAGTTATGAGAGATCGCGATTTAAAGCCTAAAATCTCCCTTTATGAGTCTTAATATACTCTAGAAAGCATACATTGTTTAATTCACCATTTTGTCGCACTGTAGCTCGATCCACCTCCCCTTTACCACGTCTCTGTTGACGATGTTCAGCGCGCTCTTGAAAACCAACCCTGGATTGGACTTGATGCCAATGAATGGAAGACGATAATGTTAGAATTTTTGAGCTTATGTGAATTTAATTTAGTATCAATGGCTAATGCTGTGTTATATATAAGAAATAAATACCTAGCTCAGAACCCGTTCTCTTTTAACACTGTCCACAAATTATCCATACTGCAGGGATAATTCCTAATTACCCGCGCCCGCTACCTCTTATTAATTAGTGTTGCAGTGGTAGCTTCCTCTAATAACTTACGCCACTCATCCTGCAATTATTTTCGCAACTGGTCGCAGCGTACCGTTAAATTGCACTGTCCTCACTGAATGAGTTTTGTTCTTCGGCTGATGTTACATTGTGTATAAGGTACCTAGCTAAACTGCACGGTACATGTGCTGGTAAATTAGACTTAATACAACCCTATTCTCGGTGTCCTGAAAAAGCTATTTCAGTTGAAAAACGATAACTGCTGAAATTAGGCCTAGTTATGGTACCCTATTTAGGGTAAAACCTAAATAGCCTATTTGTTTCCTCCAAAATGCCAGCCCACAATCTCGTTCTTTCCTGACAAAAGGATTTCATGACGCCTGTAATCACCAAAGAACCGAGGATTTTTTAATGCACCCACATTTCGCCAGATGGTTTAATTCCATTTACTTATTTATGTAATTACAACGGCTGCGTAAACAACCAATTACAGTAACTAAAACCATAAAAATAAAAGAGAAAATTAAAACACAAATTAAAATATACAAACTAACAAAGTACAGCAAAATTTTAAGTGAAAATAAAAGAAGATTAACAACACTTTCATAAATTGCATGTAATATGGAGGCGAGCCTATTGCCATAAACCGTGCACAAATCCTAACAACACTATAGCCAGTCCATCCATTCGCCAATCAAGCCAATGACATCACTACCAAAGTATCGTTAGATAACAAGTTTATAGACTCAGGTATATAACAATCTTCGCAAGTCTCTCTGACAGATGTGTCCTATGTTTAGACATTCCTCAGAGTACAGTCATGTGTCAAATATGGCATGTGTGGACATTTATCTAGCATTCACAGTATTGCACAAGCTACTGACATTCGCATGACATGCTTGATAATACTCTTTGTCGGGGCGACATTCCTTTCGGAGTTTGCTACAGTAATATTGAAGGTATCTTGTTGAGTAAAGGAATTCTTCAGTCTAGATTTAATTGATTGATTATCTTATTGGTTCTAGTTATTAATAGACTTGGACTGTGACATTTAGTATGTTGTTGTAGGACTAAATTTGTCAAGCTGTCCTGAACTGACAAATATGTCGTGAGTAATGATCTATTCAGTCAGTTTTTGATTAAGTAGTCTATCACAGGTCTTCTTGTTTGTCATCATAGGTCCTTACTTCCGGAATTCTTTCAGTAGTGGTTTTAATCAATTTTACTGTTATAGGAACATCTGAATCTTCTTTTAATACCCAATCTTTATGTCTTACGTCTTCAATCTTACTGTGTCCACCTCACGGATACCACCTGGTCAGCCGGTAAGAATGAAACACTCGGTGAATGTAGATTTCCATGTTGTGTTAATGCTCGAGCGGTCAACCACATCAACCATATGTGTCAAAATTTCGCGCATGTAAAACAATGGTCATCCTTGAACAACCAAACTGGGTGTCCTACACGGTTGTGAATGACAAACAACCACATCTGTGCCCATTCATTATTAATTTAATAATAATAATTGTTATTACGTCAATTGATTTTATTATGATGATAATTGAATTAATCAGAATTGTTTTTGTTCGTCATATCAGCTTGTAAGTTAACACTTCCTTGTAAAGCCATCTTGCGTTCATTCTTATTGATTCTTGCCTTTTTGGTGACGATACGGTCTAATATGTCAGTTATATCATTCCTAATCCTGCCGTCACTTTGTATTGACTTATTATCTCCCAATTGCAAATTACAGACTCAAGAGGCATGTCAGTTAAATGACATTAATGCAGAATCACCAAATTCCATAAATACATGTACCTTTTGTTCTTTGGCTGTCATAAACAAAAATATAACATCACACAGATGTAATCCCTGAAAAGTTAGGCAGAGGTATACCTATACTCCTGTAGTACGCATTTCCACAGTCAGTTTTTAAATCACATCTGTACTATAATATTATAAAGCGGAAGAGTTTGTTTGGTTGAACGCGATAATCTCAGGAACTACTGGTTCTTAATGAAAAAATCTTTTAGTGTTGGGATAGCCCATTTATCGAGGAAGGCTACAGGCTATATAACATCACGCTCGGACTCAAATCTAGACTCCTCTGCTATTTAAACACCTTTTAAAATCCGAGGAATGTCACCAATTATATTGCCAAACAAACAAAAAAACCCATCTCCACCTCATTAGCAAGTACACAGCACTCTCTTCGATCAGAAGTCGATAATGCCAACTTTATCTCACCCTACAAGCGTTCGCAATTAGCGTTATCTAATACTAGCAATTACACACTAGTGTCGCTTATTATGTACAAGGCGACACTATCGCTTCTAGTAAATAACAGGAATATAAACTATGCGTTGATCGTGATATTGAATTATTGAGAATTGATGTTTTCATCAGAATTTTTAGTAAAATAATGAAATCGAAATTGTGTATTAGTATGTGTGTGAATTATATTGTTGCCATGGCTCTATTAATAGATATAATTTAAATTTAAAAAGAAATTTAAGAGGGGTCAAATTTTATATGAATACACATACACATACATTCTGGTTGTACATTATTTAGAAACCACAGTGTTAGTATGCTCACCTAGTATTTCGGGAAATCGCCAAGCGGTTGGTCGACTCTTCACGTGACCAGAGGGCGGGCCTATTTTTTGGTCAAAGAATCAGCATTGCCATCCAACGTGGCAGTGCTGCCAGCCATCAGCCATTTTCCTGTTGATAGCGACATGGAAGAATTTTTTGACGCCTGTAGCCCTTTTGATACTTTTTACAGAAATAATGATTTCATCGATATCTAATTATAACGATATATAACAAAATATTATGTTACAATTTCTTTACCCATTTCAAGTAACAATAGCTGATTTTGTGTTAAACAGCCGCTGGTGGTGTTGCCACTTGAAATAAGGGTTTAAGTCTTTTCTGTTGGTGTTTTATTGTCATTTGTCAATCAAAGTTTAGCTGCATCCAGTGAGACTGGAAGCCGACCTCAACATAGTTGGGAAAAGGCTAGACAGATGATGATGACATAATCACATCTGTTATTTTACGCCAGTTAAGTTACTCGGTCCCTGTGTACTTCACTCGCTGTTATTTTTAATGTACAGAAAGAAAGAAAGCAAAAGTTTGTACTTATCTCGCACAGGACCAAACAAAATGATTAAAATTAACAACAAAACATAAAATATAAAAAGTAAACACAAGAAAAGCTTTAAAATAAGACATATATTAAACTAAAATTTGTCCTGTACGAGGCCAAAAGACAAATGCGCTGGTATTCTGATAGGTCCCAAAGTGATGCCACGGTCAGGAACACACACAGCACAGCGTTCGGGGATTTCTGACTCGATCCTGCAGATTTTTAAAAAAAGCGATCTCTTCACTGTCAATTGTTTGTGTTTGTTGACAGTCCACGAACCACATTCCTTTAAAAGAAATTCTTCTACAGTGTAAGGTCAAAAGACAAATGCCACTCAATACATATAAACAAGCCCACACGTTAGTCACCTGGACTCCTGCCCACCCTGCAAGGCAGTGAGCGACATTCCGCCCAACATGGGCTTGACAACGTTGTTATAACTAAATGTTCTTGAATGTGGGCGCGGACATATTAAGGAGCAACTAATACGTTTATAACTAACTAGTCCGGTGTTTACGCACGATTGAATGTATTTTATAAGTTTGTTCTTGTGTATAATCAGTGGATATAATCAGCCTTGTGCCCATTGCTGGGATACAGGACTCGTCTCTGGGAGAGGGCGTGGGCTTCAACCACACAGACCCCGGGTGCGGGTTGAATTGAATGTATTTATTAAAAGGATCATGGGCATATTTAATAAGATTTTCAGGACGTGAAAATAAATCATACAAAACGAAAAACAAAAAAAATACTTAATTCGCAATGTCTCGTAACTCGTTTACCTAGAAGACATTTAAAAAAAATCATAAACGGTGATGGCCAATAAATCATATTTAAGATGGTCGAATTTTATAATTTCTTTGTAAGAATAGTTGCTTGGGTTAACAATATTATGACTGTCACCTCAGAAATACTATAATTTAAGATCAATCAATGGTCGAACCGTCAACGCTCATATAACGTTCACCGTACACTTCAAACAACTTATTTGTGCAGGTGAGAAAACACGGAACTAAAATAAATGTACCAAGTTTGACATATCGAAGCAAGTTTCCTTGACAAGCAGCGCCACCTTAAATTGCACACTTAAAGTTGTCATACCATACACAAGTGACATGCACGTGGTTGTGGAACTCGTAGACTATTTTTGCAATTTCCACAGTCGTATAAATTCCGTTCCATATCATAAAATTGTGAATAGCAAGCAGTGTTATTATGCCTATCTTCAGGGAAAATGGCAGCAAAATGTTATCGCTGATCAAATGATTGCAATCAGAAAGTCTTCCACATTTATCAAACTAATCTCTTACTCTCTGACTTCTGCAACAATTTAATCTTTTGTCAAAGCTCGAGCTTAGTGTTTTAATTGGCTGTTGTAATTTCAGTTAACAAATCACACCTAACAATTGATGGCGTGTTAGTTAACTTTAGAGTTGATCAGCTTTTCGGAACCTACTCGCATATAATGTTTGTTTTTACACACAGTTAAAATAGTAAGGTCTTTCCTCTCCCGTGTCAGTTGTCACGTTCTCCAACACCTGTGATCTTCTATATCAAACATGTGACTTGCACGTGACGAAATGAAAATGAGCGAAAAGATAAAGGTGATTGTGGTTTTGAAGTCAAGGATAGCGGTAGCACTATTGCATTCTTTGTAGATTATGTACAGACGACAGCACATCAAGTTACTACAATCTGTCAAATTTCTTTAATGGATTTTCAACTTTATTGCTGAAGCTTTAGGTTTAAGGTTGATTGGGAAAATTTGAGGCTTGATGTGCTGGCGTCTGTATCTACTTTAAATGAAATTGCGACTAAGTTATGTGAATTTCTGTGGACAAAGGATGATCCGATGAATATGATTTTTAAGCTAAAGTTGCACAAACTATCAAAGTACCAAAAAGTATAGATGAGTAGTAGAGAGGAAGCTACGTCTTGTAGCGCTAAAGTACAAGTTTCAGTGGTGCCACATTGAGTGGTAGTGTTGGCATCCCAACACAGATAATAAGTTTTTCATGTCGGGCAACATTGATTGTAAAAAGTTGTCTATGACGGTTTCCTTTTTTATGCACACTCGTACGGTGGCAGCAGCCATACTTGCATTTTTATTAACCTTGTTCGTACAAATTGAAAGAAGTTTAAAGTCTAGAAGTCTTTTCTATCAAAGGAATACCTTCATCCTCAAATGAACTAGCCTAAAAGACCTAGGCACAAGAACAGGTAGTAGGTGGTCATTTATCATGATCGTTTGCTTGCCAAACAAAAACAACACTTACCAGAGAAAATCTCACAACCTCATAAAATATTTCTTCTTTAAAACATTAACTTAACCAAGCAAAGATTTGCGGAAAAGGGAAGTCCTTACCACGACCTGTCCATATACGGCCGCGGACATAGCCTGATATGGGCAGAGTTATTAACTGAAACTAACTGTTATTATCCTCCAAACATGGCCATTGTAAATTAGATACTGTTTTTTACGATCCGAGGGTTACTCGAAGGGTTATGAATGAGAATGTCGCTAACTAGCCTGTTGATATTAATTATAGACCTGAATAATGTAAGCGATAGATTAATGGTGTTATAATATTTTTCTAAAAGGCGTGACAGGCAATATCTGGTTTGTGACTTGTTAATGGCTGTTGACAATTATGGTTAAATCTTTGCTTGTTATGCAGGAATTATTAGTTAGAAGCATAACTTGCTTGAGTTTAAACTTCATCTGAATTTCATACTTTTGATATAGTACGAGAGTGATTAACTTAATAGAATAAAATTAACACTAATACCTTTCGGGGAAAACGTTCAGCCCTTTTTGTTTCCTCGTTTCTGTACATAATACTTAAATAACCTGACCAAAACTCATCAGAAAATAGTGACCACTTTCTCATTTTTCCTCTCTCTGTTTCCAGAGCGTCTCGACCAGGACGATGGCTGTCACATGGACAAGAACGGAGTCGACACCCACGTGAGCCTGAACACCGGCCTACGTAAGACTGACTTCTCCGATACCTTCTACGGGGGCAGGAAGCCCAGCTCCATTGACGAGAAGTCCAACAGAGGCAGCCCCGACCGCGTGGTGATCGTCACCGAGAGCAATGACTCCCCCAGCAAGAGCCTCCGGGCTGCTCGGGAAGCTTCCCAGTCTCCCACGAAGACGATAAGAAGCCGACAAGCCAGTCGCATCCCACATTCGCCCGTCAGAAACAGAACCCCTAGCCGGGGAAACACACCCAGCCCGAAACATAATGCGAATCCCGTACAAACCTCACCAAAATTGACACCAAAACTGCCGCCAACTGCCAGAAACACATGGAGCGGAAGAACAGCCCCAACCCAAGCGAAAGTAAAGTCTAGGCCCACTTTGGGAGCTGACACATTTGAGAACCCGAATAAATCTCCCAAAATGAGGGCTAAAACCCCACAGACTGATGCGTTCAAGAGGAATTCTCCTCTAAGAGCCAGCAGCGCCACTCTTAGGTCCCCACCGAGTCAAAAGCCTTTGAGTCCTTTGCTAGAACAGATCTTAAAGTCAACAGAAACCGCGAAGGACGACGCATCAGTTCTTGAGAAAATGAAGGAGATTATTAGGACATATTCAAAAGGAGACGATTCTCTATCCAAAACTAGCTCTAAGGACTCAGACTATGCTGACTTCACGTCAGCCTGGGTAATGTCTGATGGAAAACTAGAAAGATCTACTAGTACAAGGCAGTTGGCTGCTCCTAGGAAAGACCAAAGGAACGGGTCGTCCCGGATACCGGCCCCAGTGTCCATTGGCTGCAGGAGGTCTACATCCACGTCGCAGTTCCAATGACAGGAGTCGGGCGACAGCGTGGACACGCTAACCAGTGATAATTGAACTATTTATGTTAGTGCTTAGTTTGTGAAGACAGGTCTAATGAAATTGGTGATAGTTCAGTGAAGGATTGCAGCCAATTGGCGTCGAGTGTGATATTTATATGACAGGAAATGTATGGACTTTAATATCGCATATCTTTGTGTATGTAGCGATAAGGGCTAAGATTATAAACGGATTAGACAAGGACCGGTCTCAAGCAATGTGCTACGGTACTTACTTACTTGATAGTAGGTACCTACGCTCCACAAAACTCAGTGGTTTTAACTAATCTGGGAAAATAGTCCAAAATTGTATAGATCAGTCTTTTGTGGGGTATCCGTGGGTGCTGTAGAGACCGTCTTAAACCCGGCTTCGACTTTATCAACGACTGAAACAGTCAATTTGTCCAAAACGTGGATTACATCAAACGTTAGCTAGTAGAACGTTAGTTAGAATGGTGTAATCCGCCTAAGAATTATGACGATTTTTGGAATTTTAACCATAGTTTAGTACTAACTATCGATTAGAAAATTTGTACTAACAATTTAACTACTAAATGGTAACATCAACCATTTGAATTTATCAGATTTAACCATCTATTTGCTTGTTAAAACCGACTTTTATGAAATTGGGTGTTGAGTTTATCATTTTGACGCTAATACTATATTCAATGATCAGCGTTAAAAAATATTAATTTAGCAGATTTTTTTTCAATTTGAAATTGTTTGCCTGAGCATAGCCTAAAACTTTGAAGCCTATAAAACAGAACACTCTTTTATTTAAAAGTCGGTTAAATATGGTGCTAAGCAATAAAAATGTTATCTTTTGTTGTTTAGTTATTGTTAATTTAATATTTTGGCTAAATACGATCACAAGCGGTTTACAATTTTTAGCCCTAAGTTAGCTATAAGTGATAACTGTGAAACTTGGCCCCCACATTTATTTGGTTTTTAGTTCACAAATTGGACCAAAGTTTACCTGAAAATTGGAAAATTAGAATGACTTTGTTATGTAGATAACACATTAAAAAGAAACAAGCAAATTGTGTTATTTTTGTGTAAAAGGTAAAACTTTGGTTACATACACTTTTTACAGACTTCTAATAACAACTTTTTTTTTTCAATATTACTATTAATAATACACATGAAAGAATGTTACTAATAGTAATATTTCAGAATAAGTACTCAAGTACGTTTATTTTACAAGATGACAAGTTTTAGTTAAGTTTATATTTTAAGTTCTAGAATTACTTTTTTTATAACTTCCCGGTAAAACTATACTAATTAATAATTAAAAGAAAAAATACTTAATTATTTGACATTTGAAATTATGCATTTAACGAAAATATCATTCCATGAATGGAGTAGCCGGGATATTCAGCAATTTTTGTTTAAAAGTAATCTCATTTTGTATAGGTTGTGCAAGGTTTAGAGCTTATAAAATCTGAAGCGTTTTTTAAATTAAAAAAAAAGGTATCGCTAATCACGTAGATTTTTAATAAAAACAAACAAATGGTAATATGGCATTACAAATTATCAACAAAAAAAAACATGAACATCCAATTTCATACCTCATTGTAGTATAATTAATAAAAAGGTATATTTTTGCACTCTTAAAAAAATCTTTAGATGTCACTAGTTGCCACACAACCGTCCGTTTCAAAGTATAGGAAAAGCATAGAATGTAGATTGGCATCAGCAAAGTGTTATTTTGGCCACAAAATCATTAAAAAAAAAAGAGTTTCAATTTTAGAACATTCCAAACTCGAGATGGCTAAAACAACAATTTGCAAAAAACGTTACTTCTGTCATTGTAATAGATAATTTAATTTTAATTAAATTAATGATTGAAGTAATTATCTGTAAGTAAAATATCATTACGATTTTTAATCTTTCGGTCATAAGCAGACCCTTATTAAGATGTCACAAATGATACTTCTATCTTGTAATGCTATGCTTAAGTTAAATGTCATAGTTAGTTTACGCAATGGGCAAGATATATCCTATCCCATAATCTACAGTGATGTACCTACAAAGTCCACAATATCTTTACAAGGTGTTATTAAAAATACTGATAACATCTTATGGGGTAATTTTACTCATCATTAAGCACTTTGAATATGGAACAATACATGAAATTTGTAAAAACGAACGCATCACTTCAACATTATCTCGGGCGTGCTTTAATTTCGCGATTTTAGGTTTGGTCCCATGGTTAAAATTGAAAGGTTTCCAATTATTTTAATGACGCCTTGTATGCTGTGTTGTTTTTTGTAATGTTTGTCCCATAGCGGGGTTTAGTTTTTTCGTTTTTTTTATATTATTGTGTCAAAAACCTACAAAATGTTTATAACGCTCAAAGCCTTCAAAAAATATGTCATCTGTTTCCTTGAAATAATAAAAATAATTTATATTAATTATTTTGGTTTTATTTTTCATTGAAAATTACACCAAAAATATTTTTTTAAAGAAAGAAAACAATCACAAAAAAAAATGAATTTGTAAACAGATGACCCAAAATGAACATTCTCACTTACTTTATTGTGAAAGTTTATATTATCTATATTATATTTGTATCGACGAGGATGTTCATCACAATATTAGTGACATATGTGCAGACATTGTTCTACTATCATAAAGAAAAAATAAGAAACAAATAAAAATAAAAAATACAATAAAGGCTCCTCGAAACAGTTTTTACCCGACTAAGGTACAAAGAGGGGTCATGTTTTTTTATGATAGTGCAACAATGACAAAGTTTAGAGGCTAAGATTTAGTTAATCTACATTATATCTCTTCGACGTAATGTTACCAGTGACTATGCCATAGATATCTGTTATTATTCACCGAATAAACGATAAGTTTATCTTATAACATTGAATTTTATTTAAATACCCGACAGCCTGCACCACGAAGAGTCACATGAAGTACCCTATTTTCATGTACACACATTAAATGTACACTCCCAACCGGCAACCGTAGCCTCGATCGACATTACAAACCGACTGCAGCGCCACTAGTTGGCTGGACTGACTTTACCTCTATGTGAACGCTTCCGTAGGCAAGCGGACCTTGCCTTCTGGCGCTCCAGTTGAGCGGCGGCGCCAATTTAACCAGAAACCCTAAAAGAGAATTCCAAGTTCTAATGGGGACCAACTTCGTAATTGCGAAAAAAACAGCTTTCTAATACATTTGGGTCGAGGAAGTTTGAGTTTTTTCGCGTGTCGGTCCCATACAGAAATGAGAAAGGTGTTCAGTTTGATGTTCTGTACCCCTAAATATGACCACACCTTTCTGACATACGCTATATAACTACACTCTTGCATATTCTCAAAGCACGCGGATGATGAGACACACAGAGCTCACTGAAATGCTTTGATAAAACGAACCCGGCAGATCGGTTCAAACATGGTGATATTTTGAGGTTCCGAACAATGTTGTAGGTAGGTAGGTAGGTACAGCACGAAAAAAAAAAAAAATGTGTCGCATAAGACCGGAGCCAGATGTCCGGTGCCATCAGGTCATCACTGCGTCCACTGTCTATGGGTGATTGCGCAGCATACTGGCCGAGTGTGTCGCGTGAGATGAGCCGCACCGTACCCTCGTTACAGAGGTGGGAGGAGACCACTAGTTACCGACCGTTGTTCGCTCGAAGGTCGGCAGCGCAGAGTCCTGGGATGCGGTGATGTCCTTCTGCGAAACCGTTATGTCGCAGAAGGAAGCTGCGAAAAGTTAGAGGGAGATGACGAGCTTACGCCCATCCCGCAGCAGATGCACCTAGCGAGGGTAGATAACGCCCTTTTCCGGCCCCCCTAAAAAGGTCCAGGGGCAATGATTTCATCCGGGAACATCCGTCGCCCCTATCACAGTGGACCCGAGAAGGCGCGGCGGGGCGGCGCCTAGTGTTCCAAGCGCGCCTCTCTTCGACGAGGCCCTCTGCTCCTCTCCCCAGGCGGACATACATAGAGGATTTCCACATTGAGAAAAAAGCTTAAGTTGGTTGTTAGGTTAGTTTACTTTTGTGGACAACAGAATCGACACCAATGATGGGCAACATATATTACGATTTATTAAGAAATAGCTTTAACCCGCGGCTTCGCTCGCCGTAATTTAGAATTTGACAATCAATTCGGGTTGTACTTTGCTTGTAATAATATAATTCAATCAGGATTCGAAAGACACGTGGTGCCGTCTATTACCATAAGAACGTTATTGTTGTTTTCCTCGGGAATAGTCCTTTTTTTCGGAATGAAATCTACCCTATATCCGTTTCTGTATACCTGATAACGTATATGCAAAATTTCAGGATGATCGGTTCAGTGGTTTAGGCGTGAAAAGGTAACAAACAAACAAACTTACTTTCGCATTTAAAATATTAGTAAGGATGTTAGTTATGTATGCTATAGTTATGGAGTACTATTATGATTATTCCGATGTGGTATTCAAGATGAAATCCTATCTCTGGGATCCGTCGAGCTTCATTGCCTCGGCGTTTTTCTAGTAGTCGCCACTGTCAAATTTGGCTTCCAGGAGTTGCAGTATTTGGGTAAAGTGTAGCGCCCCGAAAATAAAAGAAATAGTTATCTGCTAAATGTGCGGTCATATTCGCGCACATCTGTTTTCCGCGCAAAATAAATAAATAAACAGATGTGTATCGCACATAGTTACCTGCTTGTATTCATCGAAAGGTTGCTCAGACGTTTTTGCATAGTAAAAAGTAAAGAACACTCATTCAGTCAGAACACAAGCAAACTTCTTAATTCTCATTCAAAGAAAAGAAAAAAAAACGTCAAGTCCTGTCCAAGACAGCCTGACAGCCTGTCACCACAGCCAGTCAGTCAAAAATCTACCGTAATGGTCTCGTGAACAACCCCAGAGCTCATCCTGATGTTGAGCGTAGTTTTACTGCTCATACGAACACTCAATACTACTCTCTTCCTGGTCATAGTGTTTGCCGCATATCTGTCGATTAGAGAACTCATCAGGTACGCCCATCGTGCAGAAGGAACTTGGGCCTTTCTTTTCTGAGTTTGGTGAGTCCTCTTTATCATTATCGTAGATCCTGAGCAGTTGTAACAGATAAAGCCAAACCTTTCTTGCCAAGGGGTTACGAGATCAGATAGGCAGTCGCTCCGTGTAAAATATTGGTATTCAGTTGCATTCGGGCAGACTGGAAGCCGACTTGAGCCGCCCAATTGCCTGACTATGTTACTGTGGAGAACTAAACTCACAAAACCAGTCTTTTCAGGGAGTATCGTGTTTACAAGATACTGGACAGACTTCAGATGGCAGTGCACCAATTGGTGTGGTACAACTTTGGAGAGGCTTATAACAGTTTGCCAGCAGTAGACTGCCATAGGTTGAGTAGATTGAAAATAACCTCGACGTAAAACGGTTCCAAGTTTAGGTCCACTGCAAATGCTGCCATACTATTTATGTATACAGGGTGTAAACTGACCTTTCACGAAACCGTCAACCAAGCATTATGTACACCGAGCTAAGTCACTTTACGTCAAAAATATTGCTAGGAAACGACTTTTTTTACCCGACTGTGGCGAAGCCCAAAAAGAGGGTTATGTGTTTGACCTGTATGTATGTATGCATGCCTGTTTCTATGTTCCCGCGTAACTCCTAAACGGATGAACGGATTTGGATAAATTATCCGTCGTTAGATTCGTCTTGGTGGCGGGAGTGTCACTGGTTACATTGAAATGAAAAACAAGAAAAATGGTGGCTTTCGGATGCCATACCGTAGCGTTCGAATTTTTTTTTTCTTCCAAAAAAACTTAAAATAAAAGGAAGACCATGAAATTTAATATTATATTTAAAATTTTGTTTCCTATAAACAAAATTTAAGGTACTTTCCTTTCGTGTGGCATAGCCCTGGGACGCCCCGTATAATAAAAAAGTTAAATCGTCTGCGAATTCTTTCACGTTACTAAACTAAAAAGCTGGAAATAAAAAAGTAGTTGAAAAAACTAAACTAAAAAAAAGTTGGAAGCAGGCGGGGGGCCCATTCCATTTTCATAATTTTATATTTAAATCGGCCCCGCCTGCTTCAAACTCTTGATTAAAGTATTAATCTTACATTCAAAACATGTATTTAAAAAAAAACTTGTATAAGCTTTGAGCCCTAATATCTCCGCAACTAGAAGGTTCCCAGGTATGGTCTAGAACAAAAAAATGATCGCAATGACGGGGAAAACAGGTGCCTTTCGGCTTCGTTAAGGGTCCAGTTACACCCTTTATATCAGTCCCGTTTCCATCTTGCCGACCGGCGGGTGGTTCCCACTGGTTAATACCCCGTGGTTAACACTATTAACTACTGGGAATGATGCGTTCTACTGGTTAACAGTGTTGACGAACGCGACATTTTTTTCCCAATACTTAATATCCTCGTCTCGCGAATAGTTCAGGAGTCAGGTTTAAGAAAAGTAAAAAGAAATCTATATCTATACTTAATATTTCAAAGCTGAAGAGTTTGTTTGTTTGTTCGGTTGAACGCGCTAATCTCAGGAACTAATTCTCGTTTTAGATTTGAGGAAGAGCGTCTCCACTTGAGGATGCCGGCATGGCATCATCGCCGACCAGTACTCTCATGACAAATTTTTGGCAGACGGCTATCTTTTTATTTATATTTTTCGCCTTGCTTTGCTCCCTCAGGGAAATGATCCGAGCTACCAGACCTCGGGCAAGGGCTTGCTAGTAAGTATATTTTGGAACGATAAGATTGGTACAATGTAGGTGTATAGACAGGGAGAGAGGCTGGCCAAAGGAAAAATGGGTGTATTGTATGAGGAGCAAATCATTTATGAAAGAAACGGAGTGACTGACAGCGTGCCGGCTGCCTAGGAGTAATGGAAGTAGACATTATGTTGCGCCGACCTCAATTTGGACAGTAGGGAGATGATGACGATAAGATTGACTCTGGCATTAAGTAAATAATCAGCAAATGTAAAGAATTTGTCGAGGAGTTTTGTTGCATAGCCAAAGAAGTTGTATCAAGCAGTGGTCTGTCTGAGATAAAGAAACAGAGGCGCTGCTCTACGGCAATCCACAGCTAAACCATGCACTTGTACTTAGCTTCGTATAGTATCAAAATGTAGGCCGCACCGTACATTGCGGCTCTGCTACGCAATGATGCGTGGCAGGCTTGTGGGCTTCACTAGCAGCAAGCAAAGACTCATTCATTTTTTTGGTCATTTTGCAGATATTTCCAAGATGGACTATGACGCCCTCATTTTGGGGCTCATTTTATACCTGCTCTTGGTAGGAATATGTAAGTGTCATTTTAATTACCATATTTGCAGCATGTTGCCAAAAGGATATTGGCTTTGTAGGCTTCGTTTTCAGGTAAACTGATTGCTAGAGATGAAGTTTTTGGAGCATTCGATTCCTGGGAATCATATATCTCAATCGTAAACTGACAACTACTGTTTACTGTACCGTCGGCGAGTATTCAAATAAACATCGTACACGAGGCATTTTGCAAAGCAGTCTGTTTGAGGACTGCACAGGAAGATCAGAGGCGCCTTGAGGAATTGGACGTGGAAATGAATGAGATTAGTCCCAGCAAGAAAGAGAGAGACCCAATCTTACACCAGCCATCCAAGGCAATCTATCGACAAAGTTCATAGAAATGAATAAGACATAGCGCTTTTCTCAATGTTCTAGTTGCTCCTGCTTTCATGGCTCAGCTTACGCGAACACGGACATGGATAATGGATGCATCACGGAGATGGCCAGGATTCAATAACCAACGACTACATTATTGCGGAAGAGCTGAAAAAATTTGTAAAACAAAATAAAACGGCACCCAATTTCATAAAATCTATTTACTTATTACAAAATTATTATTAGTTTATCGTAACTTATTATAACGAAGTCTAATTAAAGCAGCTTCAATAAATACCACATCGTAAAGGTGTATTTCTTCTCCTCGCTAACCCAAAAGGATTGTTTTAAATTTAATTATTGCAACTAGCAAATAAGTCATGCTAATCTTACATAGCTTTGTAATGATAAACTACTCTTCAATGAATATTTTGTTCATTGGTACTTTGTCAAATATTTCGTTGGTAACATTCTGGAACACTGAACTCAGTGCCTTTTCGTAAGATTCTTTCAGTTCACTGAAGACGAGGTCCGAATTTGAGTTCAGGAATCTGAAACAAGTAAGTTGATTGACATTTGAAATACCAGAGGCATTGCGGGATTGTTTGTCATCCTGAAACGTCCAATGTACCTAGTAGGCTCCTGGTAGTACCCCATACTACTAGGAACTATGAGGACGAGGGAAAGTGCACCTGTGAACGCGCACTATTATTATCTGCTACCAAGTAGCCTCCCTCACATGGAGGCCAGTGTCCCACCTGTGGGAACGTTATAGGCGGTTAAGAGGTATAGAGTAAACAAAAGCTAATCTTGCAGTTGGCTCTTGTCTTTGATGTGATAGTCAAATCATCATTACTTACTCATTCATGTTATCACCGAGCACCTTGTCTCCGTTGAAGAGATTGGTGAAGTGCAGCAGCACCCTCTGTGGGATGAACTTGACTCGGTAGTCCTTGATGTGCATGTATGTCTGTCCGTCCCTCAGCACCGGCTCGCCGATGAGGTCGTGTTTCACTGCGAGGTTCACTGGAATCGTAAAACTTGGGTTTTAGGTAATGTTTCGTGTAATCAGTCTCTTACATTACCTGACCTTACTTACAAAGAGAAATAGGGGGAGAGGATTTAGATTTCCGTTAGGTATAATAGTATTCAACTCTTTGGGTCTTATATTATAATGAAAAAAATTGTGAATACTAATTTTAAACCAAAGAACATTGAAAATTATAAGCTACTAGTATCCCTATGGTCTTGTTCAGTAAATTCCACGTAGCTGTTTTAAACTTATTAAGCCAGGTCGGGCATTGGGAAAGAGCTCAGTCTGAGAATCGAACTCTGCACCAATCTTTCATCAGTCATGCTTGCAAACACTAGTTCCATTAATATCCACAAGATAGTGTTGTTTTTAAGTTCCACTATTCCCTACTAGATGGCGGTAACTTTTAGTTCCGCTATTTCCTACTAGATGGCGTTACACTTACCCATCGTAATATTAGCGATGCCTTTGCCTTGTATCGGCAGCAGCAAGATCCTGCCCCTCATGATGTAGTCAGCAATGAACTCCATCTTAGGCGTGATGGAGTCTGTCCTGAGTCTATAGTTTTTGAGATCAGCCCTAGAAAAAAAAAGTTTTATTATTAAATTAATTTAATTTTTCTCTAACAGCGTGTCTTGTGTCAGAGGACTTGTGGAACTGGGACTGATCACCTTAGAGGCGCAGCAATTCAATAGTGAAGGTTTAGTATCCCAAAAAGAAGATCATTCCGGGCTGAATGATGATAATGATGATGATAATTTAATTGTATCTGGTATCTCTTAAGAAGTAACTTACTTGTACAACGTAAGCACAGAGTCAGTCAGTCCGTGCAGCTTGATGTTCCTGTACATCTGCGTGATGACGACGGGTCCTGAGCCAGAGTCTACGTTGATGCTGTTCACGTGCAGGGGCTCCATCTCGGGTACTGATAGTGAGGGGATACCTGGAAAAATTGACGTCAAACTTAGAAGAAAGAAAAGAATAGAAAATCTCGTTTTTGGGAGCACAAAGCAGTTCAGCACACTGAACTGACACTGGCCGCCATATGGCATGTGGCCTGAGAGTGTCAGTCGCGTGCCTGTCATGAACTAAGGAAGTAGAGCGATAGTCTTAGAGGATGGCGGGGTCTTTATGGAAGTTATACGGACCCATATCTAGTCGGGGTAGTGGGATAAACTGCGCAAATATTTCTTCAACACGCATACCCACCCTCCCCATATTTCACACCCTCTCAATGGTAAATCGAAGAACACTTTGGGATTAAGAATCTAGCAGACGCATTTACGCTCCAAGGCGGAGAGTATCCAAATGATTTTCACTCGCAAAAAGTAGTTTTCATTTGTTGACTATTTAATGATGATATCATAATAGGGATGTTTCCTGAAAAAAAATTTATTAGTCCGTCAGATAGATTTCCAAAAAATATTGGACACGTATTTTTTCTCTTTTCACGAAAACTAAAAATGAAGACGATATAGTGCGTCGAAAACTCGTGTGACGCTGCACTCTGAAGTTCAGTACACTTTTTACCGAAAAGTGACGTCACAGGCCCCTCTTGATCTTTGATGCGTTTTATCTTCGTCAATTTTTATTGATTTGCTAAAATAAAAAATACGTATCCAATGTTTTTCGATAATCTAACTGACGGACTAAATAGAATCATATTTTTTTACACAGGAAACATCCCTATTGGCTGGGATATTCTAGGTAATTACCAAATTATTGGCCAAAACTATTAAACTAAGCCGGGATAGGATTTTCCTGGCACCTTTGGCCTTATAACTTATCGACACAAGACCAAGATAAGCGACTTTACTTGTCCTAAGCAGCAGCAGGCAGCAGACGCATATCAATTTCTTGAGCCTACCAAAATCGTGTGTCCCAGAAACAGAAATGCGGAAGGCAATTTAAAAAAATGCGAGAAGCACGTGCGCTGTCCACAGATCACTTGTTTTACTGTTAAGTCATCACACTCGTAACAGTGTGCTCGTCGATTGTTTTGTGCAACTTTGCATCAATGAATACTTAGAACGGAATTTGTGCATAATTATCCAATACTGCAAGTTAGCACAAAAAATGTGATTCCTTTGACTGTGTTTGTTTCCTTTAAAGAACAGTCAAACTGGTACGGATAAATTGCGGACACTGGACACTATAGTATGCCAGTCTGGTGTCCGGATTCGCGACAGCAGCTTTGTACGTACAAGTTTGATCGAACCATAAGTATGGTGTTGTCCCTGTCCGGAGCCGCGTGCTTAGTATGTCCGGAACGGTTTTGGCTAATGAGTTTTACGGCTTAAATATTTTTTGAGTATTTAAATTGTGTTTATAAATAGAATATCATATATAAACATGATTATTTATAACAAATATTTACTTGTATGATCAAATTAACATTTATTTGTGTTCTATATTCAAAAATATTTGGATTTTATATTTTTCATATTAGGTTGTTTAGCGGCATCATACCTTTGCTTCTTCTTCAACCTGGCGAAAGCAAAGCGCGGAAAAACAAAATTAAATCATAATTTCCTAATAATTCCTGACAAAAATTATTTCCATTCTAATATTTTATTTCTTCGAAAGTGTATTGAAATACGTCATTTGATACGCGTAGGGATTTGTTGCTCCATAACACCCTCGCCGGCAGCTCGGGTGTTAATTCTGCCTCGAATGCAATAACAAAGTTTCCCCACTTTGTCAAAATGTCCTATTCTTACCTTTCTTCATCCTTCGGAGTGCGTCTGGGACAGCCATTTTGAGGCATTCGTTCAGTTTCGCGTCTTTTTGTCTGCATCTTGTGAAATCTTCAGCTGTTAACAAAGAAACATTTATTTGGTTAGATTAATTAAACCAAAAATTTGTGGATTGTTAATACTAGTTAGATGTTAAAAAAATGACTGTAAATTTTTTCTTTATTCAATTTACGTCCATTTTGCAAGACTCGGTCAAAGTTAAACTGTCATACTTCTGCGCCGATCAGTTTCCTCGGTGCCTCGAAAAGCAATCCAAGCCATTGGTCCTGGTTGCCAATAACGAGTCCTTTGAGAAACGTTACAGGTCGTCAGTGGGCCGAAAGTCTGATATCCAGTCTTATCAAGGGGTATTACCCAGTACTAACTGGATTGTGGAGGTCAGATAGGTAGTCGATCCATCACGAATATTTAATCCATACGGGTATTCAACTACATCCGGTTAGACTGGAAGCCGACCCCAATATAGTTTTGAAAAGGCTAGGCTGATGATGATGATTTCTGCGCCGATCAGATCAGAGTTGCTGGCGAATACCTTCACGAGATTATTTTAGGTGTGTGTGATCCCATTGCAATGTCTCGTTGTAGACTCAGTGTCGCAGTTGTAACAGGTAGACGTTCCAGTTTAATATCTATTAGTTAGTACTTCTATCTTTAGTCTGTCTGCCTCCAGCTATCTTAACCTTTTCACCGCCAACGTACACATAACAAGATCCCTCGCCAGCGCCAAGCTATAAATGTTTTTGCCGATTTTAAGACAAATAAGGGCTACTTTTGTGTGGAAAAGTAAAAAACAGGGTATTGGACCGTGTTTTATTAAATAATAAAATGAAACGAAGCTTTTAAGCTTTTTAGCTTTTTTAGCTTTTATTTTTATGTTTTTTTATAGGTAGTTAAAAAAAAAGAGCTTCTAATGAAGTCGTGGGCGCTGGTGGCACGGAAATCTGGAACTTCTATTGAAGTCCGTGGCGGTGAAAAGGTTAAAATTCTATTATATTTTATCTATCTCTCTTTCAGCAAGTATGCAGTAAATTAATTCCCATCTGCTCTTTACCTATTTGGCCCGAAATACTGATATGATTAAAAGAATCTTACTACATTCATTATTCTACTAGCCCGCTGTGAGCTCGCGTGATGGATTACAGTTCACTCCCCCTCACACAGATGGCGGTTGTGTTCCATCAGTACATTTTAGGACAACAGGCTGATTATGCTAAGCTGCATCCATTAGTTACCCCAACTAATCAATCGTCAACTTTACGGGGTAGTAATACTTTCACTGTCCTTGACAGAAAGTGAATTTCCTCCGCCTATAAAAAGTATAGAAATTTTATATTTAACCGTTACCCAACGATTATGGAATAATTCTGCCGGCTCCATATTGTTTGGCAACTACCGACGCCTGTGCCGACCTTGTAACAAATAGATGGCGTGCAGTTGTGACAATACAACGCGCATGTGCAGAAATACCAGTTTGTCCAGTATTTTGAAGAATTGTGAGTAAAATGCGCTGTGTCGGTCAAGGTAAGTTTTATTATTGAAATTGAGGCGAACTGGGCAGGTGCATTTCTGAATTTTATTGTTTTACTGAGTCTGTAATATGGCCTTACTTCATCTATTACAACAAACCATAACACAACATCTCGCTAGTTGGCTTTATCTCTTAAAGATGTAATGCAAAGCAAACGCTACAATGGACGAACCTAATTTCACAAATACACTCTGGCCTGTAAATGAAAAATCCTAATAGTAAAATCTTATAACACGCTGAACAGGTGAATGAATCAAGACCTCACAGGCTCGAAGCAGGGTTTATTACAAGACACGCAAGTCGCGTTCTAAGGTTTTTTTAATGTATTCTTAGTACCTGTCTGTTATATGATCATCGAGACCGAGGACTGACTGTGTTCTTCGGTGAGCCTCCAGACGATTCAACGGCTAAAGATGGCAACCCATTCAAGGTCTGACCGTTGCAAGCACGTAAATAATGCATGTACCAATGCCTCGTTCATTTCTATTGTACCTTACCTGACATGCAAAGGGAGCATTGTGTTCCATTTCCATCACATTAGTGCCCTTTTGGGAACTGTCTATAACGATTAAACAGTGATGTTCTATTTCGAGACGCAGATTGTTCCAAAAACTGACTATGAATTGTATCAGTCTGTCACCTATTGTATCGCTGGGCAAATACGAGAGTCGACTGCAGAGAAACGAGCGTTATTCCGTGACTTACGAATCACTTTGGTCTGATTACCTACTGTTTATAAAGGGTGTAAAAATGCTCTTAATGAAGGCGAAGGGCACCTGTTCTCCCCGTCATTACGATTTTTTTTTTGTTCTATATCATATCTGGGAACTTTCTAGTTTTTTTTTTTTTGTTACGTTGACATGGGGTCAAAGTTTCAACTTTTTCATAAGTTGTTAATGTTATACCAATTTCATTTTGTTTTATTTGTTTGTGTGTTTATTTTTTATATAATTTTATTTTATTGTTTATTTAGCCATAATTTTGTTTTGTTCTGTGCGAGAGTAAAAGGAATCTTTTTTTTTGTCTTTACACGTCTATTTTCAAAGTGATTACTTTAGTAAAAGTAATTACTTTAACGATAAGATTTTATTCTGTAGTTTACTAATTGCTTGAAGTTAGAACTCTAAAAAGTTAGAATTCTTAGCTATGGTTTCTTTTACGATTCTTACATCTTTCAAATTCTTGTTTATTGCTTAAAGCTGGTTGCATAAGTAATAACTTAAACTAGTAGTACCTAAGTTAAACTTGACTATAAATACCAGGGTTATTGTAATGTTAATTCTTCGAATTGGAACTTCTGCACCGTCCCTATATAGTGGAGGCAATTCGTGTCATCTGACATACGAATTGCAGCCTCCGACGGTTAGTTGCACAACGTCGTAGAAACTGCAACTGATAGCAACGTGCAACTCAGCTGAGCGCGAAATAATTGAGCGGTAAATTATATGGATTAACATATGAATGTTAATCATCATACTTACACAGAGTGACTTTACATAGAAATGTAAAAAGTTTTTATTTAACAAAAAGTTAGTTTGTAAACATTCATTATATAATTTTTATAATGATTGTTTACAAAGTATTGGGCAAGAAGAGCAAGTAAAAAAATATTAAAAGTGCCTTAGTTGAATTAAATGGTTTTACTTAAGTATATTTATATATGTAACAGTCAAAACTGTTAATCGGTCAAAACCACTTTTGACTGGTGTCATGATGTAAAATGCGTTTTCTCTATTTAAAATATGTTGTTTCAGAATGTTGTAATTACCTAGTCTAGTCCTAAAATTACTACAACATAATGTTTTACAAAGGGTCACAAAAAAAACCTAACAACCTAATAAGTTACTAAGTAAATGTTAATTATTGTTAAAATACTTTTCACCGGTCAAAAGTTGTTTTGACTAATTAACAGCGGCGAAAAGTAGTTTTGACTGATTAACAGTTTTGACTGTGACATATACAATTGCAGGAAAAGGATTTTATAAAAATATCTTTAGATAACCTAGTATTTTTTTTTTTTTTTTTGAATTGTTTACTATGGACACTTTTAACGTACACATCTTGCTACATCGTTCTCACATAATGTACCATCTCAACATGAATAATGTAACCAAGAGTTTGTAAAAGTATTCTGATTTAAAAGAGTGTCCATGGAGTTTCTTGCCCGTTCTTCTCCATAGAGATCTACGTTAGGGAATGGGCAACTACAGTACTTTCACAGTTTGTATGCCTTGTGACTGGGACTGTAGCTATTTTTGTCTTTGTTTCGACAATTCAAAAGTGCCTGTAACTGGCCTATTTGAAATAAATGCTTTGATTTTGATTTTTGATTTTGAGTATCATAATTACATTTCAAAAAACAATTAGAAGAGTACAGGACCTACTTATGTAAATTTAAAGTTAAAAAAAGTAAAATAATCTAATTTCATCATCAGCATCTTCTTGTCCTTCGACTTGGGGTCGGCGCACCACGTTGCCTTCCATACTCCTCTGTGATTCTTCACACAATCCATCTTCACACATCTATCTGAATCTATACTTAATATTATAAAGCTGAAGAGTTTGTTTGGTTGAACGCGTTAATCTCAGGAACTGCTGGCTCGAATTGAAAAAATATTTTTGTGTTGGATAATCCGTTTATCGAGGAAGGCTATAGGCTACATAACATCACGCTACGACCCTTAGGAGCCACGCAGCGTGTGACACCGCGGGGAACAGCTAGTGTAATTTATAAATCCGTAAATCTGTAGTCTCTCGACAAGATGTATTACTTCTAGCGGCCAATCAAAATTGTCTACTGTTTTCATCTCGCTTCTCCTCACCGTATCCATCGTGTTCGGAATTTAAATACTTAGCTACATCTACACGCGTAGCATATGACCACCATAGAAACGGGTTTTGTCGACGGAAGAATCGACAAAATGACAGGTTTCTTTTGTTGATCTGTCGTTTTGTCGATTCTTCCGTCGACAAAACGTATTTCTACGGTAGTCATTCTACGCGTGCTGATAACTTCACCTTCTGTTATCTAAGCAAGGGCTGCCAACTTAGGATAGGTATTTTATGTAATAATCTACTTCTGTAACTAACTCCTTTTATGCTAAATGGTGAAACCTAGTATTTATCTCACAAATGTGATGTTGAATAATGAATAACTGCCAACAAATTTGGTGCGTGTAAGCACATAAAGTGAAGTTTCATGTACCTCGACTGTTAACCTAACCCTCCGGGGATTACAGGCGTGATATAATGTGTATATTTATCAGGGTAAGTAACTATGATGTGTTTTAATAATTTAAACAAAGAAGAAACTATTTTCTTACCCTATAATTGCCACCCAATCGTAACACCAGTAGGTACGTAACATTGGAGTAACTCTGATTTTCCGCAGGGTAACGCTTTTGTAAGCACAACAACCCACAGCAAGGCCAAGGCTGGTCGCATGGCCGCGTGTTCTGCGACCAAACATGGTCGTAACACGAAATGACAGGTGCTTCCGTTAATATGACATTTCTTAAAAAAAAAACGTGTTTACAATGTAAATACGTTTTTTTTCACACGTTTTTAGATCAAAATATTTTGTATGTAAACTTTACATACAAAATATTTTGATCTACACACTTTTTTTTTAAATCAGCCGTTCCATACATTTTGACCGTGTAGGTATTGCACTTTTATGGGAAGCAGCAGTAGGTCCTTAAATTACCGATGATTTTTTTTAATCGTGGGGGGTTCAGAATGATGTGCTCAATACGTGGTAACCGTTTGTGTGTCGTTGTGCCTTCCACCCCGTATAAGTAAAGTGAATCAATATCTATACTTTTGACCTAATGAATATTCTTAAAATCCACCTAAATATCATCACCTGCCTTGCCTTTTCCCAACTATATTGGGGTCGGCTTCCAGACTAACCGGATACAGCTGAATACCAGTATTTTACATGGAGCGACTGCCTATCTGACCTCCACAACCCAGATAGTAAAGGGTAATACGATACCCCTTGGTAAGACTGGTTGTCAGACTTTTGGGCCACTGACTACCTAACGACTATCAAAGATTTACAAATGACAGCCGGGACCAACGGCTTAACGTGCTTTCCGAGGCACGGAGGAAACTCGGTATGTAATGGGCGGTCACCCATCCACAGACCAACCTAGGCAAGCACGGCTTAACCTAAAGATCGACCCGAGTGGCTGTTATTATTAAGCCACGAGCTCCAAAATAAATTAATAATAATAAAAGTATACTGATTTAAAAGAGTGTCCATGGAGTTTCTTGCCCGTTCTTCTCCATAGAGATCTACGTTAGGGAATGGGCAACTACAGTACTTTCACAGTTTTTATGCCTTGTGACTGGGACTGTAGCTATTGTTGTCTTTGTTTCGACAATTCAAAAGTGACTGTAACTGGCCTATTTGAAATAAATGCTTTGATTTTGATTTTGATTTTGATTAAAACAAATAATATTCTTACCAATAAAATTCTAGAATATTCTGCTAAAAATATTAAAGCGAATCCCCCTCTTATATTACATTTGCTGTTGATTTATAGATCATCATGGTGTACCTAAATAATAAAGAGACTCTTTCTATTCAAAAATACAATTTCCAGAAATTACATCTCCACATACACTAAAAATAATTAAAGAAGTAGCTCAAATAGGTAGGTATGTAAACATATTGAAACGGATTATTTAAGAAAAGCACAGAATAAGAAGAGGGAAATGGTCATATTATAAAATACTACAACGCACATTCGCAAAATAAACACCGTTACTAAACTCAAGTAACAGTTTAAAAAAATAACATTATAAGCGGTATCGTAATACTATCGTAACTGCAAGTTAAAGAGCTATCGATAAAGTTGTGGAAACGTCGGCGAGTTAACCAAAAGGCCAAGGTTACCACTCGATGTGTAGAAAGACTGTCTTGCATGTTTGTATGTCACTATCTCCGAAACTGCTGGACCGGTTTAGTGAGAGATAATTTATGGTTTTGACAGATATGACGGTAATACTTACTGTAATACTAAGCTGTGCACGTGGCTTCGTTCACGTGACTGTGTATTTTATTTGCCAACTACATGGAACGGGTCGAGTTGGGATCCGATTCCTTAGCCCTTTCCTTTTATAGCACTTCGCACACTAGCACTTCGCCCGCGACTTCGTCCGCAAAAATTTTGATCTAGCTCAGCTAATTTGGATGATTATAGGTAAATATAATTTATAGCCTATGCTACTTCCTGATAATTTAGCTCTCTATTGGTGAAAAAATGTTTAAAATCGGTCCAGTAGTTTCGGAGCTTATTCGGTACAAACAAACAAACAAATCTTTCCTCTTTAAAATATTAAGTTTAGATATTTTGCGTGAAATGATGAATTGTGATAATTGTGGTTAACTATCAATAGACTCGAATATCGGTATGCTATGATTAAATTATTACATAGTTTTTAATTAATAATGTATTTAGTTAGTTTAATGACTAATACATAGCTAGTTTTAATTCATACATAACATTTTAAATAACATTTAAAATGCCGTCATTTTTTTAGGTGACCTATTATAAAATTAATTGATAAATTGATTTGATCGCCTTGTCCTTTGTGAGATGATATAGCTCATATTTATTACGTCTAGACAGTATCCGGATTATGTTTTTAATTAATGGATTACATATGAGGCTGAATTGTAATATTTCTAGTACTGTTGTTATGCAAAATAGTGTTATTCAGCTGCATCTAGTTAGACTGGAATCTGATCCCAACATAGTTGGGAAAATGCTAGGCAGATGATGACTGTTGTTATGTTAAATCTTCTTGTCAATTTGTGTCTGCATAATTATAGAAATTTTAATGAGTAGTGCTACGATGTTCTTCTTACAGTGACAACTCATTACTTTTTCCATATTTTATTATAATTTTTAGGTCTATCTTTTAGGGACTAAACCGAATTGTCTCAAAATACTAACATTTTTTTCTTGATGAAAGCAGGACCATTTTTTTTTAAACACTACCCCACCCTAGGAATTTCTCTTGTATGTTTGTTTACAAACATTTAAAGTCACATACACAAACAGCCAGACCTGGTACTATAACCTGTAGGCAATGAAAATACAGGAAGCGGCGCCGAAGCCGTTATGCAGTCATTATGTACGTACATCAAACTAAGTAACAAAAGTTATTGCTGGGAAACGACTTTCATTTTGGGTTGAAAAGTCAAATTTTACGGTAGGGCTCAATGTAACGCATTCAAAACATTGTGCTGATGGATGGATTAAATAGTACGGGGGTCGTGGAGGTGTTTAAAGTAAAGTTCTTACATTAAAACATGAATTAAAAAAAAAAATGTGAAAATCTTGGAACTTTGACACCCAATATCTACGTAACTAGAAGGTACCCAGGTTTGGTTCAAAACAAGAGAAGAACAAGTGCCTTTCGGCTTCGTTAAGGGTCTTGTTACACCCTTTATTTGTTCCGTGTGGGAATCGAACCAGCGACACGCAGCGCAGAAGCCAATCGATCAACCATTGCGCCAACCGTGCCGCCAAATTAATGTAGCGTATAGCAGTTTTCAGTAATTTAACGACCATTGAATCAGGACAGTTTACTGTCTTAATCTTTACCGTCCTACCCAGCATAGTCTTCGAACCTTCAGCAGCCTTCTATTACATTAAGTTATTGAAGCATACAACTTATCAAACATTTGAATGCTTCATTATCATTACTTGCAACTGTTAAATATATTTTAATTATAAATATAAATTATACTTAACTTATAATCACTAAATAACATTGTATGAGAAATAATACAGTTATGTAAATGTACACTTTTTGTAATAATTTTCCAATAAATTATTCTTAAGTAGCTGTAGCCCGCGACCTTCGTCCGCGTGAAATTTTATTATAATAATATTACTTCCTTGAATCGGATTTTGTTAACAGTTCATGGGTTCTCTTATTTTTGCACGGATCCCTAATATTTTTTTCTGAAATAAAAGTAGTCAAGTAGCAGTTACTCCTTATAACATAAGCTATCTGCCAGTAAAAGTCCCGTCAAAATCGGTCCAGCCGTTTCGGGGATTAGCCGAAGTAAACAGACAGACAGACAAAAATTAAAATAAATATTTTTTTTTTGTTTATGTACCGTATGTACTTTCGAATTAATGCATTCAGTAAAAAGCTATTATTTTGATGTTACAAACAGATACTTCATATATATCAATAGGTTCTTGTTCTTAATTGCCATCAACATTCTCATCAAGTCCTTTCAGCTGGTACTAAACGCTACTAAAGGCGAAATAGACGATACTAATGTAAACTTCACCACTGCACTCAAAAAGGTGAAGGAAAATATCGTGAGAAAACCGCCATGTTCTATACCCAACGATTCGAAAACATGTAACATCCATCAACAAGCCCTGGGCCCGCATGGTGGATTACTGCCCGCGACCTCTCAAATAGGGGAAGTTGTGTCCCAGCAGTGGCAACATTATGATATGATTAAGTAATGTAACCACAGATGTTACCAGCCATTACCAAACTGCCTCTCGACTTAGTTTAGAAACCCATCATGAAATGAAACCATATCGTCAGCCGTTGCAAGTGATTTCGCAGCTATATTGGTAAAAGCAGGTGGTTGTGAAAGAGGCGCTAGTCGACCTTCGGGTCCACTCATGAGGTTTGAGCAACCGTTGACAAACAGACAACTATAGATATTATTGCATGCTGCTTTGTTTTGCCTTTTGGTAAGACTGCAGCTGGGTTATTTTTAACCGGCTTTGAGTAAAGGTCAATAATTTTAAACTGGTTAATTCTTGTGATGTTGCCGCATTCCTTAAGTTTAAATAGTTGGTTATTTTCCATTAGGTGCACTTGTTGTTCGTGCATTATAATAAATATTAATCGTTAATATGATAATTAAGATGCAAATCTGCATGTCTGTTATTGCGCATTTAATGGAGGAGCACAATAATATCCAGTTAATGTGATTTTTCTTATTTCATAGTATTTCATTATCATTATACATAATCTAACGACTGCTGAGTAGGAGCCTCCTCCTCCGCTCGTTTTACCAAGCTTCCCTAGGAGACTCATACATGTCATCGCCGCGATCTTTATTAACTCGTTTTAATATTTTGCAAACGAGAAAACTCACGACTTGATGTCCATGCCCTCTCTTGTCATGACATGGTGTCATATCTAAATACCTCTTCAATCCCTAAGCTCTTTTTAGTTACATTTCATCATCATCATCCTACGCTTGTCCGTTTCTACTCGGGGTCGGCGCGACACGTTTTCTTCTTCCATTCTCCTCTATCAGACGTTTGGTTTCATTCACTCCTTTGTCTTTCATATTATTCCTCACAAAATCCATCCATTTTTAGTTCCATTTTGGTACTTCATACAGTGATACACCCTACTCAACAAAATAACTTTTTTCACTGACAAAACGTTTACTCATGTCGGTCGAGGCTAGGATGCAAGCCTGACTTGTCAAGCAGGACTGACGACAGATGCTTGAGATAATGACCTGACATCATGACAACAGCATCCTTGACACATACATACACTCACTATTAGTCGCATGCTAATCGAGAGGAACAATTTTACTGCTTGCAGGCTAGAAAATTGGTGGTCATTCTGTGATTGCTAAAAATTATTGGTAGTACCTACTAGTAATTTAATCTTTATGTATAAATAATTCTAAATAAAGGCTATTATTTAAATTTTATACAAACTATAAATAGATCTAAAATATTAATGAAAAGGTAAGACTAAAAGTAAGTACCTACATATATCCAACGACTACAATAGGACACTTAGGCGTCAAAGTACTCCTTCGCATTGCTGTCATCCAGGAACGTGCCCAGAAGACTGGCAGCATTGCACGTTGATTGGCAATGCTAATTCTTTGGCCAAACAAAGAGCCAGTCTTCTGGTCACGCGAAGTGTCGACGGGTTGGGTAGTCGTTCCTACTTTTTTCTTTTCACTTTGTCAGTTCCTGTAGTCAATTTGGTATGAACTCAGTTGGTTTCACTATTTTAAGATGTTCAAAATATGTATGTTTTAACTGTTTCCTGTATTTTCGTTTGCTTATTCATTACAACACCATGTTTATGATATCCTAAAAGTCCTAACTCTGGATGCGCACATCACCCATAAAAACAAGTAAGTTTTTAATTCTCTTCTTCTTTCTTCTTTATCGTGTGGTTAGTGCCTAACCTGGTGTCAGAGCTTTTATGTCGCCCATGGACCTCTGACTTGGCTTTACATTCCGTCGAGAAATATCTCTCAAGCATGCTTGTTTCGTTTTCTCACGATGTTTTCCTTCACCGAAGCAAGTGATAAAATTATACAACAGGCACATAAATCCGAAAAATCAGACTTGCGTATCTTGGGTTTGAACTTGAGGCCTATGACTTGGCAGTCCCACGGTCACACCACTAGGCTATCACTGCTTTTCACAAATTTTCCTCTTGATTCTTCAATATAAACAGATCATCACGGCTGGGTGACTAATCATTTTACAGCTAAAATCACCACCTAGCCCAAAAATCCTTCCACACACGGTTCAGGTCAAGGCATGCACCGCGGTGACCATTGCATGTAAATAGTTGCATTGTATCGCCTCCAAGCTCGTTGGTATGCGTGTGCGCACTCGTGCGACCTTGGGCACGGGTCGTATTGACCCCGCAGGTTATTGGTTTTATGTGACTGTAGACCACACTGAGCGGCTTAATTAAGGAAGTTGAATATTAAAGGTGATGTTGAAGTAGTTGTGGAAAAAAGGATACAAACAATGGAGTCCTTGGCAATCGCTTAACAAGGCTCTCCAAGATATCTCTTAGTCTTTCTAGAGATTTCGATGATGGCCAATTGTTTTGTCTTGTAGGTTTTTATTCGGAGTTCGATTTGAGATCGGTTTTTTGCAACTTTTGTCACAGACTTTCGTAAATTACTGGTCAACCTTATAATGCCAATAAATATAATATCTTTACTCCCCGAAAGACTCGGTCCACTTACCTTTGCACATTAGGCTCACGATCTTCTTAACCTCTGTAAAATTACGGCACAAAATTGTCCACATTCAATGATTGGCATAGTAAACAATCAAAGCTCACATTGCCATGATCACAACGCACTGCTGATTGATCGTAGTTTGTTTATGAACAACCTCGATAAGAATCATCATCATCATCATATCAGCCCGGAATCACCCACTGCTGGGTATAGGCCTCCCCTTTTTCTGCCACACTTCCTGGTTCTGTGCGTCCCTTATCCAGGTGTTTCCCACGACTTTGACATAAGAATCATGGTAATCTTTAATTGCAATCTTTAGAAATCTGATGTAGGTATATGATGGACGGGCCACCTGGCTTATCCTGTAGTTTTTTACGATCAATCCTTGTAAAAGGGTTTGGGGTGCAATAAAAAAAGGCTTCACTACTGGCGAGACAGTTATAACTTCTTCACATCCTTAGGGGCCAGTCTCACTTCATTTTGGTGTCTGGCTTGAATAATTGTATCCCATTTGAGAGTCGAGGAAGCAGAAGACAGAAGAAATGAAAAGGTTCTAATATAGCACATAACAAAACATTGTACCTTCTTTCCCGATGGGTTAGACAGAGGTCTACCTATAGTACACCCACATTTCGCCAGTAATGTTAAAGTCTCATGTAATAGAGTGCGAGCCCATTGCCATCAACCGGGTAGAAGGTCAAATCGGGCTGTTAATGTGGAATTCCTGATGGAAACACCCAATAACACTTTGCCTTGCCCGGAACCTCTTTCGATTACTAAAGGTAAACGCCCAGATTTTAGGAACTACACGGAATCATCATCATATCGACTGGCGCCATTGGGGATTCTATCTAAGATGGGAATTAGCAAGTAAAAATGAAGTGAGGTGATGCCAATCCGGTGTGAGCCTAAACCTGTGAGGCAGCCAGTGAAAAGGTTACGTAACACCGTATTACCTATGCCACCTTATTACTGTAACCGAGGGCTTCTATTTATCTAGTGAAAGCAAATCCCGGCGTGTACTCTCCGCCGCGGACCGCAGCTCGCAGGCGCCTCGAACGCGGAAACTTGGCTGTTATTACATGATCGCCGACGTAAGTTAGTATACACTATTTAATAATGCTAGTTATGTGTGCAGTTGTATTATATCGTTAATAGTTTATGCTGCTGTTTGAATTATGGTTTGTTTTGGATACAGTGGGGAATTAATGTTTTGATACCAGTCCTTGGTGTGGCGGTAAATAATGATGCTTGGTCTATGGCTAGTATTTGTTGTTCACTATCTATTAACTAAAGTTCTTGCTATGATTAGGTATTCTCGAATTAAAAAAAATAGATGCAACAATGTTGCTAAACTAGCTGATACTATTGGGAGGCTCAGGAGCAATCTAAATCACCAAATCGGCTCTGTATTTTGATTTAAAAATATTTTCTAAGTCAGGCATTTAATCAACTAAAACTGATTTAATTTAATTTTCCTAACAAATTAATCAATTAAAGAACACTGATTTACAGAATATTACGAAGGCACAATATAAAGTACTGGTGTTCAGCTGCGTCCGGTTAGATTGGAAGCCGATCCCAACAAACACCGAAAAGGCAAGGCAGATGATGATCACATTATTAATTAATTAATCTGATCCTGTTTACATCTTCCAATAAGAAATTATGGGTTTGTATCGCTCGCGGCTAATTCATTTCTGAACCAAAACATGAACCGCTACTACAAAAGCCTTTTGTTTTTCATTAATGAAACTATGTAGTAAAAAGTTTTATCATCAACAAAATCTTGAAAAAGCTTTAGTAAAATCCACTAATTACTAACTTAAACACCTTGCTGACTATTCAATAAGTTATTAAATAAAATTTTAGAATATAGAAAAAGAGTAGTAAGAACTAAAACAGTACTATTTTATAAAATGGAACATAATATGGAAATGGAGATCCTCTTCATCTTCATAAGATTTATGAATTACCGTGTCTCAGGTTGTCAATGAGCAATATAAATAAACATTAACTTCCTGCCCTAGTGGCATGTTACTTGTGGTCGGCGCAACACGTTTTTTCTTCCATTCTCCTGTCAACCATTACGCTACCATTTACTCCTATATCTTTCATATCATTCCTCACACAATCCATCCATCGTTTCTTTGGACTTCCTCTCCCTCTCCATCCATCAACATGAACCTAAATTGCATTGGTATCGGCTTCCAATCTAACCACATGCGCCAGAATATCAGCTATGCGTGTAATACATTCATACATTTTCTCATAGTATTTTGATTGCCATTTCATGTTGTTGCACGGACAAAGAATCTTGGAACTCGAAAAAATATCGTTGTGCGACGAGGATATAGCTTTTTGAATTTATCTAAGTGAAAATTTTGCCTGTCGACTGTACCTCAGATAGGGGTGCGAATCTAGGCGCTCGTAGCCATCGCCTCTTTAGCTCAGTGGTAGAGCACTGGTCTCGTAAACCAGGGGTCGTGAGTTCAATCCTCACAGGAGGCATTATTAACCGCCTAGTTTTTTTATTAGTTTTAACTGTTTGGTAACGTTGTGACGTCTTTTTGTGCATCTTGCTGAATGTTTACAATAATGCAACAAAAAAATACTTGTTTTTATGAAGGTTTATTTTGAGACATTATTTTTTTTCGGTGAAAATTGGACCTGGTTTAATTAACTACTGAGCGACTTGACTGTGCACTGTTAAATACATGGATTCTGTAAGTACCTACTTTTTATATTATTAAACTGTAATTTGCTGCATTTTGCAGAACTGGGCCTACTTGGCGCAGAAGTGACGCACATTTTAAGTTTTTTTTCTTATATTATTTTTATTTAATATTCTGTGCAGTTGTGGCATGTGCCAAATAAATATATTTTCTTCAATTATTTCTTCATAATTTTATTTTTTACGGAAATGGTCTTAACGGGTCAAAGTTATGGAATGTCTATATAACAAGCGATCTGTCAACGGTTGTTCAATGTCATACTATCTCGAATTGCAGGCTGCGTTTAAAATCGAGCTGTGCGAGCCCTAATTGTAGGTCCCAAGTTATAGTATGGTAGCTAAGGAGTTTAGTTTAGTCATAGCCTAGAAAAACGTTCGCGATAACTAACTGTTTATCATGTTAGTCATAGTGTTAGACCGTGGTACTGTTTAATATGTGACAAAGTTATTCTTTAAGGAAGTGAGATGTGATGGAATAGGGTGTCATTTATGTGAAATGAATATAATTTAATACTTTTGTGTGGACCGAGTGCAAGCGCCACCGTGTGCGAGTGCATGTCTAACATACAATGTGGGTTACAATAATTAATTATAGTTCGACTGTGGAACATATATATTATTTTAAGATCTAGTTGATAAAAGTACGTACAAATTGCGGATGCGGTTCCGTACATGGGGCCCTGACAGACGTTGTAGTCTACCAGTGTGTCTATCACTGCCCAGTGTCCAAAATCTGTCTGTACCAACCGGTTCGACTGAATTTTAAAGGGGTGTGCAACTAAATGCACGTAACCATAGCCTCCTTAGCTCAGTGGCAGAGCACTGGTCTCGTAAACCAGGGGTCGTGAGTTCAATTCTCACAGGAGGCATTGAGATACACATTATTTTTGTAAGTATTTCAAAACGAAATGATTTGGAAATAACTTTACGCAATAAAAGAAATAGGTTGCGTGTGTAAATGTTTATCAGCCATTCCCATTCTGTGAAACAGGAATAATATTTCCTCTTGGTTTCAAAGTCTTATTTCGTAATATTTTTGGACAGAAAAGCTTTTAGAAGATTTAAATTTTATTCTGGTAAAAATCCTAAGTAGTTTTGGTCAAGATCGTAATTGCGTTATCATCCTGTCCTGTATTCTCTTGTCAAAAGTGGTAAACCACTTACGTGTTTGACTGAACTAAATTATTTCACCAGTTAAGTAATCAATAGGTAGAGTATTATTGTTCAAATGATGATTAAATTAAGATGATCCTTAACTAGATTGTCTGTAAAAAAAAATATCATAAACCTACCTCTTAATATTTGCTCCACATTACCGTAATTAGGAGAGTACCTAATTACCTACCCATTGACCGGAACCAATTAACGGTTATATCACAAAATTTTTGTATCTCGTTTCAGAATGTCGGATAAACCAAAGAAGTGATTGTGTTTCTGTTTTATAACGAATCAAAAAGGTAAAATAAAATGAAAAAAGAATCAATAATAATATCAAAGAAACAAATTTCTCCCCCTTTTAGTAAAACGCGGAGAAAAGCTATGCCAAACTAATTACTAAAAAGCCACGTTTAGGGGGATATAACGTATAAGTATAGAAAGGTAACTTCTAAGCTCCAATAGACTTGGCATGTTTTTATATCTAATTATGAAGGTATTTTAAACATAAACACTTTTTTTTTAATTTAACCGACTGAAACGAGCACAGGAAATGCACTCAGCTTCACAGTCAGCGTATTCGATAACAACCAAACTACATTACCGAATAATAACTCAAAAAATATATAATTACAAAAAAGACTTACGTAAACTGTTCTCAGCATTCACGAAACTCGTTATAAAAACCACAAGTAATAATGAATCAAACATTATTATTTCTTTATTTTTTACTTTTTTCACTCTCTGTAACACATTCGCGGTTTTTGAACGAAAGTGACAGTTCTCTCGCATGCGCAGTGTGGACTGAGGCGCGCGCGAACGACCCGCCATATTTATTTGCGATGGCGGGAATCGTTGCGAAATATGATTGCTTCTCAATTTCGTCTCATAATTGTTGTAATTTTCCATGGTAGATGCGATTTAAAGTCAAATACAGGATTTCATAAAACATAAGTACCCAGTATTTTATTAGCTGAATTTATTGGAATATTTAAAAGGAACCAAAACTTTAAATGAATTTATCAATAATTTTAAACTCTTGTGAATGTTTGGCATTCTAACAGTTACTAGAAAAATTAACCGGCTAAATAACCTACGCATAATTTATGTTATGCAAGATTGATTCTGTAGTGATTACTGCGCATATTTTTAAAGATTAATCAGGGTAAAAGAGTACTTGGAAGGACTTGGGAGAGGTCTTGGCCCAGCAGTGGGAAAGTATCGATAAATAAAAAAGGTATGTTCTTGTTTATGGGACTCCATAAGCCGACAACCTAAAGGACAAAGGCCTAGCCCGATCGCCCGATGTAAACGTAACGTAAATTCGAACAATTTTACGTTTCGTACGTAATTTAAAGTAATATTTAGTATTTAGGCATTCCAGAAAATGTATTATAATATAACCTAGTTATAAGTTAGTGAAATAAGGGAAAAAAGAAGAGTAGGGGTAACGTAAATAATTGAGACGTAATAATATAAGACGTCCAATGTCGTTTGAAGAAAATAAGAAAAATGTTATTGGATTCTGTTGAATGTATAATGAATTTTTTCTAGAGATCAAATTCTACTTCGATATTATTGTTTTTATTCAGTATCGATCAATAACAACGACGTTTAAAAATATCGTTATTGCCAATCGGAAAACTTTATGGATTTTTCTAGAGTATTAAAAACAAGGAATATAATTGATTTTTTAGCCAGAATAAACAAACTTAGTTATTACGATTGTTTTTGAAACCATAAATAAGATTTCCTAGTTGGAAATACAACTTATAAAGATATTAGAAGAAAATGATTTCATTCAAGAGATAAACCGTACTTTAGTTGAACAATTTGGTAACAACAACTGTTAATACCTTTAAGCTTAACTTTCACGTTGTTTTGAATACGAGTACCTATAACTATCTTATCATGGTACTGGATTAAGTTGAAAAATTTGGTTTATTTACTAGAAAACGCAGACCTTAGTTTTCTTAAAGTAAATGTTTCCAAATGTTACAAGTCCAAGCTTGATAGAAATCGACCAAGGAATTACATTTTTGAAAATATCAGTAAAACGTGTGAGAGTACTTTTAGGGCCCAAATAAAATCGGTAAGCAATGTGACGCAAAGAACATAAAGTTTATTTATATTAAAATCAATAATGTACAGTCAAAGTAAATATATTGGTAAATAGTAATATAGATACCTTTGAACATCCTTGAAATAAATTCACAAACCGCTTATTTGTTGTAAACGGAGCAGCAGTTTAAATGGCGAATGGCAAGAGCTAGCAGAACATTTTCGTTGACGTCGTAAAGCTAAATTATGATGACATCATCATCCTGTATCTCTTTATAGTTATACCTGCCATCATCCTGGTATTCTTGATACCCCTTCTGATATTTCAAAGCCAAGGAATTCTCTGGCAAAGTCCTATTAAACATAGAATTACCATCTGCCGTTAACTTTACGACTCCAAAGTAAACGTATTCATCTTTCTGCTTATTCACTTTTCTTCTTTCTTCTATGATTAAAGATTCTTTAACAGGGAGTAAGAGAAGCATGTCTTGTGACTCTCCTGAACTGAGTTTGACTTTGGCTTGAATAGTACCATTGATTTTGTCTCCGGCCTTTTCTTGTTTAATATCCATTGGCAGCTGACATTCGACGCATCGAACTTTATTATTATAATCAGTGTTCAATGGAACGGGGAATAAGCGTTCGTTTAGATAAAACCTGTAAACACATTTATGGTCTTGCAGGCTTGTGGCACTGACTCGAGTTTTAATTCTAGATTTCGCTGAATGACATTCAAAATAGTTTTTCTGCCGAAACTCTTTTAGCTTCGTGATATTCACATCGATGTTTGGGTCTAGATAAGGTTCGGAATCGTCTTCAGAGTCAGGATATATTCTGAAAATGGAGTCTCCAGAAATTGTACGTATTTCGGATGCTTCTGCGATAGTATCCAGGGCAACTTTCTTATTGTTATTGCCATTGTTAGTACCATGGATCGATTCCTCGTAAACGTAGAAGTTTTCGTTCTTATAGTATTGGTGGACAGGTGTGGATATCTTTTTAGTTACTTTGTTGTCATTTTTAACGCACTTAACGTTTACTGCGCTGAGTAGTGAGTCGATCTTTACCCGGGTTTCATCATTTCCTTTTTCATCGCCACACTTCTTGCAATAGTCGACAACATTGTATGAAGTTTTTTTAATGACGAATGAATCCGATTTGGTAGTTTTTTTAGGCTTTACAGATCCCTTTTGGTTGCTAACACCGCTTGAACAACTTTTGCTCTCAATGCAAACCGTAGTTGGTTTCTTCGAACTAAGCATTTTTTTTGGGGCATTGTTGTGGTATTTCTCACTTATTTGCGTCTTAGAAGGCTTTTGACGCTGATCGACTGAGCGTTTAGGAATGACAAAACTGGTTATTTGGTTGGACATCTCGATGAAAATAAACAAATACCTACCGACCTTAAATCTAACATAGACATTGAATCACTGAACAATTGTAAACATCGCGTTGCCATGGTAACGAGTTGACAACTCAGGGCATAATGTTTTCATTTACCTTTTCAAAGGTTTCAAACCAATTTAAAATAATTAGTGCTCGTAAATATTCGGATGTTATTAATGCAGATATAATAATGTTTTATTTTGTAACAATGTAATGTAATAGTAATTAATATTACTCATGGCACACACTATTGCCATCTAGTAGCGAGTAGCAGAAATTGGTGACAAAAAGTTTCCCTAAGTTGTTGTGTAGATGGCGCTTTTTTCAATTCGTCAACAGCGCCATGTATCTTTTCACTTGGAATTTGGTTATGTAAAAATAAACCAACCCACATCAATGGATAATATTGGAACATAACAAGATTAATAGTTGATTGTTATTTGCAATGCTTTATTGAAGTGACTACCTCGTTGGTGTAGTGGTCGCAAGCGCGACTGCAGAGCATGAGGTCCTGGGTTCGATTCCTGTCTCGGGTTAAGTTCAGTTTTCCATTAGGATTTTCTCAGTAGCAGCCACGGAGTCTGGATTCGTGCTCAGTTGATGACAATAGGCTCGCCCCCTACACATGGCACTATTACATGGGACTTAAACATAATTGGCGAAATGTGGTTGTACTATTAGGTACACCTCTGCCTAACCCTACGGAGATTACAGGCGTGATGTTATTATTATTTTTTTTTTTTTCGTCGTAGTATCATCAAATGAGTCCTCCCACCCAGGGCAGAGCGGGAGGGACTGTCAGACTTGTACTGACTAAAATCCACGGTGTCCTTCAGTAGCCCTTTATGTTCCAGGGTCACGGTAATTCTATGAGTCCCGCGACCGTGATGTTATATTTATTGAAGTTCAGTGGTAATCTCTGTAATTATGAAGGCTGACAAAATATAAAATGGAATAAAGTAGTGTTTCTTTTTATAATTTTAGGTACTTTTTTTTTTCCGGATTGGAAATCATCAAATGACCCCCCCTCCACTCTGGGCGGAGCGGAAGAAAGTGTCAGACTTGTACTGACTAAAATCTATCCATATTCCTTCTTTGCCCTTTGTGTTCCAGGGCCACGGTATCTCTTTCGAACAGTCCCGCAGCCCTGGCAGAATTTTAGGTACTTAGGTATGGAATCTCTTGATGTTTCAGGACCTGATTTCAGTTCATCATTATATCATCGCGCCTATACCATTGGTTGTACAGGTAACAGGCGAGTATTTATCTGAGACTTGAGTACCTAGACCCGTATTTCGCCAGTTATCTTTACATAACATTACGCATGTAATTCCCGGAGGGTTAGGCAGAGGCTTACCTAATAGTATACTTACCCACATTTCAACAGTTGTGTTTTATGTCCCATTTAATAGCAAACCCATTACTATCAACCGGGCACAAATCCAGACTCCATGGTTTTACTGAGAATATCCTGTTAGAAATACCTAATAATACTTTGCCCAACCTGGGAATCGAACCTAGGACCTCATGCTCAGCAGTCGCGCTTGCGACCACTCGACCGACGAGGCAGTCTCTTTAATTGTCATGTAATAGTCGACGAGCCTATTGCCATCAACTGTACCCAAATTCAGACTCCAGGCTGAGGTTTGTGTTCAAACAAATAAATACCTAGGTTCCTCCCAAACCAAAATATACTTTGAAAGTTTGAAACCTTAGCTTCCTTCCATTTTGTGTTTCCCACTCTTAGACCGCTTTCACATTTAGGCGACTTTAGCAGCGCGACAGTCGTGCGCCTAACGTCCAAACGGTAAAAAACGTACTTTTTGTTTGCAAATGTGCTTCTGCCGCGCTACTGTCGCGCAGCTGTCCTAATGTGAAAGCGGCCTTAGTTATGAAATATCAATTCCTTTCCGTTTCTTTATAATTTTCCTGATTCAAGAAAGAACTTGTACAAATGGAAAAACTTCCCGAGCTGTAAAAAGTGGAAACTTATAAGCTGTGTAGTTGAGTGTACGAGTGAAACTTGGAGGGTTTGAGGCGAAACTTACAAATGTCTGTTGTCTGAACTACTCAGTGTTATTTCTTGGATGGCATCGCTTATTGTCTGGGGTGACTATGGTATCTGGAGTTATTTTTAAGAAGTTACTTGTTACATGGTGTAAACAGACCTTCACATAGCCGTCCGACTAAGTAACCTTACGCAAAAATTATTGCTGGGAATCGCCTTTTGTTTTTGGGGATGAAAAATCACGTTTTACGGTAGGACTCGATGGAAAGCACTCAATGCATTGTGCTGATGGATGGATTGAATAGTACGGGGGTCGTAGAGGTGTGTAAAGTAAACACCTTACATTAAAAACAAGTATTTAAAAAAAAATTGGTGAAAAAGTTGGAACCTTGACCCCCAATATCTCCGTAACTAGAAGGTTCCCAGGTATGGTTTAGACCTTCCAAACTCTATTGACCTGGACGCGCTTAACCAACATTTTTCTTGTGCTTCCTCCATGGATCCCTTAACCAAGCTACAAACTTTGTCCCTAATTTCTGGTCTAACGCGTCCTAATATTAACCACTTTTGCTTCGTCCCAGCTGAGCCGGAAGAGATCAAAAAGATAATTCTGTCCATCAAGTCGAAGGCAGTGGGTTGTGATAATATCACCCGTGGTATGATCACAACCCTTCTGGATGAGCTCCTACCTGCGATTACCCACATTGTGAATTTTTCCCTTTTCACCGGAGCATTTCCTTCCCTGTGGCGCAAAGCCTATGTTTGTCCGCTACCCAAGGTCCCTAATCCCTGTCTTCCTGCCCATTTCCGTCCCATTTCGATCCTTCCTTTTCTATCCAAAGTGCTTGAGGCCTGTGTGCACAAACAATTCTCCAATTTTGTCCATCAGAACTCGCTTATCAGCCCACTTCAATCTGGGTTCAGGCCCGGGCACAGCACTGTTTCCGCCCTTCTTAAAGTGACTGGCGATATTAGGGCAGGACTGGAAGACACCAAGGTAACGGTACTGGTGCTGGTCGATTTCTCAAATGCCTTCAATACCGTTAGTCACGACATCCTTTTAGCAATTTTATCCCATGTCATGGTCTCTCCCGGAGCACTGGAATGGTTCTCCTCTTACCTTCAGGAACGCCAGCAGTCAGTCCATGTTGGGAATTCCTCATCATGTTGGTGTGATTTGGAGACTGGTGTTCCTCAAGGCGGTATTCTTTCTCCTCTTCTGTTTTCTATTTTTATTAATCTCCTTACTTCTGAGCTTCAGTGTGCGTATCATCTGTATGCCGATGATTTGCAGTTGTACTGTCAGGGGAGGGTTGACGATATTCGAGATCTGATCGACAATTTAAATCGTGATCTGATAGCAATAAAAACCTGGTCCGATAAGTTTGGTGTGGCAGTAAATCCTAACAAGTGTCAGGCGATCATCATTGGCAGTTCTCGCAGTCTATTCAGGTTGAATGGTGCAACCTTGCCACCAGTTGTTTTCGATGGTACGGTCGTTCCTTTTAGCACTGAGGTAAAGGATCTTGGCTTGTATATCGATAGCACTATGAAATGGCATACTCAAGTTGCTCGCGTCAGTCAGAAAGTTACTGGTTCGTTGCGGGCTCTGTACCGTTTGAGAAACTTTTTACCCTCAAATACGAAAGCAATGCTTGTACAGTCCTTAATTTTCCCTATCATCGATTATGGTGACGTGTGCTACTTTGACTTGAATGCGGATCTCCTCGACAAACTTGACCGTCTTCTAAATAACTGCATTCGATTCGTTTTCAATTTGCGTAAATATGATCATGTCTCCGAGCACCGGACTCTTCTTAAGTGGTTACCCATACGTCAGCGTAGGGAGCAAAGGGCGCTAACCACCTTGTTTTCTTTTCTTGTTTCTCCCACTTCCCCTAGTTACCTTGCTCCCCACTTTCAGTATATTTGCGCCAACCATAATAGGAGCCTGCGATCATCGCAAAACCGTATGCTTCAATGTCCCTCTCACCGCACTGACTTCATTCACCGATCATTCTTTGTCCAATCTATATCTCTGTGGAATGCGCTTCCCCAGGAAATCAGGATGTTAACCAATCGCTTTTCTTTTAAGTTTAAAGTTCGCGAGTACATTCAGAAGAAGCTGGCAGTTTCGTCACGACGGTGATGTTTTCCCCATTGTTTGTTATTATATTATTATATTATTTTAGTTTATTCGTGTAAATGTCTATTTTCATTTATCTAAATTTTGATATATATTTATAGTATTTTATATATATTTATAGTATTTTATATATACTTGTAGCTAATCTTAGTATAAATTATAACTATTTTCAGATACACCTACCACTGTTTGTCTCTGCATCACCCAAAGGTTGACTGGTTGAAAATGCCTATGGCATTAAGTCCGCCATTGTACTTTTGTGCTTGAAGTGTAAATAAATAAATAAATAAATAAATATGGTCTAGAACATAAAAATGATCGCAAAGACGGGGAGAATAAGTGCCTTTCGGTTATGTTAAGGGTCTATTTACACCCTTTATAACCAGGTTGTAATGAGTTAAATAGAATTTCTACTAGTTTTAGTTTCAATTACAAAACAAAAAAAGTACAAGCCCCGTTGTTCCAATAATAAATTAACCATAATACCTACCTTGAACGACCCATTTTCGCAATTATAATAATATCAGATACAAGGTACAGTCGCCAGCGCATCAAGTTATCACAAACTGTTAAATTTTCTAATTCGATTGTGAACTTTTAACTATCAATATTTTATGGTTTAAAATCATTTGGAGAAATTTGAAATTTTTTATTTTTATTTTTTTATTTTTATCTGTTTTCCATTTTTGTCCATTTTTGTTTATGTTTAGTAGTTTTTGTGCTTTAGTTACTATAATTGGTATTAAATCGTTGTAATTTAATTAAAAAAATAAATAAATTGACAGTTAGTGGTAACTTGATGTGCTGGCGACTGTACTTAAATGTCTACGTATCGAAGATGAAGCGGTATTGATTTTTATTTTCTTTCTTGGAGAGAAAAGTCTGATTTTTTGGGAAAATAACTGCTAGAATGTATTTCATAATGGTATGAATTATCCGCTACGAATTCATGGAGACCCTACTAATAGTTCCATGGTATTTCCTTAGAGAACAACGTACAAGTTTAAGAGTAGAAGTTAGTTCTGTGACCTTTGTCTAATGGTATATGAGGACCTCAATCTGAGCTGCGTCAATATTATGCTGATCTTCGGAGAGGGGTTGTTATCGTGCAACTTTCGGGGAGGTTTGGCCTGATTTTGGTAGTGCTGGGACTGATCTTAGGGTTCGAATTTTTGTAGAGAATGAGATTACTTTCGTTAGTAATGTAAGCTTGTGATATACATCGGCCTCGTCACTCATGCCCGACGATGAATGGATGGATGGTTGTGGATTGAAATCTGGGCTAGTAATGTTATTACCAATGCGCATGTGCAAATTCATATATACTTTCTAAGTTTATCTTGGACGTCACCAATAACTCAATAAGCAACTTCGGTGAAAAATTATATGATAAAATGGAATGGAATGGGGCAGATAAAGATACTTGGATTTATGCATTCATAGTTTATGTGCCTTTATTATAAATTGTTAATCTAAAATGCATCAGTTCAGTTGCAACATTTTTCAAGTTCTGATTCAAATCTCTAGTTCTCAAGTTGCATATGTTTTCTTTCAAAGATGTGAAATAATATCTCATTTGATGGAGTAATTATTTTGCGATTAGAATGTAGGGCATATAAAGCAACTAGGCAGAAAATTATATACAAAAGTAAATAGAAAAATGCTTCCCAAAGGAGTAGAGCACCTTTTTGTCAGTATGTTGTAAATACCTACCGTGAAGTATGGGGCGAGTTACTATAACTGCTATAAGCGTATAACTACTTATCTTATCATATCTTACTTGCATTATAAATGCGAAAGTTTGTGAGGATGGATGGATGGATGGATGTTTGTTACTTTCCTCACGCAAAATCTTCTGAACGGATTTGGATGAAAAATGGCACACAAGAAGTTTATTAAATTAAATTAAATTTTGTTTATTTCAGACTAGGTAATGTCCATATTTTGTTAGTAACACATTAATTATTTTAAGACTAAGTTAGCAGCAATCTATGTAGGTAGTGCAGATGAATACGAATTAAGATTAAAATAACTTGATTGAGAAACATGGGATACTTTTTGTCCCGGTAGTACGATCCCGTGGGATAATCCACGCGGGTGGAGCCACGGGCATAAGCTAGTCAGCCTAGAACGTTCGAACTGCTGTTCGAACTCACGACTAAAGCCACGAAAGCCAGGATCTTAAAAACTGGGCGACCGTTGCGAGTGTGTTATCGAACAAGCCATATTTGTATTCCTGTTTTCCACAATGCGACTCTAACAGGGTCCATGAGTGATCAGTCTACTCCACAGTGCTACTGAAAGTTTCCTAGCCGAAAAATTCAACAGCACTTTGGACTAGAGCCTTAGACAATAAATTATTGTCTTATCTAGTCTAGGTATAATATAATACTACACTTTGAAAGCGATTGGAACTTTTTTCGAGTATATAGGAGTGTATACTACACTCCCGGGGTATGGAAATCGCCGCACACACTGTAACTACGAATTCAGCATATATGCGTGATTGAATAGATTCAGCACAATATTCTGTGCCCGTGCACGTAAATCTTTTTTTGTTTGTTTTATATAATTAAGAGCCGCAACATTTTATTTCAGTCATATTTTAGACTTTTAAATTTGTTTCTATGTTTTCGAGCGTATGGCAGTCGTGGGCTGCAGCTGAAAATCAGTGTCAGATGGTACACCTTGTGTTGCCACCTGACATTATGCTGAGTTGAGGCCCTTTTGGCATTATTACTGTTTTAACAATGCTAATTAAACACAATTGTCTTTCTTCCTTTCTGAATTCACAGTTTTGCGCTGTCTGTTGTAACACCTCGTATGTTTAATTTTTATCCCTTTTGCAATAACATACATATTATTTAATATAGTTTCACACAATTCTCTGTGTAAGTATAAACCATTTCTATTGTAAATTACCTCACTATCTGTTTATTTAATTTTTGTAATGAACAATGCAGAAAAACTGTCGTATAGCGTATAGCTGAGCTATTATTAAAACAATCTTGGAAACGGTCTGTGTTTTAACTCGGCTTGACCTATTTTATTTAGTTTTAGGTGCCTAGCTTTGCCCTGAACTAATAAACATGTCCCATAAGTAAGTACCTATACACGATGGCCCAGTAGAAAGCGCTCCGAGTTAGTAGTAAGTCGGCGGTAGGTTCGAATCCTGACACTTTATTTTCTGTAAATTATAACATAACATCCCGCCTGTAATCCCTAAAGGATTAGGCAGAGGTGGTCGTAATAGACTACGGTGTAGTGGTCGCAACGCTACCCTCTTACAATAATTCTAGAGCTCATCTCTAACTTTTTAATAAATATATGGATACTATAATCTTTGTCAATGAACAATGGATCTAATTGGTTGGCTGCGCACGGAGTTGCGCCTGCGCCTGCAGGGTCGCGGCCTAGTGCGGTGGCCATGGTTTGGTATAGTACAGGACATCTGATCAGTGCGAACTAAGTCATTAAATGCCCATTAAAGTTGACCATACATACACGTATACAGTTTATGTCCGTCTGGGAAGACCAATACGGCTAGTACCCTGACACAGGGACACGATGCGCAGCGGTAGACCTCGTGAACGAGCTGGACTGAACAAATGAACAGCACCACACATTAGCCCTGGATCGAAATATCTGGAAGTCATGGAGATCTCGGCCTAGTAGTGATGATGGACTTACAGAAATAACTATACAACAACCAAAAATCACTAATTATTATACATAGAATGAAATAATGCTCTGTATGCAATAAGAAAACTGAATAAGGTGTTACAGTTTTTGATGTAAAAAAAGCATTTGGAAGACACCCATGTATTTAAAACAGAATACTTTTTTATTTTGTTTTGTGGTGTAAGCGACGTTAACATCTTAATTAATCAGCCATCAGTATAATTAAATAATTTAAAGCCATTTTATGCATCAAAACTAGTTAATTGACATATTTCATTCGTCCATCAAATTAACTCACACCACGTTTCAAAAACATCACCGAAAAAGAAACCTTACACCTATTTATCCTGTCCGCTACCGCTGTACCGCTTAAGCACGTCGTACCAAAGTCCCAAATCGCCCCATCTTGCCTGGCCCCCCTATTGAAGCACGACGTTTGATCTGCGCTCGCGCATCCAAGCATTCGTAGTTCAATGTGCGTGCGCGTCACCCGCTTGTATCGACTGATTCGGTTCCGGCGTAGTAAGAAGTGGACGTTTCTGAGAAGAGTCTTCCGTGTTACGAAATCATGATGAGGACTTTATTGAATTTGTTTGCGGTTATTTTGGTAAGAGACTATTATTTTTTTTTTTTTTCGTTTTTGTCAGTGGTCTATTGGGTGGTTGGTTGGAAAAGCTATGTGGAAAATATGGTTTTCATGTTAAGTTGTGAAAATTGTACCTATTCCGTTTTTTTGTCGTTAATATTTGTTGTGATAATGAGACCTGGGTTCTATATCTATTGTTCAAAAAATTGTCAAAAACGTGTTTATTTCGTGTCTCCGTTAGTTGTTTTCTTAAATAGGTGTTGTAGGTCCGTAGGTCGTTAAGCACGTATGTTTAAGTACATACTAATTCCCCTAAACTGTTTGTTGGTAGCCGCCAGGCATACCTATTATTAATTACAGTGAATCCAAATCTATAGATATGGTTTAAAAAAGAAGCAGTGATAGTCATGATTAGGGGGATCAATTGCAACGTCGTCGACTAGAATGCCGGTTAGGTGCAGTTCTTCTGAAAAATCAAGTGTGCGGTACTCGTAACCGAAGTGCGTGTATGATATGAATGTGTGAAGCAGAAAGAGTATGTCAGGATTGTAGCACGGAATGGAAAAAATGGGTAAGTTTATGTGATTAGCACAGCACATTTATGTGTAAATAGCACAGTACATTTATGTGTAAATAGCACAGTACATTTATGTGTAAATAGCACAGTACATTTATGTGTAAATAGCACAGTACATTTCAGGCGATGCAACCTGATAACGATAACAGTGATTGTAATCAAGCCAGAGTCATAAACACAATTGTTTCTAACGTAGTGAAGATTGTTCGCAAAAAAGTGCCTCGCTACTCAGGAGAGTGAGAGATCGTCGCAACAGCATCCTGAGAACTACAGTGCAGAGCTATACTGCCGCCATAAGGAAAAAAGACGTATCTAACATTTTTTTTTTGCAAAATATAAAAATACTGGATAGATGCCATTTTTTTACTGATTTCGAATATGTATGCAACACAATTTTGAAAAAAATGTTAGATACGTCTTTTTTCCTTATGGCGGCAGTATAGCTCTCCAATTGTAATTTTTCTTGTGCAGAGGGCACTTGATACTAACACTGGATAATAAGTAAGGTGCATCTTTTTTGTCCGAAATAAACAAATTCATTTATCTGTGGGATAAAGAATTAGGTGCAGTCACGCTCATAAAGACCAAGGAAACGATGGATGGGATTTTGGGTGTGAAGGATGGTATGGCTAGAAAGGAGGTGGCTGCTGAGATGACGAGTATATCTTCTTCTTCCATACATCTCTATAGATGTATGATTGGACCCATGGAGGAACTTGTTCAGCATATACTTTCAAATGACTATACCCTTTCTGTTACACGTTGCATATTTTGGCTTATGGCCGACTCCCCCTCAGAGAGGAGACGCCTTGTTTCTTAGCAGGAAAGCTATGGGCTGATTAAGGTCGTGATTATGCTTGTAGTAATCTCGAACTAATCCTTACCACCTATGAGCTGTTACAATCATTATTTCCATTTCATTTGAGGATAACCAATTAAAACAATTTTCTAGTTGAAATTGATTTTACGCATTTGTCTGATAATGTGCAAGGAATACTGATGTAAGAAGGGTTTTCGGAAAAAAAAATCTTTAATTTTTTTTTCCTTTGTAAATAGCACCAGGCAGTCTGAAATCTAATTAAATTACACTTTCATAAAGTCGATATTTGTTTAGGCAAGAAATATTTCAATTTTATTTATGTTTTGCTTATATATCTGTTTCATATTATCACCATTGTTTATTTACCATTATTTTATTTTGATACAATAGCATTTTGTCTTTATAAGAATAAGAATATGCATCAAACTCACATCGATATAGAGTTAAACAGGGAGAACTGTTTGCATAAAATTATACAGGGTGTTTGATAAACATGGGCAATTCTTTAAGAGGGTGAAATGCTCATAAACATGGATAACTTTTACTGTGGGACTAACATTAAAATATGAAAAAAAATGTGCTTCTCTTTACATTTTTATCGAGGTAAGTGACCATAAATGTATGGAGCAGCTGATTTTTTACGATGTGATTGTCGATCCCATGGTTAAAATTGTTCATTTTCATGAGTAGGTACTACACGCCCCTAAAGTATTGCCTAAAAGTCACCCGGTATAGGTAATATCAGTTAGTTAAAAATATGCCTATCTATGAACCATGTCTTTAAATTAACTATAATAAAATACAAATTACATAGCATTAAACCTTAAAGGGACAAGTAAAAAAAAAAAAGCATTTAAAAAATACTAGAAACTCTAGTTCTGAAGCGTAAGTCTGAAATAAATAAAGGTTACTTAGCACGTTAAAACTGCAAGTGTATTATGCACGTTAAAACATATGCTAAGTAACGTTTATAGATCTCGCCTTAAGTTTACTGATAAAATGTTTTGTTCTTACTTACATAACAATATTATTTCATAGTTCAATACTCCGAGAAAACCGAGTGACCGTCGCGCCATTGACCGACAAAACCGTCGGACGTGACTGAAAAAAATAGAAGCATTATTGATAGTTAAACGGTATGAAGACTAGAATCAGCTCCGTACTACGTTGTTATCCCAGTAAGTCTAGCAGTCGCAAGCGCGACTGCTGAACTAAGTTTTGGGTCGATTCCCGAGTCGAGCAAAATGTAACAACCCGTTTTTACCAAGCGTGGTGATCAATGCTCATACCTTTTCGGTATGAGTAGAGGCCTTTGCCCAGCTGTGGGGTAGTAATAGGCTAGTATTATTATTACAGGCGCGCTTCCTATAACATGTGGCTTAAACGTAGCTAACGAAATGTTAATAAACTACTGCCTAACCCTTCGGAGAACACAGGCGTTATGTTACGATGGACGTAACTGAAAACACTAACTTCAATTAGGTACATTGAAGTTACTGTGTTTCCAGTTATGAGGGCATTATTGTAACTTAACGCTGTAAGGCTTTGGTCAAACTGAAGCGAAACCCGCGCGGGAAACTACAGGGTATTGAGTTGTTATGTTGTGTTGTATGTTATCAAGTTTTCATAGCGGGGAGAAGTGTGACCGGGGGGTTGGTTCCACCACCTCTTGTCCTCAGGTAAGCCACAGGCAGTGGTGAAGGGTGGGCGTTTTGGGGAATGTCTATTGTGTTTAAAAAATCGGCTAAGTGCGATTCGAACTCGCGTATAAAGGGTTCCGTACCATCGTAGTAGGGGAGCTCCCTTTAATTTATTATTTGTTGTTATAGCGGCAACAGAAACACACATTCTGTGATAATTTCAACTGGTTACCTATTACGGATTATGAGATACATCCCGCTGACAGACAAGCGGATGGACGGACAGCGGAGGCTTCCTTCCTTCCTTCGGGTACGGAACCATATAAATGAGCTGATTATCAGCCTAATTTGAATAAATGATCATTTTAGTGTCTGATTTGGCCAATAATTGAGTGACTACCTAATTATTTAAATAACAGACGCGCGCAGTCGTGTCCCGCACGGGATTCGCCTCAGTTTGGTCCGATCTTTATTCCTGTAGTCTCTAGGTCGTCTTTGTTTTAAAAGAAACTGATCCAGAGCTCATTAGCAAACACCTTGCCTCTCTGTCCATAATATTTGCCTGTTTACCATGTATAATATCATAGCATGGTTGCCGAATAACCTTGGTACAGAACAGGGAAGCTGACTCTTGTCTGATAGATATAATCATTGTTTCTAACTTTCTATAGATGTGTTTACCTATGAGGGTCGTACGTATTGCCTACTATTATCAATTTTTAGTAAAAATATTTGAGGAAAAAAACTATCAATAAGGAGCACCTCAATGTGGCTGCTCATAAGTAGACCTCGATGGACTGGAAAGTTTGCTTTTTTTTTTTTTTTTCAAAATGGTACAGCTCTTGACCTCGATCTCGCCTGATGGAAAGCGATAGATGAGGTCTATGATGGGACGAGCGTGCCCAGAAGATGCCTGTTCACTCTTGCTTTGGAGGCTGTAAATCTTGGTGAAAGTCTCTGTAGAAATAAAATGATTTCAATGCAATTGTAACTTTACTAGGCTCTCACGTACATTTTCAGCTTCTAGACAACAACTTGTCATTCCATCAGTAGCCAAGCTTAGTGATCAACGAGCCCTTTAACCAGTCGCCTAACTCGAGAGATTTAAAGTTATTTATCGTTTGCCTTTGCTCATTAGGCCATTTCTCAAAATGTACTATATTTGATACATCTTATTGAATAAATCTTGAGGAGCTCGTGGCTAAATAATAACAGCCGCTCTGACCGATTTTCAGGCGTTCGTAAGCCGCGCTTGCCTAAGTTACTCCGTGGATAGGTGACCAATTACATACCGAGTTTCCTCCGTGCCTCGTAAAGTACGTTAAACCGTTGGTCTCGGCTGTCGTTTGCAGATCATTGACAGAATCGTTACAGGTAGTCAGTGGCCAAAGTCTGACAACCTGTCTTACCAAGGGGCATCGTTTTACCCAGTACTAATTGGGTTGTGGAGGTCAGATAGGCAGTCGCTTCATGTAAAATACTGGTATTCAGCTCCATCCGGTTAGACTGGGGGCCGACCCCAACGTAGTTGGGAAAAGAAGGCGAGGCAGATGATGATTGAATAAATGTTGAAATTTGAAACGCCTAGTTGACGCTTCCCGTGCGGGGCGAGACGGAGTGGGAAGCGGTCGCCTCCTTCTGCGAAGCAGTCATGCTCGCGAAGGAGGAGGCGGGCCGCGTGAGGGAGAGGACAGCGTCCTCCCTCCACACCAGCCGCAGTGGTAGACGCCCACGGCGCCGGACGTCGGCAGACGATCTCCGGCCACCGTAGGCGCGGGCATGCGGGCGGCGAGTAATGAGCGACTCGCTGTCCGACCATGGACCATGCCCGGGTCGACGGCGCGTTGTGTTCCACGCGCGCCTCAAAGAGTGTCAGCATAATGACGGGGCCCCCCTCTAGAGGGCCAAAGCCTGCCGGGGTCGCGGGACTCATAGAATTACCGTGACCCTGGAACATAAAGGGCTACTGAAGGACACCGTGGATTTTAGTCAGTACAAGTCTGACAGTCCCTCCCGCTCTGCCCTGGGTGGGAGGACTCATTTGATGACTTTACCACGTTAAAAAAAAAAAAAAAAAAAAAAAAAAAAAAAAAAAAAAAAAAAAAAAAAGGGCTGGCTTTTACTTTGGCCAGAGGCTAAGTGTTGCCATACAACGTGGCAACGCCGCCAGTCTCTTGGGCACATTACCAGCTGACAGCGTTGAGGAGGAATTTTTTTGATGCCCTTTTATAGTTTTTTGTTACTTTATTTATTTTATTTTATTTAATAGTTTTTAATTCATAATGTATTTAGTTAGTGTGAGTAATTGAATATGAATTTACCAGTAGTATGATAGTTAATATTTAAGAAGAAAAGAATTAAAGGGTTAAGTGCTACGTTAGAATGTTGTTGTTGTTAGATTTTTTGAAGTTTAGGTGCAGTAATTAGACCGTAATGACTTCTATCAGCTGTTTTTCATCCCCTCACGCACAGATATGCGGTCAAGTGCAAGAGGTCATCTTTGGTCATCCTAACCTTACTTTTTGGTCGTGTTTGCTAGCAATGTGGGTAGTTAAATTTCTAGTACTACAGTTACATGTAAGCCTGTGCTGGATTTTCGCCAAAACTGCAACAGATAGGGCGCGAATGTAGGACTCCTCGCAGCTAAAACAATTAATTATCAATCTGCCTAATTCGATAGAATTTTGAAACAATATCTACGAATAAATAAAATTGTAATGTCTGTTTGTAATATCAAAAAACAGCATTTTACTGAATGCATGTTATGAAAATATATGCGACACTAATATCTAACGAACACATTTTTTTCAATTGTTGTGTGTCTAATCGGCCGGCTAATCTCCGAAATGGCTAGATCAATTTTGGCAAGATTTTTACTTACAGATAGCTGATATTATAAGGAGTAACTCACATTCAAGCACGAACTCAAAAAAAATACACCATAATTAGCAAGTATCTAATTAAGTAAGTTACAAATTTTCGTCATTATTTTTTTAAATTTTATTTTGGCCTTTATTTGCCCTAACAATTACATTTCTTACAATACAATTCATTTAACATTTCATTAAAACTTACATTTAACATTTAATTAAACATTACATGTAACAGTAAATTAAACATTTCATCTCATTTAACATTACATATTTTAGTAGACTAAAAACTAAAATACTTAAATTGTTGTCATTAGGATATCATAATTCATAATACTTTTATCGTTATGATTCGTATCATCATTTACATCAATTAAATCTATGGCTCGACTTGGGACACCAAATAGGTGTCTCTCTAACATTAATCATTAAATACACGTGCTGAACGTGTAATATTATTATTATGAGTCATTGTAAGTACAAGAATAGTACGTAAGTGGGGAAACTTTGTTATTGCATTCGAGGCGGAATTCACACCCGCGCGGCCAGGCGAGGTTGTTATGGAGCCGAGAATTGCAGTAACAAATGCCCACGTGTATCAAACGACGTTTCTCAATACACTTTCGAAGAAATAAAATAATAGAACGAAATGTATTTTTGTTATGAATTATTAGGAAACTATGACTTAATTAGCTTTTTTTTCCGCGATTTGCTTTCGCCAGTTTGAAGGAGAAGCAAAGGTATGAAGCCGCTAAACAGCCTAATAGGAAATACATGAAATTCAAATATTTTGAGCCCTGAGAGCCCTGCCGGCAAAGGACCACACAACGTTTAGAGCAATGTCTATTTTCATCTCACCACAGGGCAGAGGAATCTGAATCTAAGAGTGATATTTTTTCAAGTCGTAGAATTTTTAGGTTTTTCTGTAATTTGAGTTGGAAAAAGTGATTAGAATAACTGGTCAAGAGCATGTCGGAACACGCACAATGAAGGGTCCCGTAGTCAGTCCAGACGAATTATTTAATAATTTCCAAGAACAAGCTTAACATTGTAGTTGACAAACATGTTCATACATTCCAAATGTACAGTGCAATGGGCCATTTTTCTGCTGGTGGTGATGGGAGGGAATATTACCACGAACTTCGGGTTCTTGGTGACTTCTCCCGATTCAGAAGCACAGGGGAGCTACAGAGCTCTAAATAAGTCATAAACTTTAAGTAAAATCTGTTACTTCGTCGATTTTTAACAAGAATACTATACTCTTAAAGATTATAACCTTTTAAAGTTCTTTTTGAAACAATGCAAGATTCGATGTTGTACAGAAACAAGTGAATCTGAAATGTTACATTACAGGCGAATGGTGAGGGAGCATCGAAGACCATTTTTTATCATCGATCTCATCAACTTCTATGCTATCTTTCTAATTAGAAATAACTCTTATCGTAACAATGTACGTACAGATGGCTCAAGAAGTTAGTTGAACAACATCTGTTGATTTGTTCGCGAGCAGCTGCCATCTTGAATCACAAAGTTGGGCACTGATTGGCAAACTTGTTTCATATGTAGTTCGTTGACCCACTGAAGATTTATTTATATTAATTAATGAATTAAGGAATAAGACATTAACTCATCCCTCCACTATCTTGATAAATTGTACCTACCTAATTTTTGTTGAATTCGGCTTACTGACGCCACGCCACAATTTTTACATATTTTCGGTAGGTGGGTTAAAACTTTAAGTTGGAACTTACTTAAATAATTTTCTTTTACCCATAATAATTAGATTAGAAAATTGTTAGCACCCGGGTCAGTATCTTGCTTGTTTGGTCAGGAATCTCTTTCTGTATCTCAGTTTTTTAAAACAAAGCTTTCAGGTACAGTTGTACCAACTTTTTTTAACAAAAAGTATTATGAAATGCCTCTTTCTTTTTACCAAACACTTTTATAATTCGTTTTCGAGGTAGGGATCTTCTGTTGCCAAAAATAAACGTAGTAACTATGCAACATTTTCCTTTACAATCATTGTAAGGAAAAAGCGCTGTCATTACAAGGATTTTTACATTTGAGGTAACAATGATGTAACACACTATGCATCCTTACGACCCAATCGCAAGGAAACGGTACTCCCTTTCTTCTCCTAAAATTGTTTGTCCGAAAATCATTATCCATAACATGTTTGCTATAAACTTCAGTAACCATAATGTTCAAAACCCCGAAATTTTGTTTAACATAATTATCTTTAGTTCTAATAGTATTCTGTCATAATATCGAGAACTATAATAATTGAATCTCCTAATTTTACATGACCTAAAGTCGTATGTCCTAAGTATTGTGTTAAATAATGAGTATTATTCCGAAAGTTCATTTATTTTTTTAGTCTTAAAACATTTGCTAAAAATTAGGTTTTAGGCTGAGCGCAGACTTGAGTCGAGATAGTCTTAAGACAGACTATTGCTTCACATAAAGTATGAAGCCGCGCAAACTTGAAACACTTAAAACTGTCGTGACTCAAGTCTGCGTACAGCCTTAGTGACAGAAACGAATCGCTGTAAATCCGACTCCACGCAGTCTTGTCTGCTTTACCCCTAGAGTGTAATTTAAAATCGCGTAGGCGCGGAGGTGCGAGGCGGCCCGCGAGTTGAGGAGCAGGTGGTTGTAACACTCGCCGCCGCGGCTGAGGCTGGCCGGCGAAGCCAGCCAGCAAGCCGAAGCTGCGGTGGTGAGCGTTAAACCCATCTGCGACGATAAACTCGCGTGGGACCGCCGGAGCCCCGCAGCGCTGGAGCCGTGACAGAAACCATGCCTGCTGCATGTTGCATGCTTGCTTGCATGCTGCGTGCTTGCTTGCATGCTGAATACTGCGTGCTTGCTTGCATGCTGCATGCTTGCTTGCATGCTGCATGCATGCTTGCTTACAAAAACCACATGTTTACAATCAACTGCTTTATTGAGTCCATGTATAATATATTTATCCCGAAGAATATTATTATTATAAATAAACATTACTTCTGTAATTTGAATTTAGGACTTTCAACTTTTATTGAAAACGGTTTTATGTCTTTTGTATATTATTGATTGTAATATTTATGACAAAGGGATTTAGAACATATTATATTTAGGGATTTCAATTTTATGGCATGTGACATTATGTGATAATAAGTTCGGGTAAGTTATCATTCGGACAAATGATGATTAGGACAAAAAAAGTTATGGCACTTTAAATTATGGATAAAAAAGTTAGGTGACACAATAGAGAACCCAAGGAAACATCTCTTATCGCAAATGGTATTGATTTCAGCTGATCTGGTAGGTCTTGTTGATTTTGACCGAATAGGTGTTGTTGCACTTTTGTAGAAAACAGCATATTTAAAAAAAAATATGTGGTGAAAAATTTCAATGGAGGGCTCGTTATGATGTACTGAACCGTTTTCGGTGTCCCTTCCACCGCGTATTAGATTCAATTCTTAATTGATAATTAGATTGGTAGTTGAAATCGCTTTAAAATGATGTTAAATTATAACAGTTTATCAAGTTTAAAACAAGATTTTGTACTAAAAGACCGCAATCAGAACTCTCAATTTTAAAACAAACTTGTTCGCCGAACGGTACTTTTTGTCCACTTTATTTGGGACACAAAACTACATTAAAACCTACTTTTTGCGTTCATTTACTCATGGGATTTTTTGATAATTATTGGAGTCTCCTGCTTCCCACGGTTTTGAAACTTGACAAAATATTGATATTTCTTTATTATTCAAGATTAATATTAATTTACTGTACACCTTAACATTCCGGAATAAATTCTCTAAATTATGGCAAAAAGTATCGTAATCCGTCGCATAGATATGAAAGTGACAATATTTTAAATAGCCTTTGGCCGTGTCATGTTAAATGTATAAATAATTAATTATAACTAGAGGGCTCTTTCTCTTTGGCCAAAGAATTAGTAATGCCATTCAACGTGGCAATGCTGCCAGTCTTCTGGGCACGTTTCCGGATGACAGCGATGTGGAGGAGTACTTTGATCAATCATGTTGCGTTCCATGTCAAGCTGTGAAACAAGCCGATGTGATGCTGATGATGATACTTACGTCCACTGAAACGATCCTACACACCTAACATGTATATAAGTATGTACGTCAGAACATTATGTACATTAAAACGTCATGCGTCAAACAAATTAATTATTACTAATTTGTTTCATTTTATTGAGTACTTAGTTATGAATAAAACAATGGGCGTCGACCTGTGACGTTCAACTATTTTGTAGAACCCTTAAAGGGCTTGATGAAGGAAAAAAAAAACATCTATGTCTATAGATAAAATAAATAAAATTGAAGTGTTTGTTTGTAATTTCAAAGTAAGTATATTATAGGTACTTATTTATAACAAAAAACAAAAAAAAATTGAAACCATGAAATTGATAACAAAATCTGATTCAAATAAGAAAGTAATATTTTAATAATAACATCATGCGGACGAAGGTTGCGGGCAACATGTAGCCTTTAATATAACACATAATTTTGTGTCTTCACATTCATGCACGTTTGCATGCAGTTCTCAAAAATACATATCACTCTATTTCTATCTCTATACATTTTATTAAATCGCTTTTCGAGTCTGTCTGTGTGGCCACCGTGATCTTCTGAACTGTGCTGTGGGTTTTGGAGTGATAGCATGTTTCGTCTCATCATCATCATCATCATCATTTCAGCCAAAAGACGTCCACTGCTGGACATAGGCCTCCCCCAAGTGTCGCCACATTGACCGGTCCCGTGCGACTCGCATCCAGCGGATCAGCGGATGTTTTGTCTGATTTTGAATAAATAAATCAACCCTGGGCCAAGTGTTTTAGCAAACATTAGCTTTCTTAAAATGGTTCTGAGTGAGCTCAGCGATAACTTTCAGGTAGATTTCCGATTCAGAACAAACAAACTACTTACAAATAGGTGCTTTCATATTTTGATTTCCTACTAATACAACAAAAATCACACAGCAAAGAAACATTCCAGTAACATCTGACAACAAGGAAACACAAAACAAAAGACAAAACACTAGCGCGATAACTCCCTTAGGACCAAAATCAGTACAAAAGGCCCGGCTAATCCCAATACAAAATGTGCCATTGTCTGTACGTGACGCGAATGTGGCAGCCTGGCAGTTCTGGCATTGGAGACAAGGATGCATCGATTAGATCACACGTTAAGTAATGTGACGCGGCCGGAAAACTGATGGGAGGGGTCAAGTGTGGTCGGCGTGGGAGGTTGGTCCCGATTTTAGATGGGAGCGTGTTGCATTTGTTTTGGGATGATGATTGTTTTTTACAAGTTTATAATTATTTAAATTGCACAGTTTGTATCTTTGTATGATAGTTGAGCTCTTCAAAATGTACGAACTATTTTTCGACCACTTGCTGGTATCCGATTGAGCTGAAATTTTGCACACAGCTTTGGTTATGGGGACAATATATTTTTATGACAGACATGACGTCTTGGTCCTGCAGCCAGGATCATTTCCTCACAAGAGAACTCCTCAACGGTTAATAGCACGGACACGAAACTTTGTATACGCGTTCAATGTAATTTTCTTCTTTTCATTTTAATAAAAGCTTATTTATTATAGAGAGGGTAACAATTATTTATCATTTGTTTTGTGGCTGACGGGAGAGAATGGAAGAAAAAGGAGACTATGGACGGGGACTGAACGGGGCGGTATGTGTGGGACAGGGGCACATTAGAAGATGATGATTTTGTATTAAGCCACATTTCCTACGATAGCATCAACGATTTTGTATGAAGATGCGTACGCGTACGAATAGACGCGGAAAGCTGAACGGATGCGTACGCATCTCTATACAAAATTGTTGTTTTCTATGGACAAAAGCTGAACAGAGCTGAATAAGTGTGGTTAGTCCCTAACTCTCGACGACTGTTGTACACAGTGAAAACGTGTGACGCGCAAACTGTTGTAAATATACCAGAAAAAGAAACCTGGAGACAGTTTGGGAAAGTATAAAATAATCGTCAAACTTAGGCGAAGAGTCTAACAGTATTTTTAAATACCATTGTTTTAGTAATAAAAGGAACTTAAACCCAGAAAAAATATGTTTACTGGAGGCCAACATGGGTTATGTATTTTTAGAAGACAACTTTAACCAAATTCTAAGCACATTTTCGTCCAAAAACTTGCTCTTACAACACCCACGTATAAGTCCAAACTTAATTTATAACTTCGGGGAAAATAGCTTGAGAATTCGACCTCACACATATTGTATTCAAGGATCGGAACCTAAACGAGAGTTCAAAAGGAAACTGAGGAACTCTGTGTTTAGCATTCACCTTCTGTGGCAACTATTTTGTTGTTTTATAGTACGTACGTGAGGTGGTAGCGGTATCGGGTTGGCGGAGAGTAAGTGGGGTTCAGAAGGATTGTTTTGTACAGTGTTTTGACCTCAGGAGACGACTGCAATGGCGATTCGTATAGTTTCGAAGACTTTCAACATGATTGACACGACAGTTCTAGTGAATTGGTTTCTCAGGCGAGTTGCGGCGAAACACAAGCCTAGTTAGTAAAAAACATATTTTTTTTTTTTTTTCATGTCTGTGAAACATATTTTTGGCTTTTTCACCATATCGGTATCATCATTTAAGTGATATGGTTATGTTTTTCTGATTAAGTCAACGTTTCAGTTCAAAAGATGTAGTCAGGAAAATAAAAGAGATGGTTTAGTCATGTCGTGAGAATGTATGAAAGGCGACTAACCATAGGCGGAAACGCTAGGAGTGGACGCACAAAGACAAAAGCTGACCTTATTGAAGGAGTTCTTCAGTAATAATTCGGGTGGGTAATACGACACATTCCGCAATCGTGTATGACCAGATGTATGAACGCGGACGCGGGCATTGTGAAAAAAAAATGTTTTGAAAAGTGTAACCATGGAGTTTCTTGCCGGTTCTTCTCCATAGGAAACGACCAACCCGAACCGTGCACCTTTTTGTCGACGTTTTATAAGTGCCCATCGAGGCCTATGTGAAATAAAATATTTTGATTTTGATTTTGTTGTAAGAGGGATATGTAGGTAAGGATCGTAGCAGGTGGCGTTCTGTAGTTTCTGCCTACCCCCATGGACATACCGCGTGAGTTTATTATATACGACTAGCTGTTGCCCGCGGCATTCGGCCGCGTGAACTTATTATAAAAATATTACTTCCCTATTTGCATCGGATGTTGTTCACAACTTCAAGGGTTTTATTTTATTACACGGAACCCTAATCTTTTTTCTAAAATAAAAGTCACTCCTCACACTATCAGCTTTCTGCCAGTAACAGTCCCGTCAAAATCGATGCAGCCGTTTATGAGATAAGCCGGAACAAACAGAGACAAAAAAAAGTTATAAGTACCCTATATAACTTCATATGCAGCCAGTAAAAAGCTGTTATTTTGAAATTATAAACAGTTCAATTTTATTTATTTGTATAGTACATACATGATATGATACGTAAATATATTGAAAAAGTTGTTTTTTTTTTAAAACGTTGCCCCACAGTGGGAATTTCTCCTGTATCGTGGGTGTACAAACATTTAAACTCAAACAACAGCCAGACCCGTAACAACTACCAGTAGGCCTTACAAATATTTTTGTTCCGTGCGGGAATCGAACCCGCGACACGCAGCGCAGCAGCCAATAGCTGTGCCACTGCGCCAACCCTGCCGTCATTGAATTTCAAGCTAAACAAAAAAATATAACTTCCTGAAAACCTAAACACTTTACTGATAGACCTTCTGTCTTTGACTGTCAGTGTAGTCCTGAATCTATCTTTTGATACGTTTTACCTTTTTTGAATAGTGATGTGTTAACGCCTACGAGCACGTGGGTACATTATGTAGGTAAACATTTTAGTGTTAAAAGGTTTTGTCTGAATTCTATGTTTTGGGATGAGTAAACTGTCGACTGAGAATGGAGTAAGGCCTTCATAAACAAGGGAAAATGGAAGTTTCAGGTAGATAAATGTACAGACGCCAGCACATCAAGCTACTACAATCTGTCAAATTTCTTTAATATATTTTCAACTTTATCGCTAAAGCATTAGGTTCAAGGTTGATTGCGACAATTTGACAGTTTCGGGTAGCTTGATGTGCTGCCGTCTGTACTTACAGAAGTACATTTATCTACAGAAACCTATTTTATAATCTTAACTACCTAATAACCATAATTACCTATAATATTCTAGAACGAAAATCCAGTGATCATAATTATGGAAATCTTTCTAATTAGGACATTAGCAACAGATAACTTCGACAGCCACAAATTGCGCGAGTTTCTATAAAAAGTGGTTTTTCACTGATTTAAAAAAAGTAGATTCTAATACCTCGACGTTAAAGACAGATTTTCTTTTCTAAGTTGGTGTCTCCAATAAAACAACGACTACTAAAACTAAGTATACAAATAATTTTTGAATCACAATAAATTGACGCAACACCACTATACGTGACATACAACTCAATGATCTTCTCAGGGGTATATAAGTGATATAAGGACAATGCTTGCAATGACCTGACGCGGCCACACAGTGGAGTCCAAAACGGACATGATCGTACTCATTGGTGAACAAACATGATCAGAGATCAATTATGTGTTGAAATAAAACAATTGTTTAAAATAACACCATCACGACTGTTTTTTTCCGAAGGGATAGGCAGTGGTGTGACTTTATAGTGCACCAGCATCTCGGCGGTTATGTTTAACTTTCATTATATAGGGCGAGCGTTTTGCCATCAACTGGGCATATCAATCAAAATCAAAATCAAAATCAAAGCATTTATTTCAAATAGGCCAGTTACAGGCACTTTTGAATTGTCGAAACAAAGACAAAAATAGCTACAGTCCCAGTCACAAGGCATAAAAACTGTGAAAGTACTGTAGTTGCCCATTCCCTAACGTAGATCTCTATGGAGAAGAACGGGCAAGAAACTCCATCCAAGAGTTTGTAAAAGTATTCTGATTTAAAAGAGTTTAAATCAGAATACTTTTACAAACTCTTGGTTACATAGCATCAATAAACACTTTGTCCGTATCGAGAATCGAACACGAAACCTCATGCTGACTAGTATAGCTTGCGATCTTTAGACCGATGACGCAACCAATCAACAATTATAATAATTTCCAAATATTTTTTAAGAAAATCGTTCGACTTTCTGATAAACTTAACCACTGTTCTTCCCCCTGTTCCAGCTGTCCCAACAATGCACCAGCCTGCCCCTCGAGGAGACCGTGGTGTCGGTGTACACCACCCACCCCACCACCATGGGCACCAACCCGCCGATAGACGTCTACCACCAGATCGCGAACAACCTTGCTGAGAGGATCACCTCACCGATATATAAGTAAGTACTACCTTCTCCCTGAGGGGTTGCTCATCACAATGTTCCCAACCTAATACTTTTCTGATTAGTTTCATTGCGGGATCTTAGACAGTTAAATTTTTTCTACGGGACTTCGTCGAGGTTCACTGCTTCGGTGCTTGCCACTGTTGAGAGTAAGGCACAGGGGTACCTACATAGTACACCCACATTTTGCCAGTTATGTTTTAAGTCCCACCTAATAATTTATAAGGCCTACCAGCCTATAGCTAACAAAAGGGCAAAAATCCAAACTCCATGGCTGCCACTGAGAAATTTTTAGAGGAAAGACCCAAAAACATTATACCGGACCCGATAATCGAACCCAGGTCTTTGCTTAGTAGTATCGCTTGCGTCTACTACACCATCGAGGCAGAACTGAAAGAGAAACTTTCTATGAACTGGATATATAGACCACAAAATCCCTAAAGGCTACACAAACGACAATCGCTTTCCAACCATGTAGTAGTGCTACAACGACTAGCAACAGAATGAACAAAAATGTTTAATTTATTCATCATGGTTATGTCTCCCTTTTGCCCCGTCTTTCATACCACGAGATCGGTATTTTGTGAGAACCTGTGTGAATAGTTAATGTTTTAGGAAGCTAACAGACGTAAGCTCCATACTTCGGATATGAGTGTTTATCAAAATATCAACTAACTCATCTCTCTCTCAGATTACTATTAATACTAACGGGATATTTACCATGTTTACTGTTTGTTATGAGTTCCCGATATTTCGGCGCTGTTGCAAGCACCATGATCACGGATAAACTGAAGTAAGCCTGTTAGTATTAATAGTAATGTTAGTGACCATGATAGTTTAAAATCTTATATCTCTCTCAGATGTTATGAGAAATTATTATTTATTCTAATTGTCTCCTACCTAAGTCAGGATGTGTCACATACCTTGTCTAAAACAAACAACTTGTATACCAAGCTTGATACAAAATGTTCATATCATCTGCCTTGCCTTTTTACCCGACTGCACCCAAAAGGAGGGTTTTCACCAACTGTATTGCGGTCGGCTTCTAGTCTGATCATATGCAGAAGGTACCAGTCTTTTGTATGGAGCGGCTGCCTTTCTGTCTTCCACAATCCAGTTATAGGGTACCACTATACCGTTTGGTAAGACTGATAATTATAATCAAACTTTTGGTCTTCTGCATCCTTAACAAAAGTCAGAGATTATAATTGACAGCCGAGACCATCGGACCGAGACCTACATTCTCATTCCTTACCAAGAAACTTAGCTATATCCATTCTAAGAAAACTCTGATGTGAACATTTTCATCGCCATTTCCAGATTTCTCGGAATAAACAGCACGCAGCCAGAATCTACAACAAAAGCATCAGGGAAAATCGAGTTACAAGACGACCAGGACTTCCCGGATAAAATCGGCGTGAAACCTATTGACAACAACATTTCCAAAGACAGGGATGTTGAAGAAATATCCTTTGAAGGCATTAATAAAAAATCTGAAAAGAAACCCGAGAAAATAACTATATATTCAAGCTATTTACCAGCTTTAGCTAAAACCGGTCTGTTCTCCAGCAGGCAGGTTGAAGCAAATAACGATACTTGGAATGAACTAGATGATCCATTCAACTGGGACGATGAAGCACCTGTGAAGCCTAAAGAAGGGCCCTTGATCTATATGTTAGAACTGTTGGGAAGTATCATGCAGTTAATATGGGGCGGTTTGACGGCGTTATTTAGACCAAGTACTAACTCAGGATCAGGCAAAGGAATATTATAATATCCTTGGTTATAGAATGGAATAGGTTTGAGAAGGCTACAGTGCGTTGACAAAAATATGTAGATACAAACCATGGGCCCAATGGGTGTTGCTATTGACAAAAATGAAAGAACATTCCTTCTTCAGTTCGTTCGCCTTCGATAAATTAGAACTCGTTCAGGCTCAGTCAGTGAATTTAAGATTTTTATTTATGTAGAACAAACAAATAACAATAATTGATATTGTGATAATAATTTAACATAAAACTTACAACATTTCTTGTGAGCCTGTTATGAAAAACGTACAATATTATGTGGTAATTACATACTGGAATTCAATGATATTATAAATAGAAAGAGGTAGATATCGCACTAGCGCGCGCAAATTGTTGCAGACAAATTCAGACAATTGTAGTAATTTAAGTACTTCAAGCGTAATAGCTATCTCTTTCTGTATCATAAGTTCCGTATTTATCTATCGCAGTCGTAACAACGCAACGATATTTGAACGCCGCTCAGCATGAACGTAGCGTATCTTTCTGTATAATATCATTGCTAGGACCACTTCATTGGAAGTCTTTTTCTGTGGTAAGTTTAGCCACTTCATACAGTATTTATTTATTTATTTAAACTTCTCGCACTCAAATAAAAAACAACAAGGATAAACTACAAAATGAACTTAGGGTATGTAGATCTATATAATTATATCTTTGAATTTCCATACAAACTAACTTCCGTTAGTCAATTTTGTCTATGGAAAATCCCGAAGGGTACAAGGCTTGTAAATACTGAAATGCGGATAATAGTTGATTAACAGAACAATGACTTGTGGTGGATTGGTGTAATCAATTCTATATCATCAAATAGATTTTTTATGATTTAGAATTGAACCGATATTGGGCGCTGAACATAATGATTCTTGCGAGGCTATTATCATAGTAGGTAGGGTTTAAAATAAACGTTTTTAACAAAAACACCTGATTCCACGTTAGTTGTGAGGCTAATGCTTGGTAAAACTTGCCGGCGATTTGAAAATCTCACGGCGTTCTACACATTTTGACAGCCAATTTGTCGATACTTAATAGTGATGTAAAAAACTATCGTTATAGTCGCCAGTGGCTAGTTAATCTTTGTTAATTTAAGAGGGTGTTTACAGTTTTTTTTTTTGTGTTTTCGTACCTGTATTTTTTTAAATATTTTGTAATTGAGCTTTATTGAACCCATTGCTGTAATGAAAATCATAACAATAAATTTTTACAAAAAATGTAAAATGAAGGTGCCATGAAGTGGAAAATAGTCAGAAAATATATTAACTTGTATTAATCATGGAGATTTTATAACTTATTTGTATTATAATATCATTATGTAATTGTAAATTAAACGGATTTACCGAGTATGATAGTTTTAGTAATCTTTTAACGCTGTTCCCTTATATCTTTGGATTGGCTGGACAAATAAAACCATACCTCATCTAGGGAACCCACGCAGCTTTAGTTCATGATTTCATCACCTTACTGCTATTGGCCCATGTAACTTGGAGTCGCTGTAATATGCTTTCTTTTTCTATTCCCCTCTCTCTCCCACTCTGTTCAAATACCAACTCACTTCAAGTAAACTTGTGTATGAAGTGTGTAAGTTTATATGTAGGGGTAATCTTCGGAACTCTTGATTCGTTCACTAATAGGAAGCTACATCGTCTCCGAGTGGCTTAAACTATTTACACTACGTTCCCTTGGTATAATCTCTGAAAATAACGCGAGTGCAGCTACGGGCAAATGTTAGTCCCTAACTAATATTATAAATGTGAAAGTAAGTTTGTTCGCCTAAACCACTGAACCGATCATCGTGAAATTTTGCATATACGTTGTCAGGTGTACAGAAACGGACATAGGGTACCTTTCATCCCGAAAGAAAGTACTGTTCCCGAGGAAAACAACAATAATGTTCTTATGATAATAGATGGCGCCACGTGTCTTTCGAATCATGATTCAATTATATTATTACAAGCAGAGTACAACCCGAATTGATTAGTAAATTCTGAATTAACGCGAGCGGAGTCGCGGGGATAAGCTAGTAAGTAATAAGGACAGAATCATGTCGAAATCAACATAACTTCATTACCTCCACCACTAACCATGACACGTGTCCGAATACCGCCGGGAATACATTGACCTCATGAATATTCACAGAGCACAAACATGTAGCTGCAGTGTACCAACGAATGTAGCTGCAGTGTGGCTACCAGGAGAGGCACCAGTTCCAGCGGCGACGCGGAGCTGACTAGCTTTTAACGATGTTCATGTCAGAAACCGTTGAAAGTCAGTCACGACTTCCTCGTCGTGATCTACGACGCCAGCACATCAAGCTACTACAGTCTATCAAATTTCTTTAATAGATTTTTGACTTTATCGCTAAAGCATTAGGTTCAAGGTTGATTCAGACAATTTTACAGTTTCGAGTAGCTTGATTTGCTGGCGTCTGTACCATCATCATCATTTCTGGCACCCAAGAATTGTATAAAAGATAATCCCGGCGATAGATGAATGGTTGGTCACCGACTAGTACATGTAAATATTTACAAAACTTTTACAGTATATGGCCATGCTATAACAGGGTCCATGATTGTTCGCAACTTAAAGCCTTTTATGATAGTCCTCCTAACCGCATTTCAGGCAAGGCAGCCAATCTCAGCGGAGATCAGCCATCGGCGTGGAAGATAATATAGTGCACTCTCTCTTCCCTCACTCTTGTGCTCCTCAGGGACGGCAATCCAACACGGCCGCAGAGAGATCAGGCGCAGGCCAACGGCTTAACGTGCTTTCCGAGGCACTGGGGTGTCATACCGCCAACTTCCAAACTCTGGGCTGCTACTGCGAAATTCCTAATAGAAAGACCCAATGACCCTTTGTCCGACCCAGAAATCGAAGCCAGGAGCCCACGCTCAGCAGTCGCGCTTGTAACCACGAGATCAACGGGGCAGTTTAACACCTTTTATATCTACATTGTGGACCGCAAATAACTGAATATGAAGAATAAAGTACTCTTTTGTAGCAGCTACAGCGGCAAGAAATATCGAAGAGAGTACTCCGCCAGCAGCGCTCGTTTGTCGGGCAGAGCACTTGCCGAGGGACTCAACTTTGGTACTTACATACGCTTATCAGCTAGTAATCGCCCGTCGCCGTCTTGCTGCTCGTTGTTCGTCATATTGTTTTTAGTAGCTAGCTCTGCTCGCTTCTCGCGAATCGCCGGTGGTGGGCCAGATGCCTAAAGACGACAAATTATGTCATGCTATAGCGTTGTTCACAGGCGCTACAACTTGTGGCGATAACTGACCGTTCATGGTTCAAACTACGACTCGTCACTTCGTCAGTGGTTGCTATGATCATAACCACAGGTTCAAAACTGTGTTATTAATTTAGTATTCAGTCAGTAAATTGCGATTTAATGGGATTTGGTGTAAATGTAGTGCAGTCTAGACTTCAAGCGTAGTTAAACTTAAAAACAAGGACCAAAAAGTTCATCGGTATACGGGTCTTAAATCGGGTTATTTTTTAGGGTAAAGTGAAAACCCTAGAGTAAATATTAACCCGTAATATAGGGTTAATTATTCCGTATTAGGGACAAAAAGAAGTAGTAGTAGAAGAAGCTTTTTGTACATCAAAAATATGCAAGAAAGTGACGGAGTTTGCTAGCACTCGGTGTTTGTCTCTTTCATTCTGGTTAATCAGCAATGTTTAAATTAACCCATAAAGAGTTAACCCGTATAGGGTCAGCAGAAAATCGTTAAAGCATAGTTATGAGACGACTATCCAACTTTTGGACTAAAGTCTGTTCTTTGTTGAGAAAAATAGAATGATAATAATAATCAGTAGAGCGGATTATAGTCGGTAATCGCTTTCAAAAGATTTCGATTGTTTCTGGAATGCTTTTCAATAGGAATAGCATATGCTTTTCAGTACCCAGCTTTTGTTAACCCAACCCAACCCTATACGAGTGTGATGCTGATGACTTACTTGAGATACAGGTTTATTCCTTTTTCAAGTAGAATCCAAATACTATATACTTACAGTTTTTTAAGGCCCTAATATTAATCGAAAATGCCAGGAGGAGGTACTGGTCCATGGAAGCATTTATGAAGGGCGACCTTCCTATCTCACTGAAGGTCAAGCTCGTCGACATGTGTATCCTGCTTATCCTAACCTATGGCGCTCAGACTTGGTCTTTGACTGCAGCTCAGAAGTCCAAACTCAATGTTTGCCAAAGAGCGATGGAACGTAGAATTCAAAATATGACTCTCCGATCGAATGCGCTACAGCGATAAGTCTACTAAGCTGAAATTGGACTGGGCGGGTCACGTTTTTTGGATGAACCCGGACAGATGGGCGAAGATAAACACAGTGGGTGCCTGAAGACTGCCGTCGTAACCGAGGCAGGCCCAAGAACCGCTGGAGTGACGATCTGGATCATTCTTAACGAATTGGTCGGAGAGGGCAAATTGTAAACAGGATTGGAAAGGCATGCTGGCTGCAAGCTGATAAAAAAAAAAATATATAAATGAATATTTTTGTAAATAAAATATTTCAATGAGCAACTTCAATTTAAATACATCTTTGCTCGATTCGCTAATATAATGAACGTTGCCTAGTAGTAGTGTCATCTGTTCTGTATTATAATATCAAATAATTTTCCAGTCAACTCCGGCCACCGCCACCGTTTTGGGTTGATTCTCGCAACCTTCAAACCTATTATTATTTTAATTATTATTCCTGCACCTTGACGCCATCAAAACATATTATAATCTTTTCATCTAAAAATATGAAAACAAAACCATAATACGTATTAACATAAAGCTAAAGCTAGCGACAAAACAGATAACATACAAGTAGGTACAGACAGAGCCCAGACGTCTAGGTCAGGACGGTTTTATTTAGCTTTACTGTTTAAAAGTACTTGTGTCGTCTATGTCGTCTCGTGAGGATGTGAGACGTACTAGAGAACAAGGAGCTAGCACGAATATAGAATCAAAACAGGTCGTGTCATATAACAGGCATTGTGATACCGTCATAACATCATTTGCCCAGCCTTTCTCAGTTACGTTGGGGTCGGCTTATAGTTTAATACCAGAATTTTACATACAGCGACTGCCTATCTGACCTCCACAACTGGGTAATACGATACCTCTTGGTAAGACTGGTTGTCAGACCCAAAACAACACAAAATGACAGCTGGGACCAAACGGCTTAACGTGGTTTCCGAGGCGCGGAAAAACTCGGTATGTAATATTATTTTCAGATATACACCTACCACTGCTTGTCTCTGCATCACCCAAAGGTTGACTGGTAGAAAATGCCACCTCTGTACTTTATGCTTGAAGTGTTAAATAAACAAATATGCCTGGTCACCCATACACCGACCAACGTAGGCAACCGCGGCTTAACCTGCACGTCGACCCAAGCGACTGTTATTATTTATTCACGACCTCCGATTGCAATACCGTCATGTAAGCCTTGTAAAATGTAATCATAAATATTAGAGAATTAAATTTATGAAATACTCAGCACACACTTGCTTTTTTAAGCCGCGTTGCTATTTTAAGTCTGCAAATTAACAGCAGTCAAGACGAAGCCCTATTTCAAACTTATTTTACAATAATTTTATTCGTAACTCTTTGATATTATAATAGAAAGATTTAATCTTATAATTAAGTGCTGTAGCATCAGATGTTAAGTTGCGACTTATTGTTTGACAAGAAATAAGATCTTTGTAAATTATGACTTGGATGATTTATTTCTAGACCTTAAGTTTGACTCCGTGTCCTCCCCAAAGCGATCAGTTGAGCGAGTAGGCAATTGTCGGGTTCTCATGACACTAATAAGTTTTCAAAACCGGAGCTTACCATTGGTTGGCGTGAAAACGCGTTCAGAAGCCCTAGCACGAGCGCGCGGTGGGTAAATGTAATGAAAATACATCGATTTTTTAATCAAAAATACAATGATCCGTTAGCACTTTAGTTAAATTGTAAACCAGAATCAGTATTTTCCATACGTATGAATAAATACATAAAACTATGAAAAACTTTATATACCAAACAAGATTTTTTAATTACAAAATCGACGTACTTATATTACGTTTACACCGTGCGCCGTACACCGTGCACGTGCTGCCTATTTGCCATACCGAATTAACGCGACGTCTGCGTGTTCTTGCGATGATCGCTTTGTTTAGACCACGGCCTCGGCCGAGGTCGCAACACGTATCGTAGGTAAATCTAACGTCGACAGAATTGATATTAAAATGATTATCAATTCATCACACATGTCAACGGGTAATACAAAATAATGCTGCTCTACGCATGCCATTAGAAAGACATTCTAGGTACCTACAACACAAATGCAGCCCGTAGAGGGTCAGGATAAGGACTACGCAACTAATTAATATACAACCTGACATTATATCGTTTTAATATCGTACCACAGGGCCCGGCGCAACATGTCTTCTTAATAGAGCAAGATCCCAGGGTCACCAGACATTACTTATTATGACTAAGTAGTAGTAGTCTAAGTAGACTAACTACAACTTTTCACTTTTAACCTATTATGACTACAAATAAAATACTTATCTCAGTAGTCACCTCTTATCCAGCCATGAATATCATCTTTTACATAGTTCATTCGTCATTTATTTTGTTTTACTCTAAAACTTTTCTTAGAGCGGTCACGATATTTCCCTCATTCCTCCTTTCTGTAACAAGGAAGTTCTTTTCAAAAGAAGACAATACGCTAACAAAGCGATTAATTTGCTCCTTGTCCTTTTTTCCTTGTGATAAATTACAATCACGGCTGCTATCAAACGAAGTAGTCTAAGAGCCAGCTACGGAAATACGTTTGGAATTTATACAGCAACGAAATTCCTCTAGTTCCCGCCACGGCAAGCCACTTCGACACTTTTCACGCACCTTTTCCCGCAATCAAAACGCCTAGTAATTTTATAAAAAATAACAATAATACCACACCAAATCCAGAGCTCTATAAATTGCTCACCTTCTATTGCTATTACAACCCCTTTGTTGCCTAACCACTCTCACAGCAACGCTGAACAGCTGCCAGGTGCCCGGATTAATTAATAATGCTAGTCTGGCATACTTACTAGAGGGATTTCGTTGCTTTATAAATTGCAAACGTATTTCCTTAGCTAAAACAACGATTTCAAATCAAGTCCGTTGGCGGGAGCGACTTCGGTAAGCAACTTGGCCTTGTCTTGCCTTTGGGGTCACAGTTCTAACCTAACCTAACCCGAATACCCGTTTTGACCAACACTTAGTGATACCTAAATGAATGCCTATTGTCCGTTTTCATCAACACTAAGGGATTCCTAACTGATTGTCTAATGCCGGTTTTCATCAACACTAAGGGGTACGTAACTTAGTGCCTAATGCCCATTTTCTCCAACGCTAAGGGATTCCTAACTGGCAGCGTAATGCCCGTTTTCACCAACACCTATGGATACCTAACTGATTGCCTAATGGCCGCTTTCACCAACACTTGGGGATACCTAACTGAATGCCTATAGCCCGTTTGCACCAACAACACTAAGGAATTCCTAACTGACGGCGTAGTGCCCCATTTACACCAACATTAAGGAATTCCTAACTGACAGCCTAACGCCCGTTTTCACCAACGCGTAGCGATACCTAACTGAATGCCTAACGCCCGTTTTTACCAACACCAAGGGATTCCTAACTGAATGCTTAATTCCTGTTTTCACCAACTCTAACTAGCTCTCCGACTAAAACAACGATTTCAAATTCTCTTTATTCCTTGTTAAAAACCGTTGTAAATCTAAAATCCTAATTCCCTATTCACGAATTACTCGGTCACAGAAGAAATCTATTTATTTTAATCGTATACCCATTTGGGATTCACTGGCTACCGGTAATTGGATTTAGGAATCAAGGCCTAAAGGCGGACTTGATGGAAAACTGGAGTTTCCATCATTTATTTTTTTCCTATTCGAATTGTGTTGTTGATTTATTTTTGGTTATTTTTCGTGATGGGAATTAATTGTTTTGTCACTGTATCCATGAATTCTGGTTATAAGATTCAACGAGATGGGCACGTGGCTAAATAATAACTCCGCACGGGTCGATCGATCACTCCTGAGGCTGTTGTGTGGATGGGTGACCATCTATTTCATACCGAGTACCTATATTATACTCGAAAAGCACGAGAAGTCGTTAGTTCCGTCAGGCATTTGTACAAGTTTTACAGGCGACACTGGTAGTCATAACATAACATCACGCTTGTAATTCGCGAAGGGTTAGGCAGAGGTGTACCTAATAGTACACCCACATTTCGCCAGTTATGTTTAAGTCCCATGTAATAGGGGGCGAGCCTTTTTTGTTTTTTTATTAATTGGAACAAGCCCACCACACTATTCCCAGACCACTGCAACTCCTGAAAAAAAAGAAACAGTGGCAACTACCACAAAAGCAAATATACTGTCACTTACGGGATATCTTCCGTGATTGTTGTTTGTTGTTGTTTTGTTGTTGTTGTTGTTGTTGTTGATTATTGTTATTTGTTGTTGTTGTTGTGTTGTTTGTTGTATCTCGGGAGCTCAAAATAATGAACAATCACGGAAGATATCCCGTAAGTGACAGTATATTTGTAAACCGTGAAAGCTTGAAACAGTGTTTACCACAAAAGCGCCGAGACAATGAAACTCGACAATGAAGTCCCAGAGAATAATTTAACTGTCTTGTAGGAAAAACATAATTTCTTCCACTTCCCTCCATATCAGCAGGAGACTGAATAAAACAAGGCCAATAGGCATAAAGGGACGTACCCAATATACAATTTGCCTGCCCCAAGAATTGAACCCGGGACCTCGTGCTCAGCAGTCGCAATTGCGACCGTTAAACCAACAAGGCGTTAGAGTTATACGGGTAATCAGAAACCTGAAATGAAGCAACCAGTCTTGCCACGGAGTACCCTGCAGCTCAGCACCCGGATTGTGATCAGACGAACTGTCGCTCCATGTAAAATACTTACTTGTAGTCAACTGAATCCGGTTAGACTGGAAGCCAACCCCAGGCTGGGTGAAGAATAACCATCGACAGATCGAAATAAATAAAAAAATACAATTACTATTATTTGGTAGTAGTATGTTTTATTTATATTACATAGTGTACTTTTGTATATTGAGAACTAATTATAACTTACATGTTAATAAGCATTTATAAATTAACACAGACGTTGAGTATTTTTATATGAAAATGTTAGTTATTTCAAACGCAGTAACTCTATTATTTAACTATGTTGTTAATTAAATTTATTTAAAAAAAACATCTGATACTTAAGGCCAGTACATAATAAGTAGAAAAAAATCATTAACAATACTGTTTTAATTAAGTAATTTTATGAACGCTGAAAGTTAATCAGCAAAAGTTAATTTCCAATGAATATGTAAAATTGATCATGTCAAAAGTCTGGTTGCTCAAACTTTTGTTAAGTACTTTATATCTTTAAATATTTTAACTTTAAGCCCTGTGTCAGTTTAAATTAAAGCGTGGTTGAATGAAATGCATTACATTGTTGTGAAAATAAAAGTAGATGAAACATGGTTCGCCCTCTTGGGACTTAAATAAAACTAGTGAAAGAAAGAAAAAATATTGAAATGTGGGGTACATCTCTGCCAAGCCTTTCGAAGATTACAGGCGTGATGTCTTTTCGTGGTGGCGAACATACTTTTTTTTACTTTTTTTTTTAAAGAATTTGCTACCCACTCACTTCACTTCTTTTTAAGTAATGCACTTCATTGAACTTTTCGCGTTCTAAATTCTAATTAAAATTAAGTATACACATAAACTTATATTTCTTAAATATTTTTATCACGCAAAATTAAATAAAGTATTTCATAAGTAATTTTATTACATCTATGATAAATATAAATACTTTATGTCGTTTAAATATAAATGCACCTTTATACCTGTCTTCAGCTCATATTTTGCTTCGCTATGTTTTGCTAAGCTTCGTTACGTTACGCTACGCTTCGCTACGTTGAACTTATTCGATAAGAGTTTGTTGTTTTGACACCATAAAATGGTGTGTCATGGTGTCTTATGGGATGGAGTCGCATGTCTGTCTTTGTTAAATTAAGGAGTTAATCACACTAGTTCAAAGCCTTGTTTTTATATTCAGGGAGTAAAAACTTGAGTATTAACAATTTAAACAATTTCTGGGTTATGGAATCTAAGTGGAACCTAAATTATTAAATGAAAAAAACTGGTCTACACTAAGAATGTTTATGAAACTCATCCATAAATGGTATCTCGATCCTCCTTTATTTAGAATTGAATTTGAGATTCAATAACTTATTTTGATTCTATTACGGTCCAAAGCTGACCTCGATTTTTACAGAACCTGTATATTTATATGCAATAGCACAGATAATTATTACAGCAAAAGCCTGAAGCTCACAAATAGCTCCCACTATTAGCTAGTCAACGGCAGAGAACTAAGATAGATTAAAATCTCTTCAAAATACCCCAAAATTTAACAAAGAACAATCCCCTTTTTCCTCTCCATTTAATAGCTATACACAAGCGGCTGCAAGTACCTAAGACTAGCAGACATGCCCGACTCGTCCTTCCCGAGCTCGGCGACCATCTCCTTGGCCCTGTTGTTGGCGTACTCGTGCCCGCAGTCATGACGTTCCACCATCTTGGATAGCGCCATCTTTAGTTGTTCCCGCGCTCCGCCGCTTGAGGAGTCGACTAAGGCTTTCATCACGTCGGGGGAGAAGCCCTGGAAATTGGGGAGAGGAATTTTAGTATTAAGTATGTTTTAAAATAAAACTCAGGGTCTACCAGTAGGAGCAATCATTGTTTTTGAGAGAGCAAGAGAGATGGAGCTATCTGGCTTAATGCTCCATTTATAATTCGAAACTGAAATTAATTTTACATATAGTGTACATACCTACTTGGTATGCTAGATGGACTGCATGATGACTTCGTCGTGCATTTAATATCTACTGATGGATTTGAGGTACACAGAATTCATAAATGAGGCCTATAATAGCCAATAGCGGTTTACGAAATTTAGTTGATTTATTACAGTTTAAGTACTACCTAACCTTCTTCCCACCTAAAACATTAATAGTTATTATGCCAAATCGACTCATTTAGAAAAATCAATCGACACTATTGAGACGCTTAGTAGTTATTATGGTGACTAGCCCCCGTAGCATGACCACCGTAGACAAGGATTTCTTTGACGGAAGAATCGACAAAATGACAGATTATGTCGACACAATGACAGATTTCTTTGCACTATCTGTTTTTTGTATGAAATCCTTGTCTATGTAAGAAATCCTTGTCTACGGTGGACATGCTACGGGGGCATTTCAAACAAACTGAAAATAATAAATCTCTAATTTCGGTATGGAAATATGTAGCTAACAGATATGAACAGAATATACCATTATCCTATCTATAAACACCCTTAGCGAAATGAGTTGCAAAACTGGCATTTATTCAAATCAAGGTTTCAGCATGTTTTGGCAGCAGAGGTCGGACACGGGCAAAACAAAAACAAGATCGTAACGTTTGTGTTTGTACTACGACGCCATAACTTTAGGATTCCTATCTGCTTGATTGAATTAAGTAGATTTTATCTTGTTTGTATATCCCTGTAATTGTGGTGACCTTGTTTTGGCACCAGTCTGAATATGGGTTGTGTACGACATTGAAATGAGATATCAGTACTTATAAGGATTTTCTATTACATGGGGCCAAAACACAACCGGCGAATTGTGAGTTATATACACCTCTGTTTAACCCCTCGGCGATTGCAGCCGTGATGTCATGTTAAGGATTCAAACCACAAACGTCGTCCCTCATAAGTAATTTACGACTGCATCAAATCAAAGTTTTATATATCTGTTTACGAAAATAAAAAATAACTCCGTAAAATACCATTAAATCAGAAGAGGATTACGTTATAAAAGTACTATAAAATGACCATATTTCAGAACAAGGTCTTTCACCCTAAACGGCTTTATTAGTGCCATAACCAGGAAAAATCGTCCGTAAATGTGTTTGAGGACTCATTTTTATCATGACGAGACCTTAGAACCCTAAGTAGTAGGAGACAGAAGATACATTCAAAGGAAATTAATACTGGCAAAGACTGAATAAAAGAAAAAATGCGCTGTGGATTTTTCTTGAATGTTATGAAAAGTCATGCCATCTTCTCATGGGAACCATAGAACATGAAAGTTGAGTAATAGTCCTGAAAGACTTCAAACAATATCGTTATGAAATAATTGTGTCTAAATTTTTATACCCTAAGGTCCTTTTGCGACTGTGCGCACTGACAGGGCACTTGATTAGCGCGTAGAGGCTACCGAGTCGCCTAGCAGCCGATTGCGTAGGTTTTAGATTTAGAACGCTCGTTTCACTTCGCTACTCGCTAGGTGACTCGCTAGCCTACGCAAGCCACCTGTGAGTGCGTTCGTAGCCTAAGACTTTTCCACTTGCAGCAGGATTAATTAAAAAAATCGATAGAGTGGAGGGGATAGGTTTTATCTTATCCAAAAATTAATTCGTAGCTAAACTGGTGGATGAAACTTCTATTATGGAACGAAGCCCCGTCTTTATGACAAGAACATATCCGGCTAACCAAGTCTTTTTATATAAAATCCAATAGCTTGACACTTGACTTCTGTTTGAAGACCACGAAGTCTGGATATACCTACTGAACCTTCTCATTTTGCATCCGAGTACCTCAGATATGTCCTAAAACATGTTATTTATAGTGTTATAAAGAAATTCACGAGGTCAATGTATGGGGAGCACAATTTAAGACCTCGTAAAATTGGCCCAACTATGGCCAAGTAAAAGATTGGCTTGTTTTTGCTCGCGATTTAGGACGTCAATAGTTTTATTATTTTGTTTTTACACGGATAAAGCTTAATTTGGCATTTTGGAGACGAGCTGGCTGGTGAAGTGGTGAACCAAGGAATCTGGTGAATGAGTTACCAGCAGACACAAGCTCCTAAGGTTAAAGGAGTATACTAATGGACAGCATTTAGAAAAAAATTGTACGACACTTGTCCAACCTTACTACAGCCGTGAAATATTACTTAGACCAGATTTATCTAGAACTAGATTCGCCCCTGCTTCACACGGGGGAGGGGGGGGGGGGTAATAAACTATTCGTAAGAAATTCCCTAAATAATGGTGAAAATTGCATGCAAATATATTTCGGAGTATAAAAGACCAACATGGTCATACAGGCCCAAATAGCGACTTATAGGTTTAGGTTTTGGCGCAAGCAAAGAGAGGCCTATACCCAGCAGTGGGTGAAGTAAGTGAAATGATGATGATAGGTTTATGAATAGCGAACCAACTTGAAAGGTTGATTAAATAGACACCATTACTTCGAATAAGGAAAACAATATTGCAGAAAGTAAAAATAGCAGGAAAAACAAATAGTTGTTGCGAAAAACTCAGAATGAAGCGAACGAACGGATGCGGCGACAGCCGATAGCGTCCGGCAGGATGTCGACGCATACGATGGGCTCCGTACCAACGCTTGCGAATGCGAACGTATCCGTTCCTGAGCTTAGACAAATAGTTTCATTCCTACCCGAGGATCCGATCGGATACGACGACAGGCGAACGGGGCATATCCCGCGTCGCAGCATACGATCGGCTACGACAGCGTGTCGCGGAAGTCGCCCGCGGTCAAGCTGCTGTGCGCGGCTTGGTAATGTAGACTTTAAATAATGTGTACACGATTTAATATATCGTCTTCAATTCTGATCAAATACGATGCGAGCCGTTTGGTGGAAATCATCCTTTAAAGTCTTGACTGATGAGCCTGAAAATCTTCAAGTAGCTGAAGAGAGCCCCAGACCACTCTGAAGAATACTCTTTCAACATGCAATAACAAGCGTCCAATAAAGATATTTTATCTTTATTTTACGATATTGTTGTAAAAGTTTATCGCGTCGCAAAAGGCTTGTGTCCATTGACCGAGGGATAATTCAAAGTTATTACCTTCTTGTGCTTCCATAACTTTGGGAGTTGAAAGCCTTTGTTGTAATGATTTAATCAGAGCTTTTGAGTTTAGTTGGTTTTACATTTTCGTGAGGGTTTTTATTTAAAATGCGTGGATGGTATTGGGCTAGCAGTAATTCGGATGGAAATTATAATTCGTTGGTACAATCTCTTGAAGGCATTGAGTGAACGGATTAATTAAATCAGTTGGATTCAAAATGTCAGGCAGGAAAAATAGTTTGAGAAAAACAAAGATAAAAATAGCTAAGAATTTATCTAAAGTAACAATACCAAAGATCACAGTAACAGATCTTCACACTTGAATGCAGTTACAATTCAAAGCAATAACATTATCATTGAACAATGAAAACTTACAAACAAAAACCAAAAAATAGTTTCGATTTAAAGCTTTATTTCAAACCAGTAAATAAGAAGCAATCGAAAGAAGTACCTAGATAGAAAAGGCGATTGAAAAGGGTTATATGAAATTCAAAGTATGTCAATGGAAACATGTTCCTCACTTTAACGTTTGATCAGGCAATACTGCTCTGTAGGAATGTGAGCGACAAATTAGATCGTCTAAAACGCCTCACAATCAGATGGATACAAATCTAATATTTTATACTCTACAACGTTTTCTTTTTAAGGCTTTTCTTTACGAATAGAGTAACGAAGGATGTTCTGTGAAGAATAACGAATGAAGTGTTAACTGAATTCTTCACAGGACACCGAATAATGACATAGAAATAAACGTTCATCTGCTTATTACATTTAACTCGTCCTGCTTCTTCGTTGGGTGAGTGAAACCCGAGTACCAAAATCAACATCGTTGGATGAGTGTGTGTATAAATTTTGTGATCAGACGTAGGAAAATGGGTAGGCCGGATGAGTAAAGAAAAATGCCCAAAATAATTCCTCGCACAACACTGTAAATTGAAGCGTAACAATATTTTATTTTTACTTTTTTTTTGGACGAGCGAGTATATCTCCTATCGACTTGGCGTGCATTGATATTTAAATATTGTAGGCATTAACACAGTTTTTCATAGATTTGATGTCAATAACATCATCAAAACAAATTATATTTGAATGTCTTTTATTTATGACGAATTTTACAAATTGGTTTCGATTAATAAAAGTGGCTCAATGTTTGTTTGTCCGTCGACATTTGTGAATAAGGGAAATCGAACACGGGTAGTTATAACTTTATAACGCGGTTTGACATCCCAAGGCCTAATCAATAGTAACCAGTAACAAACTCAAATCACTAGTGAGATATGAGTCCGATGGGGTTATTTAGATGAAACAAAGTAAGATTGCGGAGCATCATCACAACAGTCGCGCTTGCGACCACTACACAAACGAGGCAGTTTATTGGTGGTTATCTAGCGTTTGTAACACGTTATTTCAGAGTAGCGTCATGGACGATAGGCTTCACAATATATCTCAATCGATCACAAGTGTGGCGTAACGCGACGCTTAGGGAAATTAACGCGACATAGAAAATCGATCAATCGTTGGTCGGCTTCCGAATTAGCGTATAGTATATTAAAAGTTGTGCAGCTATAACTTACATTAATCGTCAATGGTATTTTTTGGCCAAAGTTGGATATGCTAGCCACTTGAGAGCACATGTAAGAGCAGCACACTAAAGCTCTGGACAACCACCCTAGAAAGCCATCGAAAGTAGTCGCCGTGGCCGAACCCGGCTAAATGGCTTCATCACCATCATTAAAAGTTGAAAGAGCTCCCATCAACCACCCAAGAAAACCATGGATGCAGTCGGTGTGGCTAGAATCAGCTCGATTGGATGGCAATATCATCAAGTTATCTACTTGGTTCTTGCTTGCGATTTTATTAGCTGTTACTAATCGAGAAAATAAATCTCAGTATTAATATAACCACATACCGAAAAAACTAGTAAGGACCTTCACTAAACTGATTAATTCAGCTTTAATTCAAATTCATAAAAAACAAGAAACCAAGCGAAATAAGCAATAAGCGAAACCGCAAAAATGCGCTAGTATTACATAATTGTATATCTACACACTAAATGGTTGTGGGTCGTCGTGTAATTTACATATTTTAATAATACGGCGATTGGACTAATAAATTACAGAAATAAATAATTGGAACGATGACCGCGGTTTGTTTACTAATGTTTGCGCTATTTAATATCACAAGGGTAGGTAGTAATGAGCAAACCTGTCCCACTCCCAGTGATGGGCAAGGCCTTTTGCCTTGTCCGTACATTAGCTAAGTTTTTTAAAGACATGGTATCTATTCAGGAGGAATTTGGGTTGATAATAAAGTATTTTGAACCGAACAAAGGACGTTCGGCCATAGAAGCCTATCTACTAATAGATATCTCTAATACTTCTTGAACCACTTTGCCCAGTGTCCTTTTATATTTTTAATTCTGCTATTGATGCATTATTAATTAAAGATACCATAATTGCAGTTAATCCTTTTACGATAGCTTATTCTGCTTATAATTATGTTGGTACCCTTTGGCGTAATACAACACTTACTACTACTTTTTGCTGCAGTACAACTTACTTAGTACAATTAATATATTCAGTAATGGGCTCACCCCATAATAATAACTGACGAAATGTGGGTATACTGTAATTATGTACACCTCTGCATAACCCTTCGGGGATTACAGGCGTTGTGTTATGTGACTGATCACATTGCGTTAACACAATCGGTAGTTTCCTCAGTTGCATAACCACTCCTCGCAAAAGTGTCAGACCTGTCGCAGGCGTCGTCGATAGCTTGAGACGTGCCTGTCAAACGCAATGGGCACCGATACCGGTCCTCGTGACTTTAGAACTAGATTCGAGAAGGAGGCAGAGTCACGTGATAAGAAGCGATTTGAAAACATAGTACAAGGTGTAAACGGACCGTTGCAGTGGGATTAAATAAGCTACTCAAAGCTTAGGCTATAATAAGTAAGTTGCTTTGATAACTCATCATTCCTGGCAAAATGATCCGCAGTGATGATAATAAAATTAATAATTCCGATGCTTCCGTTTTTGACCCTGAGTTAGGAGGTTATCTATGCCCTTTTAGTTAAACGAGGTGTAAACGAATCCTTCACAAAGCCGTCAACCAAGCATTCTGTACATCATACTAAGTACGTCAAAATTATTGGTGGCAAACGACGGCACGGTTTGTGACGAAAAATCACAAACCGTGCCGTCGTAGGTATTTACAACTTGTGACAGAGTGACAGTAGAAAAACAAGTCCCGTAATAATTTCATTTTACCTTGCAAAGTAAATATTGTAAGATAATGAGTTACTCACACTATAATCTGACAGCCTCTGCCTCTTTGCGTCCCTGCTCAACAGATCATAAAGCAGCAACAGCCTCAGATTCGCCGCCGACAACTTTGCCTTCCCCGTCGCCGGCTGAGCACCATGCCTCACTCCATCCCACACGTCCACCACCTTATCATCATGAGGATCTTTCGCCATCTTGATCATCTCCCGTACATCATCTGACAGATACTGGAGATTATCCTCACTAATATCTTCTAGAACATAACCATCAGAACGACTGCTGACTTTGACGTCGTAATGCGGTGGTAGATATGGGGCTATCTCGGGGCTCGGTTCCACCAAAGGCTTGATTTGTTCATGTGGGACAGAGAGGAGAGGTTCTTCCGTCCTGGTCTGCTGTGGTTGTAGGATGGTGTACTGGGCGTCGTTCTCTACTGGGAGGAGGACGAAGCGATGTTGCTGAGGGTGCCAGGTGTACCTGCTTATGGGTTTTGGGGGGGAGTAGGGGGCGTAGAGACCTGGCTTGTGGTGGGGCGTTGTCATCTCTGTCCTGGAATTTGATTTGGTGATAATTAGCTTTTGTAGGAGTGGTTAGCTGATATTGTTTCCTTAACTTACAATGGGCGTCGACACCGAGGGAGGCCTAGAAAACACTGCCGTGATGACGTAGAGACCTTTATACGAAATTGGCCGGAGAAAATCGCACAGAGAGAAGAGTGGAAAGCTATGGGGGAGGCCTTTGCCCAGCAGTGGGACAAAAAGGCGAAGTAAAAAAAAAAGAAAAGCTTATAATGACAACGAAATGCATTTTGTAGTCGCTTTAAGTAAAGGAGTGTGGGGAAGAATATTTTTTTAAATTATCTAGAAAAATAATATCAGAGTGAAAATTTGTTGACCTGGTGGGTATCTCTATTTATTTCCTTCTAGATAAATAATAGTTCGCCATCCTAGCTCCGATCCACAAACAAAGAAACAACCTAGGTAGGATTATTCCTTACATACTACAAGCAATCATTGGTATGTAGCTTGTTCGTATGGGATTTTTGACCCATAGAAATTTACCTTACCTTTAAGGAAAATATAAAATAGAAAGCTAAAAGTAAACACGTTACAGTCTTTTAGACTAAATATTTACAACTATTCCTGTTAACACCACCTGATTTAAGTTATTTTAAGTATTTAGTTTCAACCAATACTAGACTAATTTTCAAACCATTTAGTTCACACTAAGTGACACCTAATTGAATACCGAATACACTGAGGTATGAAATTCCAATAGCATATTGACACTTAGGCATTCGTTTAGGTGTTGCTTAGAGTTAGTAAAAACAGGAATTAGACTTATCATTAAAAATATTTAAAAACCAATACCAAATGTTTTGTCCGAAACTAGACGTTTCGGAGACACACCTATTTACTCTATTTCCATCTGTAAACCGGTTTCATTAAAGAAAAGCAAGTATTCGATGACAAAAGATGACGTCACGATCTACTTCGATATAATAGGTACCTGTCCACTTACACCGTTATTTTTGCCAATACGTGAGGCGAATTTATAAAGTAAAACACCGTATGTGTCAGATTGTATCGTCAGTGTTTTGTTTTTTTTTTCTTCTTGAAAGAGTAGACCTGTTTCTCTAAAGAGGTAACTGTTGCTATGACAATGAGCTATTGTAACGTCTAGCAGGACTACATAATTATTCAGCTTATATCGTCCCCACTGCTGAGACGCAAGCCTGTCCTCTGAGGGAAGAAATGGGCTTTAATCCATCATTACAGCTCCAGATGTTTAGGTGTTGAGGGTCTAAAATGACCGCTTTATGCGGGATCATAATTGGATAATAGTAATGAATAAGGTACACAAATGGTCACAAAGATTTACAATTCATAATATTTACTGCGTCTGTGACCATTTTAAGAATTTTAACGTGGTTGATATTATTATCGAATTACGATTCTGCTAAAGCGGTCATTGTTGGCACCCTGGTGTAATTACAGGTACAGACATTAAAATTTCAGCTTTCTGTCATGGTAAAAGGCGCAATGTAGTCATTGGCACAATTCATTTTAGAATTGTAGAAATAATTTCTTGGTTTCTGTTCAAGTTTTAGTCAAAAGTCCTCGTAAATCAACGCATAAAATCAACAATTTTGAGGAATGGAAAACAATTTCTTACTAAAAACAACATTCTCACTTTCTTGCTATATAAAATTTATGTTAAGGTAAATAGATTACTTGCCTTACATTGCCCTGATAAATTAGGTAGGCAGTAGGTATAGGTACCACTTTCCCAGTTAATATTTTTCCATTATTCCGAAAAGAAACCCAGTCCAGAAACCAATTTCTATAAATCAATTGGAAATAGATATTATTTTACAGAAATTATTATCTTTTTGAAAGATGAAACTGTCTATTTCATTAACCCCCGACCAAAAAAGAGGGGTGTTTTTCTTTTGTATTTGTTTAAATGAGTTCCAATGAACGCCTTATTTTAAATCATAGTCAATTTGTTTTTGGATATCGAATAGACAGGTTCACTTGAGAACCCTCACTTTGTGCCTCAGGCTTCAATTAAATATTTTTATTTATAAAGGGCCATGGGCATTACTCTATGAACTGTGGGCGTAAGACCAATAGAATTAAATTATTGTTTCCCAAATTATAATTTAATTCAAAATAATAATTGGTTATAATTGGGACCTCTTTCTTATGCAATAAGTGTCTAAGTAGTCGGAAAACAGAAATAGATACTTTTGAAATATGTTGCCTTTTTCTGTACTTGACAAAGATTTGACCTTTCAAACTAGTTATAAACCTAGTTTAACAAGGAGGTTCCGTGACATAGCCTCTTCAATCCTTAATCGATTCTAGAACCTCGCTGTGTGTGTTGAGCTTTAACAAATTGTTTTCTCTACTATAATACAAATGAATGTAGTAGTGAAATCTTCGAAGAATATAAGAAAATGCAACATTTTCAATTGGCCTTAATACTGGTTTTCGGCAACGTTAGAACTTGTCGCACTAATATGATTTTGAAAAACTTAATATTAGCTATGATTTGAGAAATAATTCAATTCCGTTCAACTTACGCCCATTTTAACCAAGACCCCTTTTATGTAAATCCTACCAGTACCCTTTTTCAAACCCATTGTTCCCATCTTAGAATAAATCTTATAAATAGTTACGTATGTACAACACTGACTTTAAAAAGGACTATCATCTAAAAAGAGAATCTAACTCGATTTTAAATTTAAAATAATTTTCCTCGATTATGTTCACTTGGTTCACTCCAATAAGCATGAGAATTGGGCAGAAGAAAATCATTATACGTGTCGTAACCAAAGCGATCGTTGCCGTTGTGCAAACAGGCGAGCATTGCGTTCGTAAGGAAGACGTGCCGCGACGGATGGCCCATTTTTGCGCGACTGATCATTTTGTTTAAGACAAGGGATATTGAATCACCCAGTTGAAGAGTGTACATTAAAAAAATACACAGTATTTTTGTAGGTCCTTTTTAAAGTCAGCTAAAGAAAAAGCCTTTTTATACAAAGCATCAGTAACCTCTTAGTGGTGAACCCATTCCACCAGTTATTAGTAGGCTTGAAGGTCACATACGGCCTCGACGTCGTGGACCAAGTGGCGGGCCTACTCGTGGACCAAGTGGCAGGCCTACTCGTGGACCAAGTGGCAGGCCTATTCGTGGACCAAGTGGCAGGCCTATTCGTGGACCAAGTGGCAGGCTTGGTAGTAGACCAAGTGGTAGGCCTGGTCGTGGGCTTGGTCGTAGGCCTAGTAGTCGGCTTAGTGGTGGGCCGAGGTGTGGCGTCGTTGCTGACTTCGAAGGCCATCTGGTCGGTTAGATGGGCTATAACCTGCATTGCCACTGGGAGGTACGAGTCTGATAGTTGGACTTGCTGTTTTGCCGATTCTACCTGTAGAGGAAACAAAGTTGTTAGTTGTACGGGTAAGCTCTGCGAAGACTGACAGGGTGCATTCAGCTCCCTAATTGGAATCAATTTCCGCCGGAATTTTTCTAAAAAAATTAAAAGTTAGGTTGTTGTTAAGAAACACCGAGCTCATCCAGCTTACAGTCCTTTCAAAGCTATTTTACCTCTTGACATTGCATCATACTCGTGGTTAATTAATAACAGCCACTCGGATCGATCTTCACGTTAGGCCGCGTTTGCCTAGGTTGGTGCGTGGATAGGTGACCACCGAGTTTCCTACGTGCCCCGGAAAGCGCGTTAAGTAGTAGATCCCGGCTGTCAATTGTAGATCTTTCACAACCGCAACAGGTAGTCAGTGGCCTGATAGTCTGACAACCAGTCTTACTAAGGGGCATCATATTACCCAGTCCTAACTAGGTTTTAGAGGTCAGATGCCTGACCTGAACCCAGTTAGTACTTGCGACTGCGACTGCCAAGTCGCTCCGTAAAAATACTTACGGACCTATCGACTTAGCCATATTATAGTAATATTCTCAGTCTGAAAACTTTTCACATGACTGTTCAAGTGTTCAGTAATTATAAATCTTTCGATTTTCGGGCAAGTTTTAAAAATCACATTCAAAAATATAAATTTTCGTAAAACACAATTGAACTAAGAAAACACCAAAGTACTGCTAGTACTTTGGTGATTTCTTAATTCACAAAAAATCATGCAAAAAATTACTAATTAAATATTATGCAAATATACCCAAGCGTCAAAATAAGTATGTCACCAGTAAGTAAAAGTGAAATCATTGCGGTGTTAGTGGTGTGCAAAACAATGACAGTACATGAACGAAAGTGACATTTAGTGAATTATTCATCGCCTCTAGTGCTCATTAGATATAGTTTTTGTGGCCACCGTTATGTCTTTCGTATAGGAGCTAGAAATCTAAGTTTTCATCTTAAATTATGGCTTTTCGACATTTGTATTAGTATAAGATTTTAAACTATCCTGGTCACTAACTTTATTATTAATACCCGAAACGGGATATTTACCATGTTTACTGTTTCTTGTGAGTTGTCTTAGTTGTTTGTTTTTTGGTTTATCCGTGATCATGGTGCTTGCAACAGCGCCGAAATATCGGGAACTCATAAGAAACAGTAAACATGGTAAATATCCCGTTTCGAGTATTAATTATAATTTGTGTTAGTGTTTTCTCAACTAAAATGTTTTTTAAAAATAGCAGTCGGTTTTTATTTTAAATTAGACCAAATTTTAGACGTTTATTAAATTATGCGTCGGTGTCCCTTCCACACATACCTACCTACAGATGGCTCGTAAATGAATTTGTAAATGATTTTAGATTTACTTCAAGAGCAACTTACCTGACTTAGCGAACATATAGAAAGCACCACAAACACCGCGTGCCGAATCATTTTGATATCTGAAACAAAACAAAAATGTTATTTATTTTTGCTAATTGTAAAAGGCTATTCGAAAATCTCCCTAACTTACGTCCTGTCAAAAGATTTTTTTTTTTAATTATACATAAATGTGAAATGGCCAGTGCTAATTGAAAATTATTATTTTGTATGCTGCCAATGAACAAGCCAGGTGATAACCGTCTTGTGACATCAAAGAGGTTTTATTATACTAATTTATTTTCAACCCTATGCCTCATAATTTACTGACATGGCCCTACAAACATTAACTATATATCTACTTAGTAACAGCAATAGGCCTACACCTGTACCTACGGCTAGTCACCGTTCCCAAGTTACTGAACTTCAACAAACAAGCGAACCATAATTCTACCCTACTTTGCCATCCATCCTCCTTCCCTACAACTCTGAACCCTTAACCTTCTCGTCGGCACAGTTAACCTGTACTTGTGCCGACATTGTACTTGTACGAGCTCGTAAAGCCTCGTCCGTAAACTTTACAACCCGTAAAGAAAGACGTAAAAATCAGACAATGTCTAAGTGAGAGTTGGGAGGACTCGCTGTTGTTGTTTTGGGAGGTTTTTATGTACGTAGTATTTAGTGTACGCGAAATTATAACACAACATCGCCTTTGTAATCCCCTGTAGGTACCTAATAGTAGATACACCCACATTTCGCCAGTTAAGTTTAAGTCCCATGTAATAGGGGGTGAGCCAATTGCCATCAACCGGGCACAAGTCCAAACTCAGTGGCTACTACTGAGAAATTCCTGATTTAAAAACCCAATAACACTTTTCTCGACCCGAAAATCGAACCCAGGACCTCACGCTCAGCAGTCGCGCTTGCGACCACTAGCCCAACGAGGCAGTAACGAAATCATTAGTACTTACTTACTACTAAGCTTGACACCAACAGGCATGGGTTCAGACTACCCCAAAATAGAGAGGAATGGAAAAGAGAATGGGAGATTCCTAAATTGAAACGAAATAGGCTGTGTTCCGTATGGTGTCGGACGTAAATGAATAGCACCATCCCATATCTTCCCCGTGGGTGTCGTAAGAGGCGACTAAGGGACTTACCAGAGAATGGGCAGTAGCGTTCTCTGCGGTTTCTAACAACCGTACTGCGATCGCCAACCCGCCTGCCAAGCGTGGCGATTATGGCAAAACCCCCCCAATGATGAGCGCAACAAAGAAATGGCCCCTAGTACCCGGGAGCCCGTCTACCCTCGACTATGGTAGCGGTCGAGGTTACGGCGTGGCAAGGGGTGCGAAGAATCTCCGGACGGGATCAGGCTGCCTATACTGACGACTTGACCTGGCAACATACAACACGCGTACACTCCGGACCGACGAGAAGATAACGGAACTCGAAGAGGAATTGAGCAGGCTGCGATGGAGTATTGTGGGATTATCTGAAGTCCGAAGAGAGGGGGAGGATACGATAATCCTGAAATCCGGCAACCTGCTCTATTTCCGAGAGGGTGACCGGCAGTCCCAGGGTGGTGTTGGGTTTATCGTCCACAAGTCCCTCGTGAATAACGTGGTGAAGATCGAGAGTGTGTCGACCAGGGTGGCGTACCTTATACTCAGAATATCCTCAAGATAGTCGCTGAAGGTCATACAGGTGTACGCCCCGACCTCGGCACACCCCGACGACGAAGTGGAGACCATGTATGAGGATATTTCTAAAGCCCTGCATGGTTTCAAAACTCACTTCACCGTTGTCATGGGGGACTTCAACGCGAAACTGGGCAAACGAGATGGGGATGAGCTGCAGGTGGGGCAATTTGGGGTTGGACGTCGGAACCACCGGGGTCACCAACTGGCTAGTTTTATGGAGAAGGAGGGCCTCTATAAATGATGAACTCCTTCTTCAGAAAGCGTGAGCACAGGAAGTGGACCTGGCAGAGTCCCGATGGTGCAACTAAAAATGAGATTGACTTCATCATGTCAACCAAGAAGCAAATGTTCAATGATGTCTCTGTGATCAATTCGGTGAAAACCGGGAGCGATCACCGCATGGTAAGAGGCACATTGAACATCAATATAAAGCTTGAAAGGTCTCGACTGATGAAGTCTACGCTCCGTCCAGCACAAATCCAGATCCAAAACCCCGAGAGCTTTCAGCTTGAACTCCAGAATCGTTTCGAGTGCCTAGGAAGCTCAGTGGACGAATGCAACGATGGGTTTGTGGAAACTGTCCATACGACTGGGTCTAAGTTCTTCAAGACACGTTGTGCACAGAAGAACAAAAGACTCTCTGATCATACTCTCGAGCTCATGAAGGAGCGGCGCGAGATGATCCTGCAGTCTTCAGACGAGGCGTGGAAATACCGGCAGCTCAATAGACGGATCTCTAAATCCTTGAAACGCGACCTCCGCCGCTTTAATACCGAGCGTAATAAAGACGCTATTGAGCGAAATAAAGGCTCCAAGGTATTTTCAAGAGATCTGGCTATTGGGCAGAGCCAGCTCACGAAACTGAAGACCGACGATGGCAGGATCGTATCCGCCAAACCGGAGCTGCTGAGGGAGATCGAGAGTTTTTATGGACAGTTGTACACTTCAACTAGCAAACCCATTGCAAATCTAGCTAACGACCCAAGAGCTAGACTGACCCGACACTATACCGAAGACATTCCGGATGTCAGCCTGTACGAGATTAGGATGACTCTGAAACAGCTTAAAAACAACAAGGCACCGGGTGATGACGGAATTACGGCCGAACTCCTGAAGGCAGGTGGAAAACCGGTACTTAAGGCCCTTCAGAAGCTGTTTGATTCCGTCATACTCGAGGGGAAAACACCGCAGGCATGGTGCAGGGGTGTGGTGGTACTCTTCTTCAAAAAGGGCGACAATGCCCGGCTGAAGAACTATAGGCCCATCTCACTTCTAAGCCATGTCTACAAGCTGTTTTCAAGAGTCATCACGAATCGTCTCGCGCGCAGGTTTGACGATTTTCAGCCTCCCGAACAAGCCGGATTCCGAAAAGGCTTTAGCACCGTAGACCACATACATACGCTGCGCCAGGTTATACAGAAGACCGAAGAGTATAACCTGCCTCTCTGCTTGGCGTTTGTGGACTACGAGAAAGCCTTCGATTCGATCGAGACTTGGGCTGTACTGCAGTCTCTCCAACGGTGCCAAATCGACTATCGGTACATCGAGGTGCTGAAGAGTTTGTACAAAAACGCCACCATCTCAGTCCGACTTCAGGACCAGACCTCGGAACCTATCCTTCTGCAGCGAGGTGTGAGACAGGGAGACGTCATATCTCCGAAACTGTTCACCGCTGCACTGGAGAATGTCTTCAAGGTTCTGGACTGGAGAGGGCTAGGCATCAACGTCAATGGCGAGTACATCTCTCACCTTCGGTTTGCCGATGATATAGTGGTCATGGCTGAGACCATGGAGGACCTCAGTACAATGCTCGATGACCTCAGTAGAGCTTCCGAAAGAGTAGGTCTTAAAATGAACATGGACAAAACCAAAGTCATGTTGAATGCCCATGTAACACCCACTCCTATCAAGATCGGAGACTCTACACTCGAAGTTGTAGACGATTATGTCTACCTGGGACAAACGGTCCAGTTAGGTAGGTCCAACTTCGAGAAAGAGGTCAATCGTCGAATCCGACTCGGCTGGGCAGCGTTCGGGAAGTTGCGTGGTATCTTCTCGTCCAACTTACCGCAGTGTCTCAAGACGAAAGTCTATGACCAGTGTGTGTTGCCAGTGATTACAGACGGGACCGAAACGTGGTCGCTCACAATGGGCCTCATCAGAAGGCTTAAAGTCACCCAAAGGGCAATGGAGAGGGCTATGCTCGGTGTTTCCTTGCGTGATCAAATCAGAAATGAGGAGATCCGCAAGAGAACCAAGGTTACCGACGTAGCCCGAAGAATAGCCAAACTTAAGTGGCAGTGGGCAGGGCACATTGCTCGCAGAACGGATGGCCGATGGGGCCAAAAAGTTCTGGAGTGGCGACCGCGAACCGGAAGACGCTGCGTTGGAAGGCCTCCCACTAGGTGGACCGATGACCTTGTAAAGGTTGCAGGGATCCGCTGGATGCGAGACGCACGGGACCGGTCAATGTGGCGACACTTGGGGGAGGCCTATGTCCAGCAGTGGACGTCTTTCGGCTGAAATGATGATGATGAGGCTGTAAATAAAAATAACCAAAATACTACTATACTATTTCTTAATGCACCCTCAGCGTTGATTAAAAATCAAAGACGAGCACCGACGATCATCCACCAATTTACGCTTCAATAATTTTCACATCATCTTACGAATCCCAAAAGATCACAAAGGTCGGAAGGTAATGTGGTCTGAATCGGTCGTGTTCTCTCTAATTACCGGGACCAGTTAGGAATATCTCTCGATGAAATGATTTTCCTTAAAATAAAGTCCTATACAAACTCATGTAACTTCTTATTCCCAAATCGTAGAATTTTCTATTGAACCAGAGAATATTATTATAAGACAAGACATTCAGGTGAGCCTATTCAATTTTTGGGCTGCGGGACTGTTTGAAAGGGCTACCGTGGCCCTGGAACACAAAGGGCAAAGAAGGTCAAGAAGTCAAATAATTTGACTGACTGTTGGTATGCCTTTCAATCAATAACAGCAGTATGCTGTTACTTTAAAAGTTCACTGAAAGTCAAGCTGATCCTAACAGCATATAACTTCCTCAGCACGTCTGAGTCCTGAGTCGATACAGTTCGTCCGCCAGACAAGAACTCGAACATCCCTAATGTGACGATGAAACAGAACACATTAAATGCTGTCCTCTATTTGTAGGCAGTTAACTCACTTTTGTGTTTATATTGTTACGAGTAAGTGCCTCGTAATACGGGAATATTCAGGTTCTGTCTGACAGAGAACTGAATATTTTAAACAAATGTGGCCAAAAATAAGTCGAATGACTTCTTTTAATTTTCGTTTGTCCGTCGTCTTTCGTACTGCTTGGAGAGATGCAGAACTTGGACAGAATTGTCTAATACGGCATAAGCAGTAACAATGATGGAATTGTCAAACATGTACTGAATTGACATGAGCTACCTAGAAGGTTCAATCCTATTGATAATCTTGGCAGAAATATGAATCGGTTTGAAAACTATTGCTAATTATTGTCCAGGCCCTCTGGACGTTACTATGACAGGGTTGGATTTTATATCAAGTCGCCTGAATTTGAGAAGTCTGTCAATGTGGGGGTGTCAAAGGGGTTTATCTCAAGCGCTCCCATGCAATTTTAGCTGCCAGAGCTGCGTCGAAATATTTAAAACTATATTCTAAAAATATTGGTAAATCACTAACTAATGATTGACACGGAATTTAAATTTCACTTAATTCTGACGTTTTTGACGTTGCGTCTGTCAAAATGCGCAAAATGAATCGCTAGGCCGCCATTTTATTGACACTGACAGTGACAGATATGCTCGACTTCGCGTCATGAGTTCATGACTCATAATCATAGAGGTTTAAGGGCTCTACACGCCATACACTGGTTCCTATGACTGCCAGTGACAGCCGTTTTGGTTTTCAGTTGTTTGTCTCTCAATCAATCGAGTACTCTAATATCAGTCTCAATCTATTTTAACCCAAATGCAGCAAAGCCCAAAAGGATGGTTATTGACTTTAGATTATAGTTGAGATAATTATAACAATAATTGGTTTTCAGAACCGCTTCAAATGTATAAATAATAATAATAATAATAAATCGTTTATTTCAGGTACCCATAATTATAACTAATTACATAAAATACATTAAAATAATATCACATTGCAATACATTTTTAAAATCAAAATTAAAATATTAAAATCAAAATTTCTATAATTAAAATACAACAAAATTAGAATCAGAATTAAAGTCAAAAAAAGAAAAAGATATATAAAAGATTCATAGAAGTCAATAGGATTTATTCAGTGCACCACTTCCTCCTTAGACAATAATTACCAAGCAAAACACCAATAAAATAAACCAGGGAATGCCTTATCAATTTCGAATCAGCGCAGAGCAATTCCGCACAAAGTACGGCCATATTCTGGGTCATTCTAAAACGAGTTGGTATACAAACAAGGCTGTATATCTAGCGATTCCTGTGCGACCGTTAGGCAAATCCGGTTTTCTGGTTAAGTGGGCCAATCCTTGTTCTTGCCATTATTGTACTATGTGTCTTGGTTCCGATAGCATTTATGTTTATCTGGATTTTCTCGGAAATTAATTCTTAGTATATGGGTTGCGTTAAATGTAGTTTCAATATTTTTAAGTTTGAGTTATTTGGTTTCAAACTCGTTAAGTCACAATGTTGCTCGTGTTTGACTTTTGTATAAAAGAAGTCTGGTTATGATTTGTTAAATCAACATCAAAAACAGAAGCTTATTTCAAAAACTAACTAAATATTAAGCAAACCTGTCAATAATTATGTAAGTATAATGTTAAATACAATTAACACCATTAATTTTACAACTATAACATTATTAGCATATAAAACGGGTGTAAGTCAATTAATTTTACTTTTATTGTGTTCATTAAATCAATCTGTCTGTTAACAGAACCAGAATTATTGACCATGTCAGTTTATACACTTATGTCTATTAATCCTACTAATATATCCTACTATCCTACTAATATTATAAATGCGAAAGTTTGTGAGGATGGATGAATGTTTGTTACTCTTTCACGCAAAAACTACTGAACGGATTTGGATGAAATTTAGCAATTCTGATTCTGATTCTGATTCTGATTCACATAGATAGTTTATAAACTGGATTAGCACATAGGATACCTTTTATCACGGTAGTATGATCCCGTGGGCCAATAATCGAACTCCACGCGGGGGAAGCCGCGGGCAAAAGCTAGCAGTTTATAAAAGGCAAGCTTCGAAATTATCAAGATAATTATCTAATTTCTTTGAAAATTATCAATTCTGATTCATAACTCTTCAATTTTTTACTTACACATGGAGTTACTAAAATATTATGTAAAGAAAGACATTAGGTGGAAGGAGGGAGTCCCAGGCCTTCAGTGGGACACAAATGGCTGAAATATATTAATATTTCAGCCATATATAAATAACTAGATATGGCTCGCGAGGTTGTCGACATGTGGGACGTGAGTACAGCAGTCATTGTGCCGATAGTCGTGTCGGCCAATGGCTTAATAGCCAATAGCCTCGACCAACATCTGAGGAGGCTCTCGTTTGGCAGCTGGATCAAGGGCTTGATTCAGAAAGCAGTACTTCTGGACACGGCGCGTATCGTTAGGAGGTTCTTCTCTCAAGAGCCCTGACCACCGGTAGCTCGGACCCTGTTCCTGATGCCGGTGGGCTACTATATTTTATATTTTTAAATGTTTTTTTTTTATATTTGTATAGAAATATTTAAAAATGTAAACTATATTAAGAAAATAAATAAAAAAAGATATTTATAATAACTTGATTATTTAGTTTTAAATGTACAAAAAAAGCTGTTTGTTGATTAATTATAAAGAAATGTTAAAGTTGTCACATAACGGCACTGGGTACGCGCGGAAGTAGCCAATCGCGTTCGGATACACGTAGTTATTGTTTGATACTTTTTATTATAATCAAGATAAGTATCAAGGTATAATTATCAAGATAATTCGTGTAAATGTCTATTTTCATTTATCAAAATTTTGATATAGATTTATAGTATTTAATATATACTTATAGCTAATCTTATTATTAATTAAAACTATTTTCAGATACACCTACCACTGTTCGTCTCTGCATCACCCAAAGGTTGACTGGTAGAAAATGCCTATGGCATTAAGTCCGCCTCTGTACTTTGTGCTTGAAGTGTTAAATAAATAAATAAATAAATAATTATCACTTCAAAGGCAAGCTGATAAGGATTACAATTTTCTAACTAGATTTAGACCAATGGAAACTCATAGAGATGGAAGCCGAAGTAGACATTCCAAGCACAATAATAATAAAATGGGATTAAAGGATGACAATTATGATGATCATTGGAAGAATGAACAGTATAGCCTTCGTGACAGAATGTCAACAAACACATGAACGCTTAGATCATCAATCTACACAAGTCAGTCTTAAAATCTAAATAATTAACAGTCAAGTAAAACCTGCCTTTTGCTCCAACCAATTAAAAATATAAGTACCATAAGCCCTGAAATCCTTCCTTGATCCTTCCACAGATTAGCAAAACTAATTTTATTGCTGGGTCGTTGACAGTTTTATAGCTTTTTTTTTTAATTACGACAAAACGGCGGCGACGAATGCTGACCAATCAGCGAGTCCTAATTAGGGACGGCCATATTAAGAATACCTTTTCTCTGTCCCTAAATAAAATGCCAAATAATTCCAATTCAGGAATATTTATCCTTATTTCGTTTCCAAAATGGCGAACTGTCGATATTATTAATTTTATGGCAGGTCTGATAATTGCGTTTTACGAAACACTGCGGGTACGAAATTTATTTAATTTTGCTCTTAATGAAGCTTTTAAGGCTTTGTTACGCGAAATTGTTTTAATTTAACAACATGTTGATTAAATAATACGTTGCTACCCGAAAATGTGTTGTGGAGTTTTGGTTGAAATTATGTGAGTATTTTTTCTTCTAGGGCCTTGGAATTTTAAACACATTAAGAGGTATACGGGTGGAAGTGACACTGACGCTAAAACGGTTACCACGTATTCAGTACATGATTCTAAAGTCAACCACATAGAAATTTTTCGTCAAGAATTAAAAAAAATACAGCTGTTTCCTTTGTTAACCGCTTTACCTACCTACACGGTCAAAATGTATGGAAACTGTTTGTTTTTTTCCCAACTATTTTGGGATCGGCTTCTAGTCTAACCGGATGCAGCTGAATACCAGTATTTTACATGGAGCGACTGCCTATGTGACCTCCACAACCAGTACTGGGTAATACGATACCCTGATATATATATACCTTGATAAGACTCTCTTGTCATACTTTCGGGCCTAATGACTGTCAAAGATCTACAATTGATAGCCAGTATCAACGGCTTAGCGTAATTTCCGAGGCACGGAAGAAACTCGATATGTAAAGGGTGGTCACCCATCCGCAGACCAACCTAGGCAAGCACGGCTTAACCTGAAGATCGAACCGAGCGGCTGTTATTATTTAGCCAAGAGCTCCTCGCAGCCTCATTCCGGAAGGTTCATGCATGTGTATATTAAGTAGATACCTACTATTTACAAAACCGTGCGAAGCATCGGCGTGACACTGTGGTATTTTACGAGTAATAGTTAAAATGTATAGTGTTAATAATGACTTGTAGTGGGAACACTTAATTAGTAAGCACTTAGAGTGTTTAGTGCTTAAACGTGCTTATGAATAGTGCTAGGATAAATAACTACTGTTACTGAGAATCTTTCCTACTCAGAATTCTTCAAAGGGATATCTACAGATTAGTTTTGTTTGGTGCTTAATTCCGGAGAGAATTTGTCACTTTTAACGTCATCCACTTGCAGATATGTGACAGTTTTTTTTTCCTTATATGTCAATGTTCTAAGCCAAAATAATTAATTCGATATTTTCCTTATTATAAGGTAGGTAGTAGGTAATATCAAAGAAGTAGAGCAAAACACCCGGCCAAGTGCGAGTCGGAGTCGCGCATGAAGAATTCCGTACCATGGTAGTAGGGCTGCTCCTTTACTTAATTTTTTTATTTGTTGTTGATTTGGCAACAGAAATACGTATTCTGTGAAAATTTCAACTGTCTACCTACTAGGGATCATGAGATACAGCCCGCTGACAGATAGACAGACGGACCACGGAGGCACAGTAAAAGGGTCCTGTTGGGTACTCTTCGGGTACGGACCCTGAAAGACACACTTTCATCGACTTCCTTGTGTCAGATGTTTTCCATGACCGCTACTCACTGATCCCCAAAGATTACGTTACGTAGCTAAATTAAAGTGAAAAAGTCAAATTGCAACTTGCTAGATTTGCTCCCTTTAGAAATTACTTTTATGAATGTTTTCAAGGAAATTATAACCTAGTGGTGTGACCGTCGCCATTGGTCTCCAGTTCGAACCCAAGACACGCACCTCTAATTTTACGGATTCATGTGCATATTGTATAATTATCACTTGCTTCGGTGAAAGCAAACATCGTGAGGAAACCTGCATGCCTGATAGGTATTTCTCGACAGCATATAAAGTCAAGTCAGAGGCCCATGGGCGGTATATAACCTCTACACCAGGTTAGGCACTAACCACATAAAAAATAAATTAAGAGGAAATTAGTTAGGTACATTTAAACTTATTTTTACATTTTACTGTACGGTACATGCGGTCATACTCATAACACAAATCCTGAGTCAAACAAGCGAAAGTCTCATTAGAATTCGTACAGCATTTTAAAAGAATGTGCAAAGAATAGAATTTTAATTCTTTGCCAATATTACGTTTAGCTGAACAATACTTATTTACATACATTCTCCGCTTTCTTTCTGTCATGACATCAGCAGAGTTCAACATATTTGAATAGCTTTTTAAGAAAGAGGTCCTGGGTTCTTTACTGTACCCAGCACCCTACTGGTTCAGCATTTTCTCAAAAATCCTGGCTCCGGGCTGAAAATTATAGAAAAACCCAATAACACTGAGCCTGACCTGAGATTCGAACCTAGGATCTCAAATTCTGCAGCAGCGCAGCAATATAAGCCTTCGACTAAGGCTGGTGATTATTGCCTTGTTCCTAATAACCATGCGATAGAACCATGCTTGGAAACAATATTTACCAAAACCCATAGTATAGTTCACTTATAGGGTTAGGAAGTAAAGCTCTTCATCCTCTGTAGAATAGAGAGGACCCTTCGCCCAGACGGGTGTTGTGATTACTGTGACTGTGTACAATTTTGTGGCAGTGACTTTCATTTACTTATAAGTACAGCACTCACGTTTAGAACACATATGCTCATCCTCTATTCAAATCCTTCAATAAGAAAATAAAGAAATTCAAATTCCTCGTGGCCACACCAAATACCAATACAAATATAAAATTAGCACGATCTTTGTCAGCCATTGTAAAACCGTTAGCTATAATTCACGATCATAACATAAATGAAAACGTAAACAAAATCGCGATGAATCACGACAAAAAATATATTGATTCTTGATTCTATTAACGTTAGAAAGATATATAAATCATTAGCATAAAATTATCATAAACCAACACAACAAAAAAAATGCAATTTTAAAGCGTTTCCTTTAGGAAATTATCAATAAAAATATTATCATCTTCATTCTCCAACCCTTATTCCAATTTATTTGGGGTCGCAGCGTGTCTTCTTCTTCCATACTTCTCTATTACTTTTCATCACAGCAGTCACCTCCTTTCTAGCCATATAATCATTCACACAGTCCATCCATCGTTTCTTTGGTCTCAAATATAATTTATAAAAAAACATACGAACCTTTTTTTACACCACAAAAATAAAATCACTTTTCAAATTTCGAATATGGTTTGTTCGCGCGCGTGCGTCTTGTGCCGGCGCAGCTTCGCACTGCGCAGCATCCCCGGCTACTGACCCCGCCCCGAGCGCGGTATGTGTACGGAGATGATGATACCGAGCGATTTACAACCTGTTTGAGAGTATGGTAAGGTTTTTTATGGTTGATTACTTGATTGACAAGTAAGTACAGATACTTCCCAAATTAGTATTAGCAAGTAAGTAAAGTAGTCTTAGCGAGTTTGAGAATATGCAGAATATACAACTTATAACAGAATAAACGCAAGATCTCTCGTGTGGTGTCTCAGACCATGAAACTGAACAACTTTTGTTCTACGAGTTCTTGAAATCCGCAAAAAATTAAAAAATTTATAGGAACGGACGCAATCAGCTGATCCACATGTATGGTAAAACTAAAAAAAGTTATGAATTTCCAAAAGTCATAGAACAAAAATTGTTCAGTTTCATGGTCTGAGACACCACACGAGAGGTCTTGCGTTTATTCTGTTACACGTTGTATAAGACCTATTCATTAAGATTCATTTTTCAGGCTGAATATAAACGCAATACATAACAAGCAGATAAACTATGAAGATGTATGCCTAATAATAAATAATAAGTTGCACCAGAGACTGTTTATAAATAGAATTTTAATTTGTCTCCACAATTATTTGTTCACTTTAGGTCCCTTTAGAAAAGAGTTAAGAAAAAAAAACAGATATTACATATGTTAATCCAGTTTTACAATCATCTACTCTTTGCCAGCAAATAAAGTTGATTATTTTTCCATTCCTAAAATTAATTACACTGCTTCATAAAAAATCAATAAAATTTAAAAACATAAAAAGTGAACCCTGTGGTATCAACATCTCTATAACCAATGAAGCACAAACAGTTGGTCAGTTCATCGACACAGTATTAGCATGCAGGTAAAATTTAGCCGTCTTACACTTTAGAGGCACACACTTTAGATTAGCACGAAATATCTTAAGACTGACCAATCTTTTGTTGTATTTATTAGGTTGGTATAAAACCGACATTTTAGTATGTTATTTACGAAGTCGGGCGAATCCGTGCAACATTATGAATCTTTTTAGCTCTAAAAAAGACAGCAATGGAATACAACAACATGTATTCCTTCCTTTCTTTTTCCTTAGAATTTAAAGGGAATTCCCTAGAAATTAAAAATTAAAGACATTTTGTGACATCATCATCATTTTTTTGCACTTATCCCAATTTATTTGGGGTCGTCGTAGCATATCTTTTCCATACTATCTAAAAAGGTATCTTGTCAGATACCTTTTTCTAGCCATATCATCCTTCACACAGTCCATCGATCGTTTCTTTGGTCTTCCTCTTCTCATAAAGCCATCACCATTCATACTCAAACTTTCCTCACGACGTGTTTTATGACACCCACAATACCACACGGAACCCACGGCGTTTTCCCTCTCACGGTGAGGAGGCCTCAGTCTGCGCAGTGGGGACATTGTGGCTGATTATGCTAGGTACAGGAATAGCGGTGGCTCAGTGGTAACGGCCCTAACGTCCGAATCGTAGGTCGTGAGTTCGAATCCAGGCAGGTTAAATTGTTAAATTTATTTCATATTTGACGCTCTAGAAATGGTAAAGGAGTACATCGTGAAGAAACAGAGCATTCCTAGATTATTCGAAGACATCTACCGACCGCACTGGGCTGGGGTGATGGCTTCAGGCCAGGCCCCGGAGGGAAAATTGTTGGCTTGTAATGTTATGTTAAGTTGACTTTAGTCCAGCTGTCCACAAGATCCTTCATCTTGGTAATTCCCTACTACTAAAATAACCTAGAAACTTTATCAAAACTGAGAATCGTTTAATAAGCCATTAACCCTAATAACGCAAGGTTTGGAACTTATAGGCACATAGTTTAATCGTGGCACACATTAAATCTATATTTAATCATCATTGTTATAAACTATGTTACCACGTCAGTTTGGATTAAATAGTAGATTAATCACCAAGGGAATATAGCAGTGTCCTACGTCACGGGAACTATTTTGAATACCGCAGCTAGGGATTCTAGGGCTTTGAGTTAACTCCTGAGCGAAGCAAGGAAGTTAAGGCTAGAATCCTGAGAATAGTGAGGTAAGCTAGCCCAAGATGAAGACACTTTATCCGCGATAAAGTGTCTAGGAGCATGATACTCTACTTTCCACACCTACTGCGAAGAAATAACAACCTATTCGTTTTTCAAAATATGGCGTCGCATACCAATCGGCAGGGTTAGTATCTAACTATCTGTAGGGTCGGCCTGCCCCATATGCAGCACACCATACCTTGTCAGTACAGCAATTTAATTGCTAAACATGAGGTCCTGAGTTGGATTCCCAGGTAGAGCTGGGTCGGGCTAGTGGGGTTTTCTATCGGGAACTTGTCAGTGGCAGTGGTATGCCCAGGCAATGACAATAGGCTCCACCTGTATGGCGAAATGTGTGTAGGTTCACCTTATGTCCATAAGACTCCACATTTCCATTTTTTTAATGCAGCCCAGTTAGGTTTGACATAATACGCAGAGCCAAGAATTGCAGCATCACCAGTTCAACTCAGACTTTCTCGTCAATAGTAATCACCAAGCTTTCTAGTTCAAGTTCTTTGTCATAGGGATTGCTAGCCCGCATAACGAACTTGACTAGGTAGTAATACTACATCACATTACGCTATGTATTTAGAAAGTTTGTAATTACATTACTTACATACGCACCCGTATGGTTAGTATTACTAAATAAGCACCGATTTATGTCAAGCGTAATATTTAGTTTGTTGTGGTCTAAATATTGATGATACTAGTGACCGCGTGTTTGGATGAAGTGAAGACGGCATTCTGTAGTTTCTGCCTACACCCGGGGGGAAATGGCGTGAGTTTATGTATGTAAAATAAATCTATATGAAAAATGAAACAGTTTTTCGAGTTTCATCACACAAAATTTGATGCCACGGGATATTGAAGAATAGACCACCACCAGAACCAGTCACTTGTCCGGCACTAGTTGGACTCCATTCTTGACAAGTCTGGCACTAGTTCCACATTAACCGTGACTTTATAGAAGTGCGTCATGTTTGCTGATGGGCAGTTCCTTTGAGCCAAATAGATTGAAAAGACTTGTAGAGCTGACACTGGGAATATTTTCATAAATTTTGATCCCGAACATTTTCAACACGAATGCTACCTGACAAGCGTTCGTATGACACCAGACAGACCGACTTGTTACAGAGTAGTAACAAGTATTGGATTACAAGTTTCTTCGTCGTGTCCCGTCCGTCGCTCGTAAATATTGAAATATTTTTGCTTTGAGCGCACGTTCCCATAAAAAAGTCTAGAATAGCTCGACTTCCTTACTGACTCTAAGGCAATTTGTATAATTTAACCACACAGTACGATAGCGTAATTGTCTCAGCGATCGATAACATTTACTTGCATTTCTAGGACAGAATAAAGATAATGGTTTTATGGAAATGCATAAACGTTTCCCCGATAATGCGGCTATGTGATACTACTACTGTGTTTAACCGAAATAGATTTAATTTCAGATTTAGTTTTCACTATCTGACCACTAACTTTAAATTGCTACTCTAAAGCTATATTTATAATTATGATTCATAATATTATTATATAACAGGTAATCTATAGCCATGAATTGAGCATAAATCCATATATTACGCAGGGACGCAATAAAACTGGGTCCAACCTGGAATTCCAAACCCAGGTACTCCAGATAGAACCTAAATCCAACAGTGGCACTTGCGACCACTGAACTAAGGAGAACATCAAAACCATTACTAGTATATATACTTAGATACGGATAACACCGAAACTGCAAATATTTCACCCAGCTATCTCTTACCGTTACAGAGATAGAGCCTTGTTGCAGACAGACATTATAGATATCGTACATCTAATAAATGGCTCAAGTTTTGCCTTTGTGTTCGGAGCTCTAAAATAAATTAGAATAATTATATCAAATTGGTTACAGACCTAGATTACTGATGCAGTACAACATGCAGTTATGATGTACATAAAACCGTCAAAAAACTCCTCCTCAACGCTGTCAACCGGTAATGTGCCCAAGAGACTGGCGGCAAGATAAAAGCCAGCCCAGCTCACGGGAAGTGTCAACTAAACGTATGAATATTTCCTTGAAACGGCTGTGACCGCTCGGACCCCACGGCCCGAGGGTTTCAACCCCAAACGTCTCGAAAATACAGTTAGGTGCACACAAGGGCGCTATAAATTTTATAAAAGTGTCTCCCCTGGAAAAATTGCAATGAATATAACATGAAGCCTGTTTTCGCCGAAGGGTTCGGCAGATATCTCTGTAGCACACTCACATTTCACAATATTTAGTCGTATAATAGCAACAGGCTTAGGGTACACCTCTACCTAACCTACCTGGCGTGGTGCTATAATATGTATACAGTAAAGTGCCGACATTCTCCTTCACGCGTTCATTACTTGCATTTTTTATAGGTAGTCCTATACTGTCCGTTCTTTTCTAACGATCGTACCTCGGAAAATAGCAATGCTTCCATTAAATACCGCGTTTAGTTAAATATTCATTCCAGTCTTCAAGAATCTAGTTCATGGAATTTAATTTTAACATGTTTAGTAGTCTACTTTGTAAGAAACTTGAATATTCTGAAATTTCTATCTATCTATTTCTGGCTTATTGTATAATTTGAGTATTTAGTCGCTATTATGCGTTAGCGTTTTCATTTATTTCTGCTAAGTACTTTTTAGACGGGTTCGACTGTCTGTTTTTCTTCACCAGGACAAAGTGACATTTTGAGGAAAATCTCAACTGTAGCGTTCTCAGGATTGAACTAAGATGGGTTATCCCACCGATCGCAATCGGTGGGATAACCCATCTTAATTTTCTTAAATACTTACTCCTATCAAATGGGTATTAAATAAAACCAAAGTAAAAGTTTCAACAAACAATGAATTTATAACAAAAAAAAACAATCTCGTCAAATAAACATGTCGTCCACGTACATTATAATCAGTTTAATCTACATTTTGAACACCATCACTTACACCACGACCTTCTTCATTTCCAACAGCCCTGTCAAATCTGTCCCAATGCTCATGCTCATGCCCATGCTCAGACTCGTGCTCATGCTCATCACGATGTTTATGGAAAAGGCTGTGGAAACAATTGACGACACTTTTTCGAAAATTACGGATATATGCCTTTAACCCTTTGAGGAGTCCAACAACTTTATGCCCATGTTCTTTATCGTCAAATTCAGCGTTAATATGAAGTATGCTTAGACAATTCTTTTTTGTACTACCAGCTTCTGTAACTTTATCCGTATCTGGCTTGTTCGTAGGCCTTGCTAGATTCAGAATAGGTGGTGGAGTGTAGCTAGTGTATATAGGACCAGCTGGTGTTCTGTCATCGGGTATATCTATTACGTTTTCAGTTACTTGATAAGAACTGTACGGTGGATAAGAGTTTACTATTTGAGAACTTTGTGTTTCCATTCCTTCTTTGTTAGCTTCTGGTTTCTTAGTTACTGTTCCATTGTTATCTTGTTCGTTACTTAAGGGTACTGCAGTGATGCTATTTGCTGTGCCATTTATTTTATTTGCTGTTTTGTTTATACTTTCTGCTGCGCCGCCTACAGAATCATTTAAACTTTCTGTAATTAGTTTTCTTGTATTTCTTTGATTATAATGTATGTATTTTGGTGAAGCTCCATATTGTGAGGTAGTCTGATAGTCGCTTGCTATGATTTTCGTTATGAAAACCTGTGAATGATAAACAAAAATATTTATTTTTTGCCAGATATATATAATGATGCCTTTGTGTTGTAGAGGCACAAGTTATTATTACTGGTCCGTGTTGTCCCACTGCTGGGCAAAGGTTCTCCTACCCTCCTTTCACTATGCCCAAAGCGGCTAAGGATCATTTATCATCCATAAATCGTATATGTTGTTATTCATTATAATATCGTTTACTGGATTGGCTAAAAAGCAACACACAAATCTGATTTTATTTAGAAGACTGCACATAAAGTGCTTATACTGTATCATTAATCCTTTGATTATTGAGGTGAATAACATTTGGAGATCGCTCAAGAGGTATAATAAACTTTTGAAGTATGCGTCAAGACCCTCCTATACGTACCTACCGACACACGTCACGATTTATTATTTTTTCTTAGGTGAAGTGTACCTCCTACCCATATTACATCACCTTTTACAGCAACAAAGGCCTTATTAACAATACTCGAAACTTTATTTGGCGTTGTCCTAATCGAATCTATAACAATGATCTTCTATATGGAATTTAATCATTTATCAAGTTAACTCTCTACGAGTCTTCATAAGGGACGAAAATAGGGTCTAGTGGTCGCAAGCGCGACTGCTGAGCATTAGGCCCTGGGTTCGATTCCCGGATCGGGTAAAGTGTTATTGGGTTTTTCCATCAGGATTTTTTCAGTAGCAGCCACGGAGTCTGGCATTTTTCCCGGTTGATGGCAATAGGCTCGCCCCCTATTACATGGGACTTAAACATGCCTGGGGAAATGTTGGTGTACTATTAGGTATAGCTCTGCCTAAGCCTTCAGGGATTACTGGCGTGATGTTATGTAACTATAAATTGCAATAAAATAGACAGAACGAGAACAAGTTTTTCCTATTTATTTACTTAATGTCCCATTTAAAATTCACTTTATTTTTTTACTAAATGTTTTTTTCAGCACGAACCTAATTTTCCCACTAAATAAATAACATAACCAGAGCACTATATCTATGTACTCACCTAATTTCCTCTTTAATTTTAAAAACTAAATGCCAGACAGATAATAATTCAAGCGAAACACTAAATAACAGATAATAATTCAGAATAAACTCACCAAACAAATAAATAATCGCACAGACATTATCCAAAGTAACTATTAATAGACGAGACCACTAACAAGACCAACAACCGAATTAAACTGATACAAACTAAATGTACGTTCACAATAAAATGGATTTCAACAAAAAATGCGGGCTTTATCAATGAATTAATACAAATTCACTTTTCACTTTAGCTAGGGAACAAGCACTGAGGTCGCTTTTGGTTTTTATAAGTGGTGATATGAGCCAGCTATGAGTCAAATAGCTTGCAAAGTAAAGGTAAGGTTCCAATGCACGCGACTTGAAACAAATTGCGAACTTCAGTCGCTTGAGACGGAATATGTGAGAATATTTTGAACGCTAGAAATAATAGCCAGTCACCAAAGATCTCACTGTATTGATGGACTGAGACCTTTTAATATTGCTTTTGTCAACGTTTACACAAGATAAGGACAGTTCAAGTAATGTTATTTTGGAAGAAGTGCCGATCAATCATGAAAACTGTAGAAAAAAGCGTCGAAAAAGATTAGCTGATCAGTTGAGCGGATAGGATATAAAAAGAAACGGTTTTTTCAATTACTTACATTGAAGTTTTTGTTAAGATAAAAACAGTGTAGTTCATTTTGGTAATGATATTGTTTTTGGATCGTATTGTCACTCTGTTGTAGGAAAAATATAAATAGAATCTAGATGCTTCCATTTTTTTCTTTATTTTACTGTGGATTGTGAAAATTCGTAATACTCAAATTCGAATGCTCAAATTATATCTGGTTTTTTGTCGAAAGTGGAGTTCTTCGACTCATAAACATAATTATGATACCTTCCTTATTTAGTAATTAATTAGGTAGTTAACTAACGACTTGTTTATCTTTTAAATGTTTGGATGATGAACTGGCTATAACTTCATAACCTCTTGTGTCTTGTCATAATCTAGAACATCACGGTTTCATTTTAGTGTAGCAAGAGAACATAAATATTATAACAAAGCACATAAATATGTCGTATAAATATAAAGACCACACCTTAAGTTTTACTACAAAAAATGCATCATTCACGGCGTGGGACTGGAACCGGGAAATCCTTTAATTTGTATTATTTTATTTCATTCCATTGTTATGTTTCAGAATGAATCATTCTTACTAGATCAGGATTTCAGAAACTAAAGGGGTCATCAAACCCTTATTTATCTATCTTAGCTATACCCTACAGTGTTGTTAATGGTGATCTGACATGTTCGCTTTGTGCCCGGCCAAAGTTGGATATGCTAGCCACTTAACAGCACATGAAAGAGCAGCACACCAAAGCTCTCGACAACCTCCCTAGAAAGCCATCGGAATGCAGCTACTGTGGGCGAAATCAGCTAGATGGTATCATCATTTCGATCAACATCATCGTACCCGTTCCCATTGCTGGGACATAGGTTGGATCTGACGGCAAATGCGTCGGGCTTAACGTCCTTAGTACGATCGACGTACTAGCGCATAATCGGTTATGTGTGTAGTGTTAGATGTTTCACTTATCTGTTTGTCTGTGCTGGCATTACGCGACCGACGACAGCACATCCTCCGTCAGATATGCGTATCCACCCATAAGCCTCCTCTCTGTAAGAGCAGGCCGTTGTCCACACCATTCGGGCTTAACACTGGTGCGTTGGCTTGTCTTCCGAATTTTTTATCTATAACATGCAGTTTCCCTACGATGATTTATTACCCCGTTAAAAGATCAATGTTGGAGGGACTTGCATCACTACTAACTGTTGCACATCCTTATTTCGTTATTTGCTTTATGTTTTTATGTATTCTATGTTTTCTTCTTTTTTTACACACTTTGTCTACATCTCTGGAAGAGATTTCTTTAGAAATAAGTATCACCTTTGAACCTTTTTTCTGTTCCTTTCTTCTTTTCTGTATTTAGTGTACATTAACTGTTACATAAATACGAACAAACATTAAGCAGTTTAGTTAGGTTGCGGATATGATTATAATCCTCTAGATTTTGTTTTAGTTAGCTTATTTGATTTTTGTATTTTGTACAGGAAGTTACAGTAGAACACTGACTCCTAAGTCACAGGGTCCCCCTAGTTTAGGAGGCAGGGTTTTTAACTATTTGTACAGCCTTCTACTAAAATTCAATGTACATATGTGGAATGTAATGGTATTGTATACAAAGGTTTTTGTGCCAATAAACTTATTTTTTTTTTTTTTTTACACGGCTCATACAGGGATATTGCAAGAAGTGGTTTGGGTAAAAGAAATGTCGATATCGTCACACTTTTTCCTTAATAATTCTTTTCTTATGACCAACCAGTTACTGGGTGGGGAATTACTAAAGCGTGCTGCTACCACCAATTTGAACTAGCGTGATGACATTGCGTTGAACTAAGCAAAATCATTGTCTACTTTTATTTATGATGTTAGCTTGTCAATGTTTTATTTTATATCCGGCTAATTAATATCCTTTGCTCTTTGTGTACTTAACAGAAAGGTCCGGCTGCTTTATTGAAAGTCGCTCGTTTTCGCAGCCTAGTGCGTAGCAGTGCTTACAATGACGCACAAGGTCAAGTTCATTGCAATATGAAGAACAGTTAAAGCAGGTACTTCCCTTCTCAATATTATCGATGTCTCGTATGCCCTTGAATTTGATACTAAAATAATCTACTCTTAATAATCGTTCGCTGCAATATCTAGAGAATTATTACTCTAAATATATCAATGTTAATACTACAGAGGAATAGCGTTAATCTAGTGCATCAACGTAATTTGATCACCCAGATAAACGTGAAGGGAAAACTAAAAACACCATTTTTAAGGTTCTTCGATACACACGACAAATACTATCAAGTCAGTGATTGTAGTGACACATTAACCACACGAGCATCGAACGAAAATACCGATCATAGTAATTCTAATAAATCGTGACAATGCAACATACCAGATATAGATCCGTAAGTTTTACGAACACAAAGCTTTGATATCATGAATCATTCGTTACCTACTTCCCGTAATTTATATAATATGGTGTCATTATAGGCGACAGTACAGACGCCAGTACATCAAGCTATCCGAAACTTGCAAATTTTCCCATACAATCGTGAACCTAACGCTTTAGCGATAAAGTTGGTAATCTATTAAAGCAATTTGACACATTGTAATAGCTTGATGTGCTGGTGTCTGTGCCAAATGATTGAATTTAAGCCACAAATGTTATCTTATTTGATGAATGCCCGATTTTGATAACACGATACGTAAACGAATGCCTAATTCGATACTCAGCTTAGTACCAAGAGTTAGAACTCCAACAGTACAAAAATATTAAAGCATTCATTTAGATGTCACTCAATGTAAGTGAATACGGACAAAAGTGGTCAATGAAATCTTTGGTTTTTACGAGTAAAAGAATGACAAAAGCCTTATTTAGGACAGTCGGAAGTGAATACATTTTTACAGTAAATTAAAAAGTAGTAGTAGTAAAGAATACAAAAAGCACGTTAAGCCGTTGGTCCCGGCTGTCATTTGTAGATCTTTGACAGTCGTTAGGCAGTCAGTGGCCTAAAAAGTAACCAGTCTTACCAAGGGGTATCGTATTACCCAGTACTAGCTGGGTTGTGAAGGTCAGATAGGCAGTCGCGCCATGTAAAATGCAGCTAAAAAAAAAAAAAAAAAATCAAATTCAGCTAAAAAAAATTATATACTTTTTTTTTTTTTTTTTAAATTCAGCTGCTTCCGGTTAGACTGGAAGCTGACCCCAATATAGTTGGGAAAAGGCTAGGCAGCTGATGAGTAGTAAAGAATACATACATGCAGGTAAACCGCTCGTATGCAAGGCAGGAACGTTAGCATAATAATTTGCTGTTTACGTCTAGTCCGGTCTCTCTTATTTGCATTCTGCGGAACTTGTATTTCCTGGGAGAAAAATAGTGCAGTCAGTTTATGATTTACACGCCAAACGTTGTTAGCATTATGAAAACGAAACTGTTTATCCACCTACTGTAAAAAAGAATGACCTTAGGTGCTGAAATTAATGACTAATTAATAAAAACAAAGCAAAGAAGAAAAACTAAGAACATATTTTTTTCTGAATAATAGACCAATATGACCACACGATCGAAAGCTCTACTTCTGAAGGTTTGATGATTGCGGATGACGCTGCAGACACGGAAACCTTCATACATTAGTGTCTGTGACCGGTGTCTGCAGATAGTCCGTTTTTTTTTCGTACCAGTATGAGAGATCCTTGTAAGAGTTTGTCCTACGAAAGGAAACTTGTTGGAGTCGTTATATTTTTTGTCTGTTTGTCAATTTCCTTTCCATTTTTGCCGTCGGTACAATGTATCCCTTATTCATGACCCATGTCATATGATCGGAGAATCGGCAGTGACGCGCTATGAGGCACGCTGTCACACAGTTAGGCAGGTTCATACTGGCGGGGTGAATAGTTGGAAGGCTTATTACTTGGTTTTCTAGACCTATATTATCTAATAATGACATATTTTGAAAAGAGATAGATATTGGTATGAGACAATAAAAAATTTTCGCAAACAAAAATAAAATGTTTTTTTTTGTTATAAGTACCGTATTTTCTTTTTTTTTTGCAATCAGTAAAAAGCTGTTTTATTTTGAAATTATAAACACCCAATTAAAATTTATGTTCTTGAAAAACGACGACGACGTAGATGATTGCGTGTCAGCTGCAGAGAGGTCGGGCAAGTGTTATTGAGTTTTACGATCACGAATTTCTCAGTAACAGTCGCTGCGTCTGGATTTGTACCCGGTTAATGTCTATAGGCTCGCCCCCTATTACAAGGGACTTAAACGTAACTGATGAAATGTGGGTGTCCTGTTAGATACACCTGCCTAGCCCTTAGAGGATTACAGGCGCGATGTGTGTAATATAAATCTAAAAGTACGTTAAGGCGACTATAAGACGCGCTTCGCATCATGTGAACACATCCTTAACGATAAAAGAGTTGCTTCCAATGCAATACCGTAAGGTCACTAGTGAGCTAGTCAACTAGCATACCTTTATGTCAGTAATAAGATGAACACATGACATCAAACAGACTGAAACAACGACGGGGAGAGCTTGTAAAGGAATTGCTTTGTAGAAATAAAGCAAGTTTTTTTTTTTTTTTTTTTTTTTTTTTTATCGTGGTAAAATCATCAAATGAGTCCTCCCACCCAGGGCAGAGTGGGAGGAACTGTCAGACTTGTACTGACTAAAATCCACGGTGTCCTTCAATAGCCCTTTATGATCCAGGGTCACGGTAATTCTATAAGTCCCGCGACCCCGGCAGGCTTTCGCCCTCTAGAGGGGGGCCCCGTCATAATGCTGACACTCTTTGAGGCGCGCGTGGAACACAACGCGCCGTCGACCCGGGCATGGTCCATGGTCGGACAGCGAGTCGCCCATTACTCGCTGCCCGCAAGCCCGCGCCTACGGTGGCCGGAGATCGTCTGCCGACGTCCGGCGCCGTAAATAAAGCAAGTTGGTGCGACAAGAGTAGACATAGGTAGAATACATGTATTGTGATAGCGTCCGTTCAGTTCGCTCTTGTTGTGAAATCATGACCTCCTCAAAGTAATGTAATTTTATAGAAGCGGTGAAACGGAACACTTGTTCTGAAATCCCACAAGAAAACTATTTATTTATTTTTATTTTATTTTATTTATTTTAATTTTTTAAGGACAACCAACAAAGCATACACCAAAAAATACATGTTTAAGAACTCCTTTTACATTTAACATATTATAGTGTAGCCTTAATTAAAGGCTGCCACGGCATGCATTTAACATTAGAAAATTGGAGTGCAGTGTATCTGCATGCCAATTTTAACAGATTATACCTATTTACAGATCCAAGTTAGTAAAAATTTTCTGTACAATTTTTTTGAAATAATAATCTAATAATCTAAATAATATATATTATGACAGAGAATGGAGTAGGAGGAACGCTAATCCCAAATATCGGCGCCATCCGCCATATTGTCTTCGTGTGACATGATTCTTTTGTTGATAGATAGGTAGTTGGGTAGTTTAAATCACACACAATACTTGACTCAAACTTCAAACGTTTATTTCTATTAAACCATTTACAAGTTGAGCCACCCGTTCGCAAACATGATTGTTCATAAGGAGAAGAACGGGCTAAGAAACTCCTTACACACTCTTTTAATTCGTGTTACAGTTCTCATTTACACAACGTAATATTGTTCACTTCAAAAACCACTTCATTTCTATACTTCTATTGTTTTCTAATCGCGAGCTAACTAACTCGACTTCTCGTTGTACCTACGCGTGTTCTCTCTGTCCGGGCGGAAGTACCACACCGCCGGTACAGTAATTTATAACATAGTAAGTTCATTAAACCTTACAAACAATACTAGAATACTTCACAATTAATTACTCTAATAATTAAACGATGCCAATATTCATAAATGCAAAGGCATTATTGAGTTAAAACTAATTAGTGGCTTCATTACTTTTTACAACAATGGGATCTTGCTTAAAACCATTTCTGCCAGATCAAAGGATTTAATACAAACAGGTCTTTCACTAATACATTGCTCTGTAAAATAATCTTGTTACTTTTTAGTTTGTAATTAGTTACAGAAACTGATTTAGTTGTAGTTTCAAATTATAAATTGAGTTATTGATCATTAAAATCGTATTCGGCGCCATCTTCCACAATATTGTGGGATGTTGCCTCAAAACAAATCTTAGTGTTAAATGTGCAATTGTTAAAATCCCAATTGTCAAATATTTGCTTGTCTTAATTTTAATTATAGTTCTAGCTAGACTTTCGTTTAATAAATTAATCTTCAGAAGATCTTATCACGAGTTCGTGATAAGATCTCAGTACTAGTTAATACAGAGACCATTAGATGGCGCTTATCTCTTCTGTCAATCGATACAGGTCATTGTAATAATTGTTCTTGGAACCCACAGATGGCACGATCAATATTATGATGGATGAGACATTATAAGTTGGTTATTAATTAAATTAACTAATATTCTTAGCAGATAGACGCTCTTGCGGCGACATATAAGTGATGAATATTTCATTAAGATGCAGTGCGCAAGACAGATTTCACTTTACTTTTACACTTACTAACTGAAAACGTGAAAACTTACTCCAAATCAAAGGTTATCTTGTCTTGAAGCTACCATCACCTACGCCCCCTACTCCCCTTCACCCCCAGTCAACACTAAGATTTCACCCCAAAAATAAGAGATTATTATCTAAGTGCTAGATAAGTCGGTAAACACAATCGTTACAGCTATGTACTGTACGAAATGTTTCATTTAAGTCACAGGGTAATTGGAAAAATAGTTTTTATTGCGAAAATACCCCAATGTCCCACTGCTTGGCTAAAGGCCTCCCTCAAATCTCTCCAAGATTTAATTTATAACATCTTTATTCTGGTCGACTAAAATATGGCCCAAATGAAACTTTTAACCAATGAGCAGATACGTCAGTGCATAACATTTTAAGATAAGATGTGCTGTTGTTTCATATAAATCCTAGGATTTTCGCAAAAATACGATTTTTACAATTATCCTGCGACGACATAACAGCGTACGTGACGAATGACAACTGTCTGGGTCACCTCTTATTTAGAGTAAAGATAAGTTTATAAGTTTTTGTAGGAATGTGATATACCTATCACAGTAGTAATGACCCCGAGAAGGGATGTATAGGGGTCAAGATATTTCATCTTATAGAGGCTAAGGGGGTCATTCATGACATGTTGTTTTTTAGGGTTAATGTTCTTGTGGAAGTGTAAGTTTGATTCTCCTTTTAGATTTCAGTATTTTGTGTATAATCAAAGTGAAGAATTTGGCTAGAAAGAAATCTTGACGGGAGCAGACTAAGTAGTACCTAGCACCTAAAATTATTTCTTAATTTTTGTTTTATTTTGTAACAAAGGACTCTTTGAGTAAGTGGCACTTAGCAGATAAAACAAAACAAATTAGAAACTCCAAAAACCGGACACAATAAGAATCTGGGTCTTAAACGTAATGAGAATTCATAATCTGCTTCCATTTTAATAATGAAAAAGAGCCCTAAAATAAAATATTAAAATAAACAAACCAGGCGAGGTATTTACTCAGAAGGTCGTAAACTTAAATAAGTAATATACAGAAACTCATAACTCCGACTTTGCTACTATTTTTCTGCAAGGCGCTGGAGCTACAAGTAACTGGATTTTTTTTTCTTTTTACAGGACAATTTGCTGGGAGCTGAGTGTTTTCTATAAAAGGACTGGCGCTTATTATTTCTTATATAAATGCAATAGCTTAGTGGCTGGAACAATCAGGACCAAGGATGTTGTTCTTTTCCACTATGGTCATAAGTATTTTTAAGCTTTTGAAATATTGAATTAAATAAAAGAGTGTCCATGGAGTTTCTTGCCCGTTCATCTCCATAGAGATCTATGTTAGGGAATGGGCAACTACAGTACTTTCACAGTTTTTATGCCTTGTGACTGGGACTGTAGCTATTGTTGTCTTTGTTTCCATAATTCAAAAGTGCCTGTAACTGGCCTACTTGAAATAAATGCTTTGATTTTGATTTTTAATTGAGACAATTAAATTTAGGATTTTACCATAGACGTCAAATTATTTTTTCTTTAACCTTTTCACCGCCAACGTACACATAACGCGATGCCTCGCCAGCGCCAAGCTATAAATGTTTTGTTTTTAAAACAAATAAGGGCTACTTTTGTGTGGGAAAGTAAAAAACAGGGTATTAGACCGTGTTATATTAAATAATAAAATGAAACGAAGCTTTTAAATACAGTACTTTTATGTTTTTTTATAGGTAGTTAAAAATTAAAAGCTTCTAATGAAGTCGTGGGCGCTGGTGGCACGGAAATCTGGAACTTCTATTGAAGTCCGTGGCGGTGAAAATGTTATAAACACTTGAAGTAGTCGTTAATTTAATTACATGTCCTCATCGTCATCAAGAAGGTTGACTGAGAACCTGAAATGACTAATGAAAAAAATGGCAAAACCAAAGTACGAGTATGTACATAAATTAATATGTTTACTTCTTTCTGTGTAACATTATGACGTAACTTTTGGAGGAAAACAGACTTAACATTGTATCTAACCAGCTCATATCCCCTAGGGCTTCGAACCTGCGTCGAGCTCAAGTCTTCACACCCGGCACCTCCACCAGTTTATCAGACAATAACCTTGTTAGCACAAAGTTTGTGCTACACTTTGCTAACTCACCTGCTAACTTCGTTCCACTTCGTCTCGAAGCTTCGCAGCATCCAGGGGCGAAGTAAATCCCGTTTTTCTTTTCATTTTTGCTGGATGTTGACTGCGAATCCGTTTGTAAGTATACAAACTTTTAGCGAGCGTTTAGCCTGGCAGAGGAGTTAAGGAAAGTCGTTTCTTAGTGCAACTATGCAGGGTGGAAAAATGTATTTTCAAATTGTTCTTTTCTTTAGCGTTGCTGTGGTTGGATACTGGTTACTGTTAGTACGTCAATCAGTATGTTTTGTGTTTTATAAAAAAGACTAGAAAACTTCAATAAAACCATTGTACTTACGTGTTTCATAGAGGTCTAAAAATGATTAGCTCCAAAAATCCCAAAAAGTTATTCTCTCGTGCCACGACCACGTCATGAAATCCGTAATCCAATCCCCCCCCCCCCCAAAAGAGTTATTTGCAAGAAAACATCCAGCCAATATTCAGAAATCATCGCAGCCGGCCAATTTCACAGACCAAGTAATAATATGATCAGCAAAAAAACCTTTCTCATCTCAATAAAAATAAAGTATAGTCAGCAAAACAATCTATTTCAATTAGCATAATGAAGGTAAGCCGAATATTCCGAGTAAAATGGTGCAATATTTTATCCGTGCTTTATTTCACTTCAACTGCCTCGTTCATCCAGCTCCAGGTCCTGCCCGTTGCCGCTGCCGTTGGTCCCGGCTGTCATTTGTAGATCTTTGACGGTCGTTACAGGTGGCCGAAAGTCTGATAACCAGTCTTACCAAGTGGTATTATATTACTCAGTACTAACTTTGTTTGGAGGTCAGATAGGAAGTCGCTCCATGTAAAATACTAGTGTGTAGTCAGCTGCAGCCAGTTAGACTGGAAGCCGACCCCAACATGGTTGGGAAAAAGGCTAACCCGCAAAGGGCAGCACGGAATCACCCACTGCTGGGTATAAGCCTCCCCTCTTTTCTGACACACTTCCCGGTCCTATGCGTCCTTTATCCAGGTTTTTCCCGCGACTTTTGCGATATTGTCGACCCAACGAGCTTCAGGACGGTCCTGTTTTCTTGGGCCTAACCTTGGCCACCACTCGGTCAAAGCTTTGCTCCATCGGCCATCTCAGCGTCTAGCCAGAAGTCCTGCACAGGTCCACTTGAGGCGCACCACCCGGTCCCCGACGTCGCGCGTCGTGGACTTTCGTCCGACGCGGCGGAGTTCGGCGTTACGCACTCGATCTAAGAGGATGATATAATAGAGGACTTTTACTCCTATGAGAAAGTCAGAAAACATTTGACAAGGGAATTCAAGTGGCACTTTCTACAGTAAAGAGGATTACATAGAAGCTTAGTACCTACCGTGGTACCTACTAATAAACATGTAATGGACGTAGCTTCGTCATGTACAGTGTAACTGCTATCGTCACGCGACCGTCGTGTGATTATTGTTGACCTCCATTTTTAAGGTTCCGTAGCCAATTAGTTAAAAACGGAACCCTTATAGATTCGTCCTGTCCGTCTGTCCGTCCGTATGTCACAGTCATTTTACTCCGAGATTGATGGCACCACACAGTTGAAATTCGGAAAGCAGACCGTGTCTTTTATGAAAGGGACGTGAAACTACGAATTAAAAAAAAATAGGAGTGGCCTCCATACAAATAATAAAGAAGGTTGAAAAAAATATAAAAAAAAATACTTATTTCTTAAGTCAATGGTTGATGAGTTATTCGCTTCTAAAGCCGCAAAAATGCCCCCCACTCTAATTTTTAAAGTAAGAGAAGGAACATTCTGAAAATGTGGGATTTTAGAACGTAAAAAGAACTTTCTACGAAAATTGGTTTAGATGAGCTTTGATATTTATCGTTTGATATGTAAACTTTTTCGTGAAACTGTATCAGTAACTTTGTTTTTCATTGAAAAACAAATTTAGTTTTGCTGTTGAGTGTTAATTGACATATGAATGAGTGTTAAAAATATTGTTACTATTTGTTTGGTGCTACGGGACCGTTTGTGTGAGAGTCCGACTCGCACTTGGCCGGTTTTTCAGTTGTTACTGGTCGTTGTGGTTGGTTTATTGTGTTATTTATTTGGGTTAGTGGTATATTGCGAGTCTAGATTATGGGTAGGGTAAAATATACGTTTAACTTATGTTTAAGAAGGCGGTTAAAACTAAGCTGCTTGTTATACGAAATTAAACCAATAACTGTTTGTGAAGGTTGGCAAAATAATGCTTCTTCTTCTTAGCGTGTCGATGGCAATCTAAATTGTGTCAGCCCAGAACTGAGCTACTAGTTTGGCGCTTTCGGTAGCGAATAATGATATTGGTTACTCAATTGATCAGCTCAGCCTATGGTACTCCACTTCTGGACATAGGCCTCTGCCGAGCAGTGCCGCAACACCCTGTTCTTCTTCCGCAACCAATCAGACCCAGACTAACCTGGTCAGCCCATGCCATGGTTGCTAACTCTCCAAGCTTACTTTCTTTTCTTACTAGTTACTTGTTTCGTTACTAGCTGCTGCCCGCGACCTTCGTCCGCGTGAATTATTACAAAAAGATCACTTGTTTAATTGAATCAGATTTTGTTATTAATTTCAGCAGTTTAATTTTATTGCACGGAGCCCTAATTTTCTAAAATAAAAGTAACGTTTTCTTAAAAAAAAAGTACCTCCTAACTCCTTATAACAACACCTATCTGCCAAACTTATACTCTCACTTATGGAATTTCTTCCGTAAAAGCCAGCGTATGTACCAGTAAAAGTCCCGTTGAAATCGGTCCAGCCATTTCAGGGTTTAGCCGGAACAAGGTAGACTTTGATAAGGTAGGTATAATCTTATCACCAACTTCATGTTCTTGTCTCATGCTACTCGCGGTCGGCGCAACAACTTTTCTTAACTCTCCTCACACAATCCATCGTGTTGGTGCGACGTATTGACCATTAAAAATGGCCATGATTATAAGTCAGACTCATTAACCTGTTTACCGATATCTTGATCTTGAACTTCATCGCCATATGGCGGCCTATTAAGATAGGAGTAACATTGTAATCTCAATACAAGATTGTATTTAAAATGAGTTTAATGACAGGTCATGAGTCATCGCGACCGGCGTGCACCAAGCAAAAGGAGCAGAAATGTGAGGATCGTGGCAGGTGACGTTCTGTGGTTTCTGCTTACCCCCATGGGCAAAAACGTGAGTTTGTGTCCTATAACCATTTACTGGACAACATAATATTTACAATATTAGTACTTCTTAATAGTACTTCTTTTTCAAACACATCACGTTTCGTGGATGCGTTTTCAAACATTTAAACTCAAATACACAAACAACCAGACTCGGAACAACTACCTGTAGGCCATACAAATGTATGTTCCGCACGGGGATTGAACCTGACACGCAGCGCAGCAGTCAATCGCTCAGCCACTGCGCCTACCCTGTCGCACACGAACGACGTTCCTGAGTTTTCCCATAGTATAGTCTAATATTTGTACATACAAGCCTTGGCCCGAAGTTCCGATCTGATGATGATCCCGAGTGCCTAGATGACGACAGTAGATTTCCCACCCTTTTCCATTACACAACGAACTTAAGCATAAATGGCATAATGGTCTAATAAAAGCACCCTTCCGGCCTCCCTTTCGAAGAATAAAGGCGTTTTATTACTAAAAAAATATTTGACAGAACAGCGTTTAAAGAAATACTTTGACAGCAACAATTGCCAGGCACAATTACACAATAAGCGTCTTCAAAAATCCGGAAGCTCGGCGCCGTCGCTATTCACCCCTCCCCTTTCCGCCCTCCACCCTTGTAGTACAATCAGCAGAATAAGCGCAAACACGACACAGACAAGATCCTTTTATTTTTTTGCTGACCTTATTCCTGATAGTTTTTATAGATCTTCTTCTTTTTATACAGAAATCGGAATAGTTGCTCCAAGTTCGATATTTTTTCAGTATTTTCCTTTGCTGGGAGTTTGATTTGTTTGTTAGAATTCATGGAGCCAGATGACCAGAACTGGATTTCTTAGAGCTTCGTTTTTTTTCTTGAATAAGAAGACGTTAAGTCATTAAAAGCTTTTAGACGCCAAGAAATCTAGACTGGAAGTTGTAAAAAGTACTAATAAACGTAAATGACAGGCAATACCGTTATAGTGCTGTTACGAGACCTATATAAAAAAAGCAATACCAAGGGTTATTTTTCCGAGCTTAGAAACTCAACTATAAACTGGCCGTTTTAGCAGAATCATAATAAAATAAAAAATTAATAAAAATAATAATTAATTAAATAAAAAAAATAATTATGAATTTCGATACAATTCTTAAAATGTCCACAAAGTGTCAATTCAAAATATTAACTGCAGCTAATTTAAACGTGATTAATTTTTTATCTCGGCCATTTTAGCCCCCCCTGAGGTTCTTGAATGTGCTTTTTATTTAGGCTGTTATCTTTGAAGGTAAAAGTAGACGTTATAATTAGACACTTTAAGTAGCTATAGGTAACGTCTAGATAATCCAAGGGTCACCGACCGTTCGTGAAGTACGTATTTATCGACCAGAACACCTTACAAATTTTCCTCATAAGACAATAGCGAGCCAACTTAGTCGCTTTTCTTGTATACTTCGATTCTCCATGACCTTTGTCCCTTGTCAGGTCTTAGTTTAATAGACTATTATACCAAGTTTCTTTATCAAGACCGAATCGTAGTTGAGCAGCATCAGAAGTATTTTGTCATTTTTAAAGGCCAATGAGAGTAGTTTTAAGTACTAGAATACGATTAGTAGGTACTTTCAACAAAGCTTCCGCATCAGCAAAGCCAGAAATCACAAGAACAGATCGCAGTGACACTGTTTCTATTACAATTATGTAACCCTATGAAATCGGGCGCAAAATTGGGCGATCGCGCATCTTTGAGCACGCGTGAGGAGGTCTTTTTTCCATACAAACAGTTTCGCCTGTTTTCTTTCTGGTTTATGACTTTAAAGCAATGATTTTTTACTGTAAAATAAAACCAAACTAAATATCAACCTCTTCTATGTTTTCCTTTTTGATGATGCATAACCTTTATTAACACTAGAACCTTTACAAAATGCTCAAAATTGCCTCAACAGTCAACAGAGACCTAGTGCACAAATTTGCCAACTATTATTGCAAAAATAAAAACATAGGGACACAGTATAATATCCTTACTTTTCAGTTTATGAAATATCTTTTAAATTGGTGGAATATTGGAGGAGGAAATAGTCGTGAGCCAGACCTCGAATTATGACTTTTTACTTTGGCTATTCAGTCGGATCTGCAGTTACCCTTATCACACCAATATCGATACCGAGCTCGCAGAGCGACAGTGATAGTTTCTTCAAATACCTAATTTTCAAAAGTTTTCCGCCCGCATTTCCTCTTAATGTCTGCGTCGAATTTTATAAGTGCGCAAGAATTGGTCCGCTTGCTGAAAACTGACCCTAAGATATGACAGTGTAAAGCTGCGTCTACATCAGGCGAACCGCGAAACAAGCACGAGCGCGAATTCGCCCTAGCGTAGACCCCGCCTTAGGTACTATTAATCACTATCGGTTAGTAGAATACAGGAATAAGGCATTAGTAAACATGTAATGCACATCTACAAAGTCATCAATTTTAATAGTAGCTCTTAGTACCTAATGCAGATAACTAATGATAACCTATTTTTCCTAAAGCTAAACTAACTTAAAGGCAATACGTTTGTATATAAAGGTTCACCACTCCAAACTGCATAATTTCTGCAGCCGAAATCAAAATAAAATCCATTCAGAAATCTTACGGCGCGGCGGCCCCAAAGATCAGTTTATGCATTCAGCCGAACCGCCGAACTTAGCATACATAATAGACATCCCTCTTTCGCCTACAAGCAAAGTTTTCCATCAGACAAGACTCACGTATTATCTTCTCAACATAGGTACTGTACGCAAACCTGCGTTTCCATGGTAACGGCAGCAGCGCGCGCACCCAGTCCCCGCGACACCCTGAGGCCGACTGGTCGCGTCGGTTCTATTTTGGAAAATAAACATTCATTTTTCGAATCGTGTTTTAAAAAATTCGTTGCATGGCCAGTGTTTTTGGAGTTTTTTTGAATATGACCGTTGGATTTGCGTTCGTTTTTTGAATGTGTGTGTTTGTGTAGTGGTATGGTAGTGACAGGTGATTGGTTATGGCCGAGGACGTTAAGTGCGGGGGAGGTTCGGTGAGTTAGTGCAAAGTTTTTTATTACACATGTAAGCTACACGGTTTTCGTCTGTCTTGTTAGGCAGAATATTGAACCACATTCAGGGCATTTTTTGCCGGTTTTTCCGCCCGGCAGATAAGGTATTCAGAATGTAAACAAAGGCCTTTGTTTTTGTTTATACCTAGTTCTGAAAAGCTTCTGTTATCTAAATTATTATCTATATCATTGTGCTACGGACGACTGAGTGGATGCTTTGCTACAAGGAAATTCAGGACTAATGAAAATTAGTGCGCAAAAAATATTTCAGGAAACCTAAATTAACTGAAAATGATAAGGAATTTTTAACTTTTTTGGGTATATTTTTCTTTCAAACGCGTGCAAACTATAGATGTTCCTGAAAAATAACCTTCGAATTATATAGAGACACGTGTAGCCACTTTCAGGATCAACAAAAGAGTAATGGGACCCAATAATGGTGTAAACTAAAGGGAACATCGTTTCTCTTCCTTTTAAATCCCCAAATTGATCCCTTTTTCTTCCTTAAGGGACGTTTTAACGCTTAAGCTCGCATACACGCTTGTTTATCAGGGTCAAATAAAATTAGCTAGCGAAATGCCAAAGACCATCGATGTTTAAGTATGATTAAATAAAAAATTGATTTTCGTAGCTACAGTACTACCTACCTGCGGTCGTTCACCCGATAAAATCATTTCCTTTTTAACCGACTTCAAAAAAAGGAGGTTATCAATTCAACCGTAGGTATGTATATCGGTAATATTGTCAGAATTGTAAATTTTTTGTATATTATGTTATTAAATACCAGCCACAGTTATATTTAAACATGTGTGCAAAATTTTTGTTGTAAAATTATAAAGGGTGTAAATAGACCCTTAACACAAACGAAAGGCACTTGTTCTCCCCGTCTTTGCGATCATTTTTTTGTTCTAGACCATACCTGGGAACCTTCTAGTTACGGAGATATTGGGGGTCAAAGTTCCAACTTTTTCATAAGTTTTTTTTAAATACATGTTTTTAATGTAATATTTTTACTTTACACACCTCCACGACCCCCGTACTATTCAATCCATCCATCAGCACAATGCTTTGAGTGCTTTCCATCGAGTCCTACCTTAAAACGTGATTTATAACCCCAAAAAAAAAAGTCGATTCCCAGCAATAATTTTTGCGTAAAGTTACTTAGTGTGATGTACAGAATGCTTGGTTGACGGATATGTGAAGGGTCTGTTTACACCCTGTAGATAGAATTTTACCCATCACATTATTGTGAAGTTCTGTTAGTTTTTTTTACCTCGTACAAGTATGTTTATTAGTGACGTCCCTGCTCTCAAGACTTCGTTTCATAATTAGTCTAAGTAAATTATTTGCATACTGCCGCTGAGGTCCTGAGTGGCTCCTAAGTCCAGAGGGAATAATTACCACCTCATATAATATTCTGGCTTGGGTTGGTACCTAATTAGGGTCCTCAGGAATCCTGTTAATTAGAAAAGGTAATTTTCAGGAGCTTACATTTTTAATGATGTATAGCTAAGGTACATTAAAACAGCCTTCATATTTAATGTGTGTTAGTCTGGCACTCCCTGCCCCGGTCAGTCAGTTCCATTACTACGTTTGCTAATTGTTGTTTTAACGCTATATTTATTACCTTTTTATAGAATTCGAGAGGTGATTACTTTTTTAAAGACAGCAAAGGAATATATTGCGGGGAAGCTTGAGAGCCAAAGGTGAGAATAACATGAGAAAACATTATATTGGATTGATTGTTATAAGCTATCGAAGAACTAATCCTGTTGCAATTCGTCGTAGAAATATGAAACGTTTAGTAAGTCATTGTCAGTTTAGGCCGTCTGGAGGTTCAAATCCAGGTAACTGTGATGCAGCGGTTGCAGAAACCCAATGCATGCGAGAGGCACAGGACCGATTTATGAAGCATATATAGGCCTTCATAGCAAGGACGTCATGTTGATCTGAAATTATGAAACCAAAACCATCATGACATCACACCTGTTATCGTTGAAGGGTTAGGCAGAGGTGTACTTAATATTACACCCACATCTCACCAGTTATGTTAAAGTTTCATGTGATAGGGGGGAGCTTATTGCCATCAACCGGGCACAGATCCACACTCCGTGGCCGCTACTGAGAAATTCCTGATGGAAAAACTCAATAACACTTTGCCCGACTCGGGAATCGAACTCAGGACCTCTTGGTCCCCCGCTCAGCAGTCAATTGCCATCACGACCTGAGCAGCCATGAGAGTCGATGCTAGTTCCGTCACTGTATCACAAGGGGCCTTTGACCTGCAGAGCGTCAGTTTCAAGCTCGTAATATAATATTACACCCACCCATCCCACATCCAAATGTTTGTAGACAAATCATGAGACAGTACTTCGGGGAGACCTATGAATGTTAAAATAGTCAAGGTTTTTGGCTGAAATGATAATCACTGGAAATACCCTTTTATCAAAGAGAATTTATTGCGCGACCAGAGGGCTGGCTCCTTCTTTGACCAAAGAATTAGCAATGCCATTCAATGTGGCAATGTTGCCAATCTTCTGGGCACATTTTCGGATGACTGCGATGTAGACGACTACTTTGACGCTTAAGCATCTTGTTCCTGTTCTGTATCTAGAAAGACATTATATTTAATTGGTTAATTTAGTACGCTGTTTGTAAATATTTACTGAGCCTAAAACATTTAGGTACACCGCTTATGAAAGTCATCGATCACAAAGAATAACGAATTGCACTGAATTTCCCAATCGGAAACAAATTGTTTCCTACAGAGAAGAATGTGCAAATAAAACTACTTGATTGCTCTTGTTTATATATTCGTTTCAGAAACATTCTCTTTTGTGCATTTCTAGAAAATGCTGAAAAATCTCGTAACTAGTTTATACGTATTCGTGGAAACTGTGGAGCGTGGTGAATATGCATGGCCTGCTTCTAGTTACGGGATTCCCTCGCGTTCCTGTACTAGACACATTTTACAACTAAGTTAGACGCCTCATAACATCACATCATAATATAACATTACGCCTGAATTCCCCGAAGAGTAACTTGATTACTTACATGTACACTGGGCCCAAGTATTTGGTTTACAGTTTATATGTGTGGGTGAAGTCATAGTTATGCACACAAACACAAAATAAAACGAGCGAGCTCAGTTTTTATTAGTGTGCGTGTGGCACATCAATTACCATATACCAATATATAGTCATCATTCACTTATGATGCTGAAGGAGATATAATATTTTGCATGATGTTAATATAGCAATCCTGGCACAATGGCTATCGTCTTTGGTCACTGAACGAGAAGTCGTAAGTTCAAATCATGCATGCAATAGTATATTATTTTTCTTTTTGTATTCATTATTTTGTTAAAACATTACTTAAAGTAGAATTTATAACGATTCCAACGTTTGAGACAAACATTGAACTCTCAGGCTATTTGATTTTGACTGTTTAGACAACAACTACCGACATTTTAAAAATATTGTTTTCAAACACCTTCATTTATAAAAAAATGAGCATTCTTAGTTGTCAATCTACTCTTGAGCATGTGTGTGGTTTTATTTCTGTGGATCCAACAATGCAACATTTATCAATGTTCAAAGAGGTGGAAATCGTTGTTTTGGATGAGCAAAACGTATCTATATTATGTGAAATTGTGAGTGTAAATGTGGTGCTGCCTAACAAACGATGGGACACTTTATATCGTGTCCTGCCTGTTCTGCTGTTTGCTTGAGCCAAACTCGTCGCCAAATTTTGGGCTGACTCAATTTGAATTGTTATCGATTAGCGTATCGATGAGAAGAAGTGAAATTACAAGGCGCTTAATGATATCGGTGAGTAACAGTTAGATATTACGTTGATATTATACCTAATTCACTTTAACTAACTCCTCTATTCTCTTTATTCCTAGTAAACATTGAAAGGGATGTTTACTAGGAATAAATAATTAATGTAACTTAAGTGCAATACCTACCATAGTTATATATTATCATAACTGAATTATTATAGTTTCTTTTTTTAAATTTGTAATCGTATGATGATTATGATAAAATTAGCTTGGTCTAAAATTAGCTTGATCTAGCCTTTAGACAGATTAAAGAAAAGCCTTTGAATAACGTAAATAAAAATAGATTATAATGTTTGCTAATGTCAGTGTATATCTTATATTTATGTATTGTATTATTATAAGTAATATTAATTAGGTATATAAAAGTATATTGAATAAATATAGTGTATACATATATAGTATAAAAATATAGTGTTTATTTATTATAATATTAGCTATTATTATAAGTATTATAAATACTGTTTTTATCCACAGGGGAGAACCGTGCAGTTATGGGTCCGCCGATATGCGTATTTTGGAGACGTAGAACATCTTAGGCCAAAACCAAAGGCAAATTCATCGACTCGACACTACGACATCGTGGCAAGGCACAAGGCTGATCCCTTCTTGTCCACCCGCATAAAAGTGTGCTTACAAACTGTGAGATCTCATGAGCAGAAGGTTACAAGGAGTAATAGAAAACGAAGGATTGCCGACTCATTATTAGTCGAATTTATATTAATTAGTAGACGAATATGAATCTTATTTTTATGCAAATAATGTTCATATTTGTTAAGCAAATTAGAACAAATACAAAACTTAGTAATAAGTAGGTAGGTATAAAACTTTTTTTTAAAACCACAACTCGTAAATTATTGAAAGTATGGTGAAGTGATGTTATTGTTATGCGATTAGAAGTTGTCATAATTTCTTACTATCTAACATGTTGATTCACTTCACCTCTAATTTTACTTTGATTCAATTTATATACCTACCTACTTTGACAAATTATTTACGTCAATCCTTACCAATAAAAAACTTTGTATTTGTCAAAAAAACAGGTAAACAACAGTGTATTAAATCATTGTATCGGCCACACAAGTTTTTTTTTCTAACATACAGCCCCCACCAAATTGAACCTTAAAACAACCAATATAAGAAAGGAACATATTGGAAGAAACGAGACGGATAATTTGCTAATGACCCAAGCGATAAGCTAAGCAAACAATAGCAATGTTTATCTAATAAAAAAATCAAATTATTTCATTGGTTATATTTAGTTACTTTTTACTTTTTGCTTGAGTGATTTTATTGGCCACAAAATAAATTTATTAAAAAACAAAAAGTAAAAAGTAGCAAAAATAATTCCTCAGTTGGGTTCGAACTCGCGTCGTCGAGGTTAGATCACTAGCTAACGCAAGCGCTTACACCAATCGGCTATGGTTACCATGTTAAGTTAGTATAAAATGTTGGGCTTTATTGTAAACTCGTTTATATTATTTTTACTAGATTACCCGACAAGCGTAAAGATAAAAAAAATAAACCCCGTGTAGGGTACAATATGTTTACTCACACAATAATAATGAGCGGCTGTATGAATATTACCGGCTCGTACAGCAAGTCAATTTAATTTTGTGTTTGTGTGCATAACTATGACTTCACTCACACATATAAACTGTAAACCAAATACTTGGGCCCAGTGTACCTGTTATGTTTAAGTACTAAGTTATGATCATGTTAACGTGTTTAAGTCCCATGTAATAGCGAGCGGGCTTATTGCCATCAACGTGGCATAAACCCGAACTGTGGGCTGCTACTTATATGTTCCAAATGAAAAATTCCAGTAACACTTTGCCCTAGCTTCTAATCGAACCCAAGACCTCTTGCTCAGCAGTAGCACTTGTATACACTCGATTATCAAGGCATTAGTAAGAAAATATCAGGATGACGGGGAGAACAAGTGCCTTTCGGCCTCGTTAAGGGTACTTTACATCCATTATTTAAAACGTTTCCGTGTGACAATTCCCGACCATATCGGGAGCGAAGCCACGGCTAAAAGCTAGTAGCGAATAAATACAAAAGTCAAAGAATAAAAAGTCACTATGCCAATAAGCAGCCGCCACTTGAGTTAACTATACATTTGATATCAAACATAAGCTTATCAGCACTCGATAGTCGCAATACGTGAACTGATAACGATACCGAACGCTTTGACAATGATAACACCCGGAATTTATTGTGATAGTAACGCGTCCAAGTAGTAAGGCTTGATTATGAAAAGGTAAGACTGCCTCGTTGGTCTAGTGTTCGCAATCGCGTCTACTGAGTAGGAGTTCCACTGAGTAGGGGTTCGATTCCCGGGTCGAGCAAATTTTTATTGAGTTTTCCATCAGAAATTTCTCAGTAGCAGCCACGGCTTCTGGATTAGGGCCCGGTCTATGGCAATAGGGTGGTCCCCTATTACATGGGACTTAAACATAATTAGCGGAATGTGCGTGTACTATTAGTTACAACTATGCCTAACCCTTCGCGAATTACAGGCGTGATGGAAAACAAGCAGAGGGTTCAAGTTATAGTAAATGGTTACTACACTACCCTTACATTATACATAGCCAGAGTCCTCTATGTGAATGGGAGCTAGTGCGTCGTAAATTGTAAATCCACCATGCGGGCTTGCCCCTTTGTGTGGATATCATCATGTCTTCCAAAGTTTTGGTGATAGGGGACCGTGTAACTTACCTCACGAAGTTCTCCGTTACCTTTTTAAGAATTGTAGTGATGAAATAAATAAATCACACAAATAATGCGCCCGGGTGCGACCCCCACCCTACGACATGAAATTAGTTTGCCAGAGACCATGCTTCATGTACCTGTACCGCCTGTACATAGCGATGCTGATTGCTGGCTTAAATCGATACTGTGATAGTACTATCCCGAGTTAAGCTAGGCCTAATACGTCTTGCTGGAAAGGTAGTTTCCTCCATAACTTGATCCACAACAATGTAAAGGGTGGCCAGTACGTGTTTGTAGTCAGTATTTTGTAAGTCGTATGTTCAAAAGGCTTTCATTTTAGACCTTACATACTAAAATACATTGATCAGTGCCTGTCTGTAAGTTTTCATGACTAAACAGCATTTTCATGTGTGTATGTGAATAGCTACAACACTCATATGGAAATGAATAAACCTAAAAAGGCGTACAATCTCTCAATAGGCGTGAAATAGTTTCTTGTTAGCAAAATCCGAAATACACCCACACGAAGTTGCGGGCAAAGCTCTAATAGTATGTAGTTAACTCGTTTTTAATTTAGCTCCCACAAATGACGTGCTATATCACAAACATAAATTCACTACCTACCACTAAAAATCTCTTCAAAATCATCATCTGCCTAGCCTTTTCCCAACTACGTTGGGGTCGGCTTTCAGTCTAACTTGATGCAGCTGAATACCAGTAATTCATATAGAGCGACTGTCTATCTGACCGTACTGGTTAATACGATACCTCTTGGTAAGACTGTTTGTCAGACTTTCGGGCCACTGACTCCTGTAACGACGGTCAAATATCTACAAGTGACAGCCGGGACCAACGGTTTAACGTGCTTTGCGAGACAAGGAGGAAATTCGGATTTAAATGGGTGGTCACCCATCCACTGACCAACCTAGGCAAGGAGCGGCTTAACCTGAAGATCGAACCGAGCAGTTGTTATTATTTAGCCACAAGTTCCTAACCTAAAAATCTCTTCAAAATCAAAACTCATCATCATCATTCTCCTGACCTTATCCCAATTCATTTGTGGTCGACGCAGCATGACTTCTTCTTCCATACTTCTCTATTACTCGTCATCTCATCAGACACCTCCTTTCTAGCCATATCATTCTTCACACAGTCCATCCATCGTTTCTTTGGTCTTCCTCTATTCAAATACCCATTCACATTCATACTCAAAACTTTCCTCACGACATTTTCCTCATTCCTCCGCATCACATGTCCATACCACGACAACCGATTACCACACAACTTTTCAGTCACCGGCGCCACTTTCAGACTTCCTCTTATTTACTCATTTTTTATTTATCCATTCGCGTAATACCACACATCCCCTCTAGCATTTCCATCTCAGCCAAGGGCATTCAAAATCAAAACTCATTTAATCAAATTAGGCCGAGAATTAGCACTTTTTAACGTCAACAATTACCTAAGACAGTTCCCTACAACGCTCACCCTTCACCACTTCCTAGTGTGGTCGCTGGGTAGAAGTCGTGACTGAACAAACTTCCCCCACACAGCGACACATCTGTCTGTAAGTTAAAAAAAAACTTCTTCTTAACAACGTTATTCCTATTTAAAAGATAACTCGTAACTAGTTTGTTACCTCAACAATTTCCAGGATTAGCGCATGGCAATCATGTTAAAAAGTCCAACAAATTGTTTACATAATACAGTTTGAAGTAAATAAACGGCGGATCCGTTTTGTAAACTATTTATTTCTAGATCACCGGCAGACGCTACGATTGTGTATCTTTGTATATTGGTATAATATGTGCAGGATGCGGGTTCGTGTTTTATGCTTTTATTTAAGTTTTCTAGCTGTTAGGTAATATTCCAGGTTGCCTGTCGACTGGAGCGGAGGAGAGAAGAAAGGACTGCAGCTGTGCAAATTTTGACCATTAGATAAACTCCGGTCCCCTCAGCTTCAGAGGACATGAATTTGCGAAGTATATAAAAATCATACATTTTAAATGTGGAGGGGATAAGCGAAGTTCTCCGTAACATTTAGCTTTGAATGAATCGGCGCGTGCTGTCCGCCTAGTTCCGCTCCGCTTCAATTTACAAACACAGCCCGCTGCTCTGCTTCCTCGCTCCGCGTTAATGTTCAGGCAGCCTAAAGGTTTCAGTTTAAATTGATTGCAGATTGGTTAATCTGTGTTCGTCGCAGTCAGTCTGTGGTTTTGGTCACAATGTTTGATCACACACCACACGTCATCATAGTCGGATAACAGTCAAAGGTTCCATCTATACTAATATTATAAAAAGGAATTTGTTTGGAAGTTTGCTCATAGGGGGTAATCTCCGTAACTGATGATCCAATCCTACAATTTTTTTCACTGGTAGAAAGCTACATTATTCGTGGGTGCTATATGCTATAAATAATTTTTATAATTATCATGCATATTAGCCAAGCTATCACACTTTTTGTGGACGAAGTCGTGGGCGAAGCGCTAGTCGTATTATAAATCCATCACGTCTGCACGGGCGAGCAACCCGTGCAGGCTGAAAGATGCAACATTTTGACAAATTTTGTTTTTGAGGCATTTTCTCACAATGTTTTCCATCACCATTTTGAGAGCAGTGCGATAATGAAATAAATTACACAAAGTAAAATGCTTACCAAGGTTCAAACTCGCAGCCTACTGCTCCGTTTAACTTAACTTATAACTTTGTGGCCAAAATCCCCAACGACAAACCGATTGAAACTACAGACGTATAAAGGTGTGCTCACACAGCTGTGACCACGTTCTATCAGGGCGCCATCCTTTGTTTGCCGACACATTACACTAATAGTCAGCATACACGGGAATACAATATGACACAATCTAAAGGTTTCATCGATGTTCCTAATCGTAGGACTTAATCGTACCACTTACGGATTATTACACTGCTATTCCAAGACCCATCCTAAGTCAATTGATCGGCTCAGTTAGACTATATCCTCATGAAACGGTTCAAAATGCCTACCAGATCTTATTCCTAGCCGCTATTGGCGTATCTTCAAATTTGACAGATATTTTTTGCAAATGGTGGGCGTTTATGTCATATTATAATTATTGTCAATGTGTCTAATGGATCGGATTTAGGATATGTCGAGCTAGACTTGCTGAGTCAGCGACTAAGAATATCAGTGTTTCTTTCACTGTCAAAACGTGGCTGTGTTTTCCCCGATGGAACCACTAAACAAGTTAGACCACCATTAACCCGTTAGGCAGCTTTAATTCGTAGATATTTCGCCTTCGTTACCGATTAGTTAAGGGCTTAAGCAAGGGATATATTTGTTACTCAGTAACCGGGTTCGGAGGTCAGATATGCAGTCGATTCAAATCAAATACTGGTATTCTGCAGCATCCGGTTATACTGGAGGATGACTCCGACATAGAAAAGAAAGAAAAGTATTTATTTGACTCGCACAGGACAAAACAATAATACAAAATTAAATAAAAAGAAAACAAAAAAATTTACTTAATATCGACCTAGCCAACTGTTAGGGCGATGATAAATTGATAATGGAACCTTCAACTTGTGTCGCACCATGAATAAAGAATAATCGAACCCAACCGTTTAATAGGTTAGGTTCAAAGTGAATAGTTCAATAAAGTTCTATTGTCAGCTAACTAATTGGTTCTGTTATTGATTGAGCTCTGCTCTATTCAACGTTTAGATAGGCTTCATTCCTGTTTGGTACTTGAGTTAGGACTCATTTTCAGATATGGAATGCGTTTTAGGTCCTTCAGATCTGAAGTTATGTTGGAGTTAAGTTTCAGCATCTATTATTGGGCACAAGCTTTCTTATTGTTGTGGCAGTCTGTCATCGTCTACTGAATACCTTTCCAGAAAGTATTGAAGACTAAGTAGTAAGTACATAACATCACGCCTGTGAACCTCGAAGGTAGGCCCACCATTTCGGCAGTTATGTTTAAGTCACGTGTAATAGAAGACGAGCCTATTGCCATCCATCAGGTACAAATCCAGACACCCTGGCTGCTACTGAGAAAAACTCTATAACACTTTGCTCGACGTAGGCATCGAACCCATGGCCTTATGGCCATGGGCGCGACTGCCGAGATTATTCTCGGCAGTCGCGCTTGTGACCACTAAACCACCGACTCAGTACAAGATCACCAAATTGTATAGATCACAAATACTATACTTCATCACCAGGTTTTAATCTTGCAACTTAATGATAAAAGTGACTTGTAAGTCTGAAAGCCTTCGGCTATCAAGAATGATGAAGTACTAAGAATAACCTCTAGCCATATAGTTTGGTTTATTACGTCGATAAAGCCATTCTCATGTAAGTAGATACTAAAACTTATCACAAACTCGTAAAAGATGAATAAGGGAGAATTACCCTATTACGTTATCTTAGGGCCGTATTGAACAATCTTAAAAAAGCAGCAAGAGCTGATCCATTTGCTTCGTACATCTTTCGTTTCATTGTAAAGGATAAGGTAAATCGCCCTCTTTGATCCCTTACGATACACCTTCCAATCTATTAGATACCACGACTCCTGTTCACCCTCCGAACGACACAATCCAGAGGAGTGTGCCCTAAGTAATTGCAACCTATAACAGTGTACCGGCGCACATTCGCTCCAGAAAGAACGCCCCGTTCCAAGGATAATAAACGGGATATATTGCCAGTGAAGATAAAGCAAATGGAAGCTCTGGGCCTATCTATACGTCTTATACGAGCATATTGAAGAAATAATGTGTATGGGGACGTAGATAGAAAAATGTGGCTAAAATTCAAAGGGTATTTTTCGGTACTGTTTGTTACATGATCCACTGAAAGAAAGAAATACGCACTTTGAAAAAATAATTATATCTCACGAAAAAAAAATCGTGGCAAAGTCAATAACATCAATTTGAGTCATCACGTCGGCTATCATAATCTGCCTCGTTTTATCCCAACCACTCAATCCTTGAGTCAGCATCCTGTCTAACCGGTCACAGCTGAATACCGGGTGTACGATACTCCTTGGAAAGACTTTCGGATTTCTGCCTACCCGTTAAAGATCTACAAATGATAGCCAGGACCGTCCGAGTCCGTCCGGGTCCCGAACGGTACTAGGTATGTAATGGATCACCTCGGCAAGCGTTGAAGATCTACCCGTACGGCTGTTTGAAAATTCATCTTCGAAAGAAGTTTGAAGTTCGTCGTTTGTGTGACATACTTGTACTTTTACTTGAAAACAATAGCTCATAACAAGTCATATTCTCAAAAGTAGAAGAAACTCTTAGAACATTTACCATGTGATATTTACCACCTACCATTCTATGTACCAATTTCACCCTGTGGTAATGGGACATACCATTAATAATGTGAAATTGGCGACATTCGTTCTCGTTGCCAACAAATGTGTTAGTGACAGAATGGTTTAGTGGCTCCAATTACTGGAGCCTTTACTTAGAGCTTGTGGTTCGACTGTTAGCGGGGACGCGGGTGAAGTGTGGGAGATGAATTTATATTTTGGTCTTTTGATGTTGATATTTGGGTGACTGATTGTTATTGCGGTTGAAAGCATATTTACGCTTGCTAGTAGATTATTTCATAATCATAAATTAATTTATTCAGGTAAAATATACCCATTGCCATTTGTCACATTACAGGGTGTAAACAGACCCTTCACATAGCCGTCAACCAAGCAAAAATTATTGCCGGGAATCGATCTTTTTTTTTTGGGGTGAAAAATCACGTTTTAAGGTAGGGCTCGATGGAAAGCACTCAAAGCATTGTACTGATGGGTACGGGGGTCGTGGAGGTGTGTAAAATAAAAATCTTACATTAGAAAGATGTACTTAAAAAAAAACTTGTGAAAAAGTTGGAACTTTGACCCCCAATATCTCCGTAACTAGAAGGTTCCCAGGTATGGTCTAGAACAAAAAAAGGTTCGCAAAGACGGGGAGAACAAGACAAGTGCCTTTCGGTTATGTTAAGGGTCTATTTACACCCTTTATAATCACACAAATAAAACATTGATTCAAATAAAATAAATTACAATACAATTACAATTAACTCAAATACAATGAAATATAATTAAAATGCAATGCAATTCTCCAGCGTTGGCACGGCGACATGTCTATTGTGGGACAATGCCGAATGAGAGACGGTAAACAAGTTAATAGGCCACTTGATGGTAAGTGGTCATGGACAGTACCAGAGGCATTGCAACTATGATACCTTCCCAGAGACAAAGCTGAAATCTGACTTTCAATTTATAAATTCGAATGTTTGTGAGGATGGACGCATGGATGTTTGTTACTCTTTCACGCAAAAACTACTAAACGAATGTGGCTGAAATTTGGCACACCGGTAGTTTATAATCTGGACTAATACATACAATACTTTTTATTTCGGTAGTACGATCCCGTGGGACAATTACCGTACTCCACGGGGGCGAAACCGCGGACATTTAGTTAGTGTCCTATAATTAGTTACATCGGCGTCCATTCCCTACAGACCGGGACTAAGTATGGTGGCTAAAGTTTCCCGGATGAATTCTTTCACAAAGTTGCTTACTGAAATAAACAAATGCGGTTCACCGGTTATTCAGAGTTTCTCTTCGGAGACTCGAGACATGATAATAGTCCAAAATAAGAGGATTCTTATGTCAAAAAACGCAAGGATAATATTCCGTGTATCATTGATTAAAGCTTGGAAACACACACAATATTCACTGTAGTAACTAATTATATTTTAAGAGCCTTGTAATGGCAGCCCTGAAACCTATTTTTGGGTTATGGCAATACTTTTACATACTTCCTTTTTCGCTTCTCGTTTGTTTAGCGCGTGGGCGCAAAACTTTTCGTTAGATTAAGAAAACCGTTGTGATACTTCAAAATCCCTTAAAGTTGTGCCTATTAACGTTAGTTTTCCCGTCCAATCGTGAGTGTGCTGGTGGATTGGGCGCGCGTCGCGTAATTCCTGGATTCCAACCGGACCGAATTGGGAGGTAACTGAAAGAGCGGGCTAGGTAAGTCTGTCATCAGCGCTGGTTAGCTGGGAAGGTTCCTTCGTGAAGGTTCTGGCTTGGAAGACGTCGTCCAGGGAGCAATCAGGTGAGTGCCTATTCATATACCGTTGTCGTAACATAATTTATCGATTTTCTCGTTCGGTTTTTCTCGGTGCCATTTTGAAAGTTTACAATCCACTTAAATCTCTCGCTAAATCATACAATATACCTTCAAACTCGATGTTACTAAGAACATAATTTATATAATATAAAAATAAACTACATGCTAGAGTTCCTTAAATAAAACAATGACTAGCAACTACAAAAATAAAAATGTCATTCATGAATTATTAAAACACTTATAGAACTCACTACGAAAATTGTTACCTACTGCTCAATTATGTACTCACCTACTTTAATCATAAGGTCATATGGGTTCGATTCCCGGGTCAGGCAGGTTAGGTTTTTCCAATAGCTAGGATTTTCAAGTAGCAGAATAAATATCCAAGCGATTACAACAATCTCGACAGATTTGCTGTCTATTATTGAAAAGTTCCATTGTATACCTCCGAAGATCAGCATCAGACCTTAACCAAATTTAAAGGGCACCGCGGAATAATACTCTTTCAACCAAAACCGAATCATCGAAATCGGTTAACAATTTGCAAAGATATGAAGATATTGTACAAACACATACAAATATATCTATACTAATATTATAAAGAGGTAAAATTTGTTTGTATGTAGGGGGTAATCTCCGGAAGTAATGAACCAATTTTAAAAATTGTTTCACTTTTAGAAAGCTACATTATTCGTGAGTGCTATAAGCTATAAATTATAAAGATATCATGCATATTAGCCGAGCTATCACAATTTTCGCGGACGAAGTCGCGGGTGTAGTGCTAGTTAGGTATAGGTACGTTGCGTACTATCAACAAGTAAGTAACAATATTTTATTTTCTTCATATCGATTAAATTACCTTTCATTTTCTAATTTACATAACAACGCCTGTAATCCCCCAAGGTTTAGGCAGATGTGTACCTAATAGTAAACCCACCAGTTATGTTTAAGTCCCATGTAATAGGGGGCTAGCCTATTGCCATCAACCGGGCAGAAATCCACACTCCGTGGCTGCTACTGTGAAATTCCTGACGGAAAAACTCAGTAACATTATGCCCGTCCCGGGATACGAACCCAGGACCTCATCACCTCATGCTCACCACTTGACCAACGGTCAACGGTCTAATCTAGAGAGTATAATCACCGCAGAGTCCCAATGTCACAAATCTATTTCCAATTCTTAGCGATATACGCATCTTTAACACATGATTAAGTTGACGACGTTAATTTGACAGTATTTGTTGAATATTCATAAGTTAATGTCGTGAAGTCGGTTTTGTTTCTGTGCTCATTAGAATAAGTCATGTGGCAATATTTTCAGTGGGTGTTAAATAGGATAAGATGGTTATTTAAGGCATAACTAGAAGTAATAAAATAGTACAATTTTACTCTCTGCTCTCCTGCAAGACTGTGGGCAAAGTCACCAGTAAAACTAACGCGTTTAGCAGTTCCATCTTGAAAGCGGGTATACATTATTACGGGTATTTTTAAAACGGATGTAAGTAACGCGTTGGAAATGGCTCATACCCGTTTGCTATAAAGTAATCGACAAAAAAAAAATCCAAGTAATATTTTTATTTATTTTGCATTATAGCAGTGCCCCTGAACCCTAGTGGTGTGACCGTCGGACTGGCAAGTCAGAGGTCTCGAGTTTGAACCCAAGACACGTATCTCTGATTTTTCGGATTCATGTGCGTATTGTATAATTATCACTTGCTTCGGTGAAGGAAAACATCGTGAGTTTCTTGACGGCATGTAAAGCTAAGTCAGAGGCCCATGGGTGGCATAAAAACTCTGGACACCAGGTTAGGCACTAACCACACGATAAAGAAAGAAATAAATAATTGTTTTGCGTCCTACTTGAGCAAGGTTACTTAAAAATCGTGTCCGTCAATGCACGCTTAATTCCACTTCAAAAGAAAGCCATTTAATGCAGTAGAAAGCTACAGTCGGCATTGTCATTACAATTGATATATCGGTTATATCCCGATACAATAGTTCAGATGTTATCCATTGATGCTCCAAATAGAGACCTTCAAAGACCTTTAAATAGATTTGATCTGACAATGCTCAGGCTATTTTAAACCTTATTGTGTGAATGTATAGAGGCATATTTCTGAAAATAGATAAGTTGTTAGAAAACGATAGAGGACTTTCTGTCGCTGGTCCAGTAGCATGAAATTTTGAACAAGACTTCCTCATATAACGAAGGTGAACTCTACTGAAGTATTTTAGAACATTTATCCCTTATAGAGGAAAAAATATAAGGGAAAAAAATTTGCATGGATTTTCGTAATTTTTGTCGGTGGGAAATCCCATTAGGCGCTTCTTATTCCTATAAGAAACAGTAATGGGCTTAATACTCATACTTAGATCTATTGTCATCTCCTGAGTACTGAAAGGTGACGTATTTTGGTTTTCAATTGTGCTATATTTAAGTACCCGTAATTTTAATAATTTCGATAAATATATTCAAGCTACCAAGTTTCCCAGAACATTTACGTGATATAACGATAATTATACCAAGCTTTATATCAGTATGGTTTGATTAAATGAGTTCCTAGTAATTCATTAATAATTCTGTATTGCTCTTCATCCTTTGATTGCAATGTTTTTGCTGTTCATTTATAGAATTAATTACATACATTAACACCAGTACATATTCCACTAAAGGTTAAGAAGAGAGTACACATGTGGCAGTTATTGATTACTAGCGTCCCGCCCCGGCTTCGCACGGGTGCAATATACACACAGGGTGTAAACAGACCCTTCACATAGCCGTCAACCAAGCATTCTGTACATCAAACTAAGTAACTTTGCGCAAAAATTATTGCTGGGAATCGACTTTTTTTTTTGAGGTGAAAAATCACATAGAAAGCCCTTAAAGCATTGTGCTGATGGATGGAATGAATAGTACGGGGGTCGTGGAGGTGTGTAAAGTAAAAATCTTACATTAAAAACAAGTATTTTTAAAAAAACTTGTGAAAAAGTTGGAACTTTGACCCCAAATATCTCCGTAACTAGAAGGTTCCCAGGTATGGTCTAGAACAAAAAAATGATCGCAAAGACGGGGAGAACAAGTGCCTTTCGGTTATGTTAAGGGTCTATTTACACCCTTTATAAACCCTCCTCTTGAATCACTATCTACTGCTGGATAAGGTAAGTAAGAGAGTAATTTTAGACCCAGACTCGGTCTGCTACTGAAAAAATCTTACCCAAAAACTGAATAGCACTGAGCTCGACATGAGGATACAATCCAAGACTCCATGTTCAACAAAGCGATACTTAGAATATTAGGTGCAATTAAGTAACATGAAGAGGATCTTATCGAGAGTAATTAGTTAGTCTGACAACCCCATAATTAATTGAAGTGTTGCGTCGCGTTAATTATGTAAACATAATTAACGCGACGCAACACTTCAATTATCATAATTATGATTAGCCACAAATTGATAGGATTAGAATCCAGCTGCAAGGAATAATTTCAACAATTCTAGGTTGCGATCTACCTTGATTGTAATAACTGGATTTGGATCATGTACCTACATAGTCACCATGCGATAAATGCTGATCATCATTTGCCTAGCATTTTCCCAACTACTCGTGTGTCGGGGTCGGCTTCCGGTCTAATCGGATGCAGCTATACCACTATCTTACATGGGGCGACTGCTCTAACGTCCAAAACCCAGTTAGTTCTAGGTAATACGATACCTCTTGGTAAGACTGATTGTCAGACTTTCGGGCTACTAACTATCTGTAACGACAGACAAAGATCTACAAACGACAGCCGGGAGCAACGGCTTAACGTGCTTTCCGAGGCACGGAGGAAACTCGGTATGTAATGAATGGTCACCCATCCACAGACCGACCTTGACAAGCGCGGATTAACCTTGAAGATTTACCCGTGCGGCTGTTATTATTTCATCACTCACACAGCCACAAGCTCCTAATAAGTACAGAAATAATTAAAACAAAAATCCTCAGTATTACCTTGAAACTGGATTCATTCAGTGTGTTTCAAGGACTTACAACATATCTGATGTACTCTGCCTTTCCTCTTAGGAAATAGGCGTAATGATATGATAAGTCAATTTAATCAGGCCTCAATCATACTGAACATGCTCTATACAACTTCATTTCTTCCTAAAGCATCCTTGACAACAAAGTCTAACTAATATGCAACGCTATAGCACCTATCCACAAACCATGGGGGTGAAATAAAAACTGTTCGGGGCTAAATTGGAAGAGGGTGGAGTTTTAATTGAAAATAGCTCCACCACCGGTACCGGATCACCGGTACCGGTGGGTTTAGAAACATGTAGTAATGAGAGTTTATTTCCGCTGGTTTCGTTTCTCGTGGCGGCTTAAAGTTGGGTAAACACTGAATAATGGGTAATTCTAGTAATTGAAAGATTGTCAAGTTGAGCTCGTGGCTAAATTATATCAGCCACACGGGTCGATCTTCAAGGTAAAGCTATGCTTGCTTAGGTCTGTCCGTGGACGCACCATCTACTACATACCGAGTTTACTCCGTGCCTCGGAAAGCACGTTGACCCGTTGGTCCCGGCTGTCGTTTGTAGATCTTTGACAGTCGTTACCGGGTCAGTGGCCTGAAAGTCTGCCTGGTTCTTGACAATAGGCTTGCCCCTATTACGTGAGATTACCCCTATTAAGCGGGTGTACTATTAGGTACACCTATACCTAACGATTCGTGGATTACAGGTGTGGTGTTATGTTATGAAATTTCTCATTGAAACTTCTTTTTATAAGAAGAGACACTGTGTACCTACTGAAGCCCAACCGATCTTGTAAAAGTAATAGCAAAGCATTCTTCCCGAACCGAAGCGCCGTTCATGACATAATATTTCAATATTTTGTAAGTTAAATTGCGAGAAATTTTCCTCCTTAAATATTCCTCGGAAATAGATATAATGTCATGAGGACTAATATGACATAATATAAAAATGTGGACACTTACCAACATTTTCTGAAGATGTTCAGCGATTCTTGTGTAATAAACATTATTGATTGTGTATTTAGATAAGTCCTATTTCATTATAGAATGGAATCCATATTACTATGTTCATAACAACTTTAACTAACAAACAATCAAGAAGTGTAGGTCTAGTAAGACATAGTTTATTTTAGTCGCTCAGTGTATACCTACAGCAGAGCTCCACGTCTATCGCTATTAATAGTGTTCCACAAGTGACAAATATTGCACATCTTTGGCACCCAGTCATCCCTACAACCCACAGAGAGATCGCAAACAAAACCCCTTGTCAAAATAATACACGAACAGAGGTCATTGATACTTCATATCACCGACATATTGGACAGCATTCAATTTATTAGATTTATTGTTCCCTATCGAGGGTGTGAAGGTATCCATTTCCTGTGAAGCGGTGACAACACTCGCGTTGTTGCAGCATGAAACGATATTAGAGTTTGTGTTATTGATGGTGCTGTCAGTCTTACCGAGGGTGTCGTGTTACCCAGTCAGTAGGTTGTGGTCAAATAAGCACTCGCGCTTGTCTTTAGCTGCATCCTGTTAGACCAGAACTTGACCCTAATTAAAGATTTAAAAGGACCCTTCACGAAGCCGTTAAATAAGTATTATCAAGATAGAACTAAGTAACTCTACGGAAAAAAATATTGCTGGGAGACGACTTTTTTTAGAGTGATATATCACGTTTAACGGTGGAACTCAATGTAACGCACTCAAAACAACAATAGAGGTGGGAGATATGAATAGGATGTGTATGATGAGTTTGTGAAAGGACAGATCCGGTTTCCTCGCGGTAGTAGTGCATGGTGATGTAATAAATCACAAAAGGTAAGCTTGTCCTAGTTCAAATCTACGACATAAGATATATATGTCAGAGCCGTGCATCTACATATTAATATTATGTACATATTATTATCTAAACATAATCAAACCAACAGTCTGCGGAGTTTTCCTAGCTAATTAAATTTGACCCTGTGAATGGTCCGGGTCATACCGTACCAGTACCCAAAGTTTTATTAGTGAAATTATTTTAATTGCAACATAAAGTTGACGCGTGGGAAAATATTACGCGAGGTTTCAGGACACTGTTTTCATGATCTTTATTGAACACGAACCGTTACAAAATAATAAAACCCCTCAATTTTCAAGCTAAACAATTCACATTTTAAGCCAAAACCCAAGAAACAACCACTGCAAATGCAGAGGAGAAGTGGCATTTAAAATTCAGATTCACAAGCGTCCATTTCGCCTGTTGAATTCAAAGCGCCCTGTATTCCCCACATTTATAGTAGGGAGCGAATGCGGTTTCTCTGCGAATGAAAACACACACTGTTTGGAATTTCCCTCGGGTGAAGTAGGAGAAGATAGTGTAATATTTCGAAAATAGCGGCTAGCTGCTGTTTGGTCTGTGTGTAGCTTGACAATCAAGTTTGTACGCAGACAATGTTGGAGCTTCTGTACGGCATGATTTTTTTCTTAGCAAATCATCTAGGTAGTACTTTTTTCGTATTAATAAGAACACCAACATTCAGTATTTTCTTAAAATTGTATATTGGAAAAGTAAAACTAATTGTTGTTCTTGTTTTCAATTTGTACCATTATTGATAGGAAATACTTTACTATTAGCAAAATATTCATCCTTAGATTTTTATCTTTCCAACTAATTTCTATTTCAAACGGTACGTCAAGATAAAAGCTTTATTATAGTCTGATGCAGTTCCCAATAAAACAACACAAGTTCTATTGACATAACATCACCCTGTGTATCAAATATTTGACGACGGCCATTTTTGATTCAAATTCAACCGCCCGTACGCGCGCTGTCCGCTGAATTTGAAAATACGCTTGTATTTGCGGCTTTAGTACCTGTGTTCCCTCTACAGAATATTGTAGTGAAGCTTATGTAGATATACACTGCACTGTAGGTACCTATTGTTATTGTGAAAATTAAATCGTTACTTTGAGGATTTTAGGCAGCCAAAAAGTGTCACAGAAGAGGGCCTAGAAATCAAATGAAATTATTTATTCTGTAAATAGGATATCGGAATCAATTTTACACATCGTATTTTTAACAAAAAATAGATGGAGTCACCATTTCTTAAGGTAGTAAAAAATCTGTTAATTATTGTCAACCGCTTTGAAAGCGTTTCGTTTTCGCAGAGTGGCCTTTTGGCTTGGCCCTAAGCACATACCGCATGATATAACATCGGCTAAGGTTGCCCAACCTCCAGTGCCCGAAACCAATTTAATTCTGCTTTTAAAAGTTATGTTTTGGAGTGACAAATGCAGTGTTGGAAAATCTGTGTGTGTTTACGCCAACTCACCTCACTCAAAACACTACTTACCACTTCTGACTTAAACTGCAAGTGTAAGGTGTCAACTACTACGGGACCTTACATTTAATGGTACACAATAATAAAATTACACATGAATACAAAAATCCAATCATAAACGCGTTGGTTGACGCGAGATTACATTTAAAAGGTTTTTAGAAGCCAGGGTCGAGCAGGATCACTTTCTGTCGTGTTTTGGGAAACGCGGTCAAGCATTCAAGAAAATATTCGGTCTGTGAGGGTTTTTATGAATTCAATGAATGAAACAAACTGTTACTTTATATCCGTTTCCCGTTCTTAACCAGATTTGATACCTTTATTCGAGGGTGTTATTAGTTCGATATCTAAGAGTTTGTTTCCTAGATTTTTAGCGTCTCTGAACTAACATACTTAAGGAAGACTCCTAATTAAATTAATTGGATAATTTTGTCCAATTCAAGAATTTACCCATGGTGACTTCTACTAAACTTAGACTTCAACATTGTCATCATCATTCTCCTGCCCTTATCCCAATTCATTTGTGGTCAGCGCAGCTTGTCTTGTTTTTCCATACTTCCCTATTACTCGTCATCACAGCAGTCACCTCCTTTCTAGCCATTATCATCCTTCACACAGTCCATCCATCGTTTCTTTGGTCTTCCTCTACTCTTATAGCCATCCACATTCATAAACTTTTACATTTGAAATAATTCTAGAAAACGATGTCATGGCCGTTCGAAAGAGTTTTTAACGAAATTGTTTTTCGATAATAATCACGAAAGTTTATTTTTTAAATAAAATTCGCAGATTCTGGTACGAGCATTAATTTTTCCGGCCTGACCTAGTTTCAACTTGTGGCAAAAGTATTTTCATATTCAATAGTAAAGCAGTAACTTTTTTGTAGAAAATATTTTGCAACTTCGTCGTCGAGCTCGTAGTTATATAATAACAGCTTGCCTAGGTTGGTCCGTGGATGGGTGACCACCCATTACATACCGAGTTTCCTCCGTGCCTCGGAAAGCACGTTAAGCCGTTGGTGTCGGCTGTCTGTTGTAGATCTTTGACAGTCGTTAAGTAGTCAGTGACCCGAAAGTCTGACAGCCAGTCTTACCAAGGGGTATCGTATTACCCAGTACTGACTGGGTAGTGGAGGTCAGATAGCTGTCGTTCAATGTAAAATATTGGTACTCAGCTGCATGCGGTTACACTGGAAGCTCACCCCATCATTAGGAAAAGGCAGGCAGATGATGATGATTTTGCGACTTCGTCGGTTCGTTAGAAATTCAATAAAATAACATACCCTCAAACGTATACTTCCGAAAGGGGTAGGTCTAATGCAGTGAGAGGAACCTACATTTCGCCATTCATGTGTAAATCGTCTACCGTCACTGAACATGAGGTCTTGGGTTCGATGCCCAGGTTTGGCAATGATATTCAGTTTTTCTACTGAGGTAGAATAACTGAATATCAGTAGCAGCCCAGGTCTGGATTTGTCTCTAATTAATCGCAATAGGCTCGCCCTATAAGACATGGAACTTAAAAATAATTAGAGAAGTGTGAACGTACACAGGAATGAATAGTTGTACAAATCTGTCTAACTCTTATATCATCAAATGACCCCCCCCACTCTAGGGCGGGGCGGAATGGAGTGTCAGACTTGTACTGACTAAAACCCATCCATGTGGGATGTTGCGTGGAACACGAACGCGCCGTCGACACGGCCTGTCGTCATAAGACGGCCGGACGGCGAGCTAGTCCATAGCTCGCCGTCCACAGGCCCGCGATAGGCGTGATGCTTATGTGGAATATAACACGAGCCTACCTACTATTTTACCAAGAACCTGACAAAAATCCAAACACCGAGCGAATTGAATGCAGAAATTGAATTTATATTGAATTTGTTTGACAAAAATCTACCTATAATACCTTCAATAGCTAAACCAGCACGTAGCTTACCTGTAGTTGACATAACAGACCGTCGCGTTATTTATTGCTGTGACCTCATTCGAAAATGCGGCGTTCCCAGAACGGTGCGCCTGACTAGCAGAGTATTGAGTTCTGAGGTGTGGTATAAGATGCCTATGTCCAGCAGTGGACTGCTCTGGACCGGTGGAGATGATAATTGACGGTGGATATAGTGGCAGGAGGATATCTTTTTATTGGCAAGTGCATATCATATACCTGTAGTTGTCTGCAAGGTGAAGCAAAGATAGCTTAGGTCAGGCCATGGATATAATTATGACCATCCCTAACAGACCGACACAAAAAGCACGATTAACGAAAGACAGTTTAGTAACAGGTATTTAGAAGCCCAAAAGTCTGATAACCAGTCTTACCAAGCAGTATCGTTTTACCCAGTTACTTTGTTGTGGAGGTCACATTAAGCATATGCAGTCGCTCCATATAAAATACTGGTAATCAGCTGCAAACGGTTAGATTAGAAGCCAACCCCATTAGTAATAAAACGCCTAGGCAGGTGGTGATGTCATACTACGTTACTGAAACTCCCCTACATTATATTCTTACATTGCAAGTATACCACAAATATTCAATAGTTACACGGTTCTCCTTTCGGTTTCCAAACACCACTTTAAAACAAAGGTAGCAAACAGAAAACTACCGTAACGTATGTCTAGCACAAGTTGGGGGTAAATGGGGGTGAACACATCGCTTAGGAGCTGGTTGGGGGTGAATATATCGCTTAGGAGCTAGGCAGGGCGCCAGCTCTCCCCGCTTACGATCATTAACCAGCTGATGTTCTAAAGTTTGTGCGCGAAACATGCAGTTTGGGAAGAGCTACTAATCATTTGGAATTGTTTGGGAGTGTAGGGGGTAATACACTTATGAAATTAGAGCATTGGTTCGTGTATGTTCGGTTCTGTGAAATGGCCAATTAAAATATGCCCAATTGTCTTGACAATTCCTTTCCCAAATTGAAAAGGGAATTGTAAAGACCATTAGGGAGTTTTTAAGCGTTAAATTAAATTGGAAATCGCCGTTTTGTTTGAAGAATAACTTCGATTGACCTAATCTTGCTTTCTCAATACGAAAGTAGGAATTTTAACATACTGATAAAAATTTAATGAAAATATGGAATTGAACATGCAAAAGTGGATAAAATTACCAAGCCAATTAGCAGGGCTTTATTAGATAAACGAAAACAACGTCGTTAATGAGGCAACAAGCGGCAAAAATGGAGCTATGTCATAACTGAGGTTTGCATGCTCATTAAGTTGTTGCTGTAACCATTTTTCCGAGGACATAATTATTAACTACTTGTAATAGGCCAAGTCTAATGATAAAGCTTACTCGTCCAATTCATTCAGTACACCATAGCTCATCGTGCTGTGCTGGGGTTCACAGTGCTCACAGCCTTTTCAAGGAAATTTCAAAACGCCTAGTTGACACTTCCCGTGACCCAAGGGCTGGCTTTAACTTTGGCCAGAGGCTTAGCGTGGCATACAACGTGGCAACGCCACCAGCCTCTTGGGGACATTACCAGTTCAATTGACAGCGTTGAGGAGGAGTTTTTTGACGCCATTTTTTACTTTTAAGTTAGGTTATTTTAATTTATAAGTGTATTGTTAATATTGTACTCATCACTGATAACTGATATTTATGTTTCATCATCATCTGCCTCACCTTTTCCCACCTATCAGTCGGCTTCTAGTCTACCGGATGTAGCTGAATACCAGTACTTAACATGGAGAAACTGCCGACCTGACTTTCACAACTAATAATTGAGAGGATTCCTGTGTCCCAGCCGTGGGAACATTATATGAACTAATTATGGTTACTTATCTGCTAATATTTATTCCACAAGACAGATACGTAGATACCTATCAAAAACAATCCAATAATCGCTGAAGAATACCTTCAGCAATTCGTTTACTCAATTCACGTACAACAGTAAAGCAATCAATGACACAAAAGAAAGTGTTGCTCCAGTCGTATTCGTGGACAACTAAATTATTCAGCTGGTTATCGACAAGATTTGGGCCGACTGTCACACTTTAGGCCGGGCTCACACTATTGAAACAAAGGACTTTTATTGGACATGGTCAGTGAAGGATCTCAGTTGGATAAGTAATATTGATTCAAGTAATGTGGCCGTATTGCTTCTATTTGAAAGGTATAGATTTCGGTACTGCCACCAAATCTATTTCTATATTAATATACTTTGCACCTCCCAGTTATGTTTTACCGTTTTGAAATCACTTTCAATATATTTCACTAACTATGAATTCCCTAATCTGATTTATATATATATATCTTTTAATCCTTTCCTTGTTCTAATAATGATACGAGGACTACTGGACTTCTTCATGTTAAGGAACTGCAATGAATTATGTGTTCTGATTTTAAGGGTGTGTGTAGTCCCGTTATGGCTTTGTCTCTGGCATGGCAAGGCACCTTTCATGCCTCTTGCACTTCAAAGGAAATTGCAGTTGTCAGTTGTCACTCAACATAGGCTACGAACGCATTCACAGAGGCTAGCGAGTCGCCTAGAGAGTAACAAAGTGAAATGAACGTTCTAAAATCTTCTCAACCGGCCACATTGCGCGCTTGGTGCCTAGCGTATACCGAAGTAGCTGCAGGGTCTAAGCGCTAAACGAGCCATCTGTCAGTGCGTACCTAACCTTACAAAAAAGATGTTTTGTTTCAGAGACACAACAGTTTTGAACGGCAAAGCAGGTCCATCATTAGACGATTTGTCAGTTCATTTTGAGTATTTTTCTTTTGGTGCAAGAGAGTGTGCTCGGTGCCTCGGTACGACTCTTTTCATCATGGAACAATATTCTGTGTGACAGATAGTTGTGACCCAGTCTGCGCTCAGCCTTACTCTTCTATTTATACCTACATACAATCGATATACACAGCTATTTCGATTCTTTTCGGGGCACATCAGTTCGGATTAAAAACAATTAGTTTGGGATTGGTTTTATTTGTTTGAGCTCGCTTTGCACGTCTGTAAAACAATGGGTATGTGTTCAGGAATGGTTTTCACTGATCTAAATACTTACGTTCACTATTTTTTCCTGAAAAGGTCACATTGAATTAGGTAGACTAATTATTGCAGCTTGGGGTTGTTAGCTAGTGGCGAATGGGTTATTATTTTTCAAATTGTCACTCATTAAATTAGAATCAAGACTTCGCCTAACAGGTAAGCTCGTTTGATTCCCAATTTTATGTCGTGACAAACTGAAAAATAATTATTAAAACAGAAGTACATGTTTAAAGTTGGCTGCAATCATTAATTCAGTGATTGTGTAATCAATCACTTAATTAATTATACAGATAATTCTGGATATCAAGTTGATTGTTCTTACTGACAGGAACATTTGGTCTCCCTTTCGGAGATTGAACTCAATAATAATATGCTTATGAATAAGCCATTATTAAATTATGGATGTACGTACCTAGCGACAATAGTCAGCGGTGACAGCATTACGGTATACAGGGTGTAAACAGACCCTTCACATATCCGTCAACCAAGCATTCTGTACATCAAACTAAGTAACTTCAAGCAAAAATTTTTGCTCAGAATCGACTTTTTTTTTGGGGTGAAAAATCACCTTTTAAGGTAGGACTTGATGGAAAGCACTTAAAGCATTGTGCTGATGGATGGATTGAATAGTACGGGGGTCGTGGAGGTATGTAAAGTTAAAATCTTCATCAAAAACACGTATTTAAAAAAAAAGTTGTGAAAAAGTTGGAACTTTGAGCCCCAATATCTCCTTAACTAGAAGGTTCCCAGGTATGGTCTAGAACAAAAAAATGATCGCAAAGACGGGGAAAACAAGTGCCTTTCGGATGTGTGAAGGGTCTATTTACACCCTAAAAATATCTTCGAAACATGTAAAATCTTCTAATACTAAATAACAGCACGAAGGCATTACCGTAAAGGTTATGAACCGTTCTTTAATCCGAAAATCCCCACATCAAAGGTAAAAGATTACTAAAAATAAAACACCTAAGACTTGGTGAGTGTTGAAATATTTTAGCAGATATTTTCTCTTTCATAGCTCTGGAGATTTTAATAGCTACTAAGACTATCTAGCTTGAGTGACGGGAACTTGGATTTAAAAAATAAACTGAGGAAAATATCTTAGAAGTTGGTGAAAAGACTTTTTTTTGTTTTAGTTCTTATAACTAGGGAATAAGAAGTGATATATAATTTATTACTTACTATACTACAATGCCTCGTTAGTCGATTGGTCGCGACTGCTGAGCATGAGGTCCTGAGTTCGATTCCCGGGTCGGGAAAAGTGATATTGGGTTTTTTACATCGGTAATCACGGAGTTTAGATTTCTGCCTGATGACAATAGGCTCGCCCCCTAACCGCCCCCTCTGCCTAACCCTTGCTGGATTACAGGCGTGATGTTATGTTATGTTATTACCTACTATAACCTTCAAGTAACTTTATTCATAATCCTCTCTCTTTACAAAAGTTAATTATACAAAAAAAGCCTTGCTGAAATCCAATAATGGTTATCAGAAATTTAAATATCAATCGGTTGACGTCTTTCTTCAGTTTGTTTCAAAGAATCATGCTGTAGGTGTTTCCGAATGCTCAAATATTTTTTTTAGTTTTAATTTGTATTTTGTGTGCAACACAATCAAAAGCTTTAGTTAAATCAAACTTAAGCGTCAGATAATCTTGAGAGAAAATAAATGCATCGTAAAAAAATCAAACATTTCAAACGCCCCATTGCAATGCTAGACCCCTCTCCACATAAGATGTTCATTACAAACTTTTAAACAATATTCAAATAAAAATGAAACAGATCTCATTGCCACAGACACAACGTAACCTACAGCTCACCGCGGCGCGTGGCGGCTCGTAAATAGTGGCCTACCCACTTTCGTCCACTCCACATGAACAAAATATGAGCCCACCTTACTCAGACGTTTTTATATCTACTCACATTTTACTACGCTTTACTACCGCATACTATCTTGTAAATATATTACTCGGTTACTTTGCGGTTTACTTTTTGTAAGGTCAGCTGTAAATCTGTATGTTTTCTCGTGGAGCTAACGGAATATTCTTTTTTATAAATGCTTTGTAAATATTTCAAAGTATGACAAGCACTGACCTTATTGGTGAGGTTCTTCAGAAAAGTTAGGTGAGCAGTACTCGTAAAAGGATGTATGAACGTGGACAAGGTGCAAGGAGAATTTACGGTGGTTTCGTTCTGTAGTTTCTGCCTACCCCCATCAGAAAAAGGCGTGTGTTTATGGTATGTATGACGTATGTATGGCCAGCAAAATAGCCAAACTGTCTATCATAAGTGACATTCCAACACATACATTCTAATTTGTATCATTTATTGAACACAAATTATAAAGAGCAAGTGAAGGATTTCGCCATACTGCCACAAAAGTTCATCATCATCATCGTTCTATTGCCCTTATCCCAATGTATATGAGGTCGGCGGATCATGTCTACTTCTTCTACTCATGCACTCATTCCTTATTTTATTCATTCGCATTCCCGTGACCTGCCGCCATTTCATCCATCCAGTGCTAATTCTGTGCTTAACAATCCGACCTATTTCGCCATTGCTTTGTACGAGTGAACCGAGATACCGAAAGCCGGGGCAGACTTTGAGGAGCGCGCCATATAGCGCTATGGCTCCAGAAATAGCGAGACCGCCGAAATCGCATAGCCACAAAAGTTATAAAATACTACTACATTAGATAAAAGTCTAAACCATTAACCACAGGCGTGTGAACGAACATTGTAAATAAAAACCCTTCAAAGCCGAATAAAACACAACACAATTCAATAAACGAACAAATGAAGGCCACTAGAAAAGGCAAAGTGTGACTAATTGACATCATTGTCACAGTCCCGGGACAATTAATTTAATCCCGCCATTTCCTAACGCGTACAATTTGAATGAGAAAGCCAGCCCGAATTTTACCCTACATTTGTGAGGCTTCGGATAGGATTAGAACGGCTTAGATCCTTATTATCGGCATAGTACCTTTTCACGTATTTTAGGATCGTTTGATGAAATGCCATCACTCTTTATTATTTTGTATGTATATTTTATGAGGCCGTAATATCGTCGTATTGGAACTGAAAGTTATAAAAAGGCACTAAGTAAATAATACCATTTTGTTATCTTACTTCTGTAATTTTAATTTTAGTCGTGGTGGAATCAGAATTAATGAAACCATTTTAAAAAAGGGACTGTCGAATTTCTCTTTGGTTTATTACTATTTAAGATTCGTTATTATCGTTTCATCAAACAGTCCATGAATTTCAAAAGACAAAGCTGTAAAACAGCCCCAGAAACTATAAAAATCATAACCCTGCTAGTTTTGCTATCAGGTCATCATCTTCCTGCCCTTGTCTCAAGTCAGTTGGGGTCGGCACAACACGTTTTCTTCTTCCATTCTCGCCTGTCAATAGTCACGTTATCATTTACTCCTTTTTCCTTTATATCATTCCTCACACAATCCACCCATCTGTTTTTTGGTCTTCCTCTCCCTCTCCACCCATCAACGTTTTTATTCATCACTGTTTTAGTCATAGGTGTGTTTTTTTAAACAGTATAAACTCCGAAGCTAAACCGTTTTATAAAGAATTGCCTGAAACAACTCAAAACTAACAGCGATTTCCTCAAACTGACGGAAGACGAGAACATAAACAGAAGAATGACGCTCCTATTACTTTAAGAGTCCTTCCACAACCTCAGTTGAAAATAAAACACTTGAAATTATTTCAGTGCTAGATTGAAATTTATTCCCTACAGAGAATCATGCAGAAGTCGCAAGTTATTTAAAAGAAGACGTAATCTCTCCGTACATAATGGGCTTGTTATTTTGAAGAGGACCCTCCAGTATTTATGTCAAGCGGTATAATTTGTAAAAGGTCTCTTTTTATTATATTTTTTGTAAGTATTTATGCTAACCGTTTCGTTTAAGTGGTGTTAAATTATTTGGGGCTGATAGAACTTGTGGGAAAGTAGATTTTAAGTATTAAATTGAGCTTTTACTTTCTATATTTTTTCAGATTTCAGACTTTTTTCAAATTGATATTTTTTAGCTTGTACTGTATTTTTTTTCTTGCCTCTACTAATATATAATGCGAAAGTATGTGTGGTTGGATGGATTGATAGATGGATGGATGGATGGATGGATGTTTGTTATTCTTTCACGCAAAAACTACTGAATGAATTTGGATGAAATACAGATAGTTTATAACCTGGATTAGCACATAAGATAGTTTTTATCCCGGAAGTATGATCCCGTGGGACAATTATCGAACTTCACGCAGGCGAAGTCTCGGGCAGAAGCTGGTGTTAAATATTCGTTCGTCCTCTATGAAGCGTAGACAAACTTTTTCCTATACCTAAATGGAACCTGGATAGATAGGCTAGAGTTACATAGAGACCTGCCATGTCGCTGCGTTATGACATTTCTATTGGGCGGTTTTTCAGTAGCACATAAGAAATAAACAGATAATTACAAAAAAATATCTGTGTGAAGAGCAGTGTTTTACGGAGTTCATATGATACAGGTAAAGTTCAAAAGAGCACCAATTCTACCAAATTCTCCTCCCACATAGAACTAAACACTATTTATAGAAAGACGTAAATCTTACAACAAGGTGTTGAACTAAACATCATTTACGCTAAAACGTCGTGAAACCACCCCTGACCTTTATGTCCCATCTATTCAATGCCATCGCTATCTGCTCACACCATTGCCGCTTACACGCTTGACTGGCGTTTCAATAACAACACATAATGCGCAATGAAAAGCGAAATGAGTCCGCGTCGGTTCCATCTTTCATCTGTAACCATATCTATGTATTGTAGTGTGTTACTCTGTTTTTCTTCTGAACTGTACAATGCATTCTGATGCGGTGTTCACTATAATTAGAGAGCATCTTATTCCCGAGGGTGTATGTGTATTTAGCAACAGGTCTACTGAATAAAAATCATAAATTCATTCATTTTTTTACGCCGTGGTTATGCAAACATGAAGTCTTGCTCAAGAAACTCTTATGACGAAGATGAACACTACATCGAAAGGTTTAAATAATGGATGAAAGTTTGCATGGATATTTGTAATTATTGGTGAAGAGAAATCCCGTCGACTACATGGCTCGTAATAAAAAATACTGTACTTAATTTTTTTTTCTAGTCATAGAAGCCGTGAGAAGCAATTGCGGGCTGCTAGTAATTTATATTTCGCTATTGATGGCAGTTTCAAAGGAACGCGAACGCTTACATACAGTTCTTTCACGAGAAATGAAGAAGAAAATGTTCCGCTCGCCTATGAAGTAGGTACCGCGGGTTTTTAATGAATATTTACCTACTGAAAACATTGTAGGGTAGAACAGCTTGGTTGTGAACAGCGATCAGAGAGAAAATAGATCTTCTCTGGTTATTACAAACGTGAAGTTTTCTCTGGTTCTGGTTTGTTCTTCGGTAAATGTGAAATTGTTTGCCTTCTTTTCTACGTTAATATTCCCAGCTATTTACCAAGCTATGAAAGAGTATTCCAATTTTCTTCTAGGTCTCTATAACAGAATATCTGGAAGTATTTTCAAGCTCAAAAGGGAAGATATTATGGCCTATTTAGCAATGCTGCCAGACTTTCGTACTTTTCCCGATAACAGCGATGCGGAGGATTGTCCTAAAGCTCAAAATTGTTCTGCAGATTGCGGGGTCCACAGATTTAGAAATTGTGAAGGGTAACCTGCGAGAAAATATTTTAAGGAAAATTTTTGGTATGTTAATCTTATCCTAATCCTAATATTATAAATGCGAAAGTAAGATAGTTTGTTTGTTACCTTTTCACGCATAAACCACTGAACCGATCATCTTGAAATTTTGCATGTACGTTGTCAGGTGTACAGAAACAGACATAGGGGGTATGTCTGTTTCTGTACACTTTCATTCCGAAAAGTAAATTGTTCTCGAGGAAAACAACAATAACGTCCTTATGATAATAGATGGCGCCACGTGTCTTTCGAATCATGATTGAATTATATTATTACAAGCAGAATACAAGCCAAATTGATTGTCAAATTCTAAATTAACGCAAGCTGGCAGAAGCTAGTTACTGCTGCTACTGTGCTACTGATAGTTTTGTAAAGGAATCTTTGAATATACTCTTCTTCACGTTCACATGGACATGAATCCCATGATTTTACGTTCAGCAGCCATACTAGTATGTATGTAAGCTTCTCTTCTCACGCCTTGTCATAAACTCCTGAACATTGATCTCTCCAAATCTACTCTGTTATTAGGCCACATCACCTTTTACACCATTTGGAAACAAATGAATAAAGGAAAAATTCTTTCAACTAAAGTCAACAGACCGATAAAAAAAATGTAGGACATTAAAAATAACTAGCTTTTAAATTGGTATAAGTGCAGATGAAAGTAGGAATCTTATGTAAAGAAGTCTTCTTCACAAAACGTTTCAGAGTGAAAAATAAGAGGTCGCTGCAAGGGCGGTCGGAATTAAGTCTTTTTTACTTGACTTTCTAGTGTCTACTCTTTGCTTGAAATTCTTTGGTGTTGAGTCTTCTTTCAGTGATGGAGTTCGTTTGGTGGCTTAATGGCTAATTGGTCCTCAGCTGTTTTGAAATGTAGATTTTGTTTTGAGTTTGAAGAAAAAATCTCATTGGGAATACCTAAATAGCTAGCAGTGCTACTACGATTTCAATTCTAAACGCGTCGTCAACTTCGACGGCAGCGACATTTCTTTTCTGCAGTTTTACGATAGGCATTTGTTAAACAAGAGTCCATCTGTTAGTGATAACCAGTGATGGCACTACTGGTTTGCGGTCTGCGGTCACCACTCGGTATGTCACCATCTTTGAAAGCGTTATCATAGAGGGGTGTAATATACATAATTATAAAAAAAAAAAAAAATATCTAAAAAAAGGTAAAAAATATCTTATCTTATCTTATAACAGACGGAAATCTAGTACAGCCATTACTTCTTCGGTTACTTACCAGAGCTATATTAGTATTAAGGAACTGTTTGTCTGTGGATAAAAGCCTCCTGGACATGAGTTGCCATGGCTGACCTGGAAGTCTTTAAATAGACTAGACCAGGTTGGACGCCAAGGAAAACCTGCTCAGATGGAGATTCATTGATGACTCTGCCCTGGAGTGTAAATATGGTGCTGTTCCACAAACGATGGGGCACTTAATATCGTATCTTACGTGTCCTGTTGTTGGTTAATTACAGGAACTGATGGACGCTGCTGAAGGCGCCAAAGTAGTAGCTCATATCGACACGCTAAGAAGAAGCCAACAGTTCAAGTTATCGATCAAGTTATAAATACTAGCAATTTTGTATGACAAACTAATAGACGCATACAAAATAAAAAAAATATAATCAAAGATGAACAATCCAACAAGGGAACAGACAAACCGTGGTGCACACCTATACAATAAACTGTTATTCAGCAGATCTCCCAGGACTGATTAGCCACCAATATAACTCGACAGGGAATCCAATTCAAATTGTCTATTGCAATTTCTCACTACTCATGCACCGCTCTAAGACATAGTCTGACGTGGAACCTATAAGCTGTCAGATACAGAACAAGCCGTTCATAAATCAATTTCTAATTGAATTAGCATCGCTCGGGTTTCTCACCGAATTATTGGTATGGAATAATTGGACATAACGCCTCGCCTGTAATCCCCGAAGGGTAAGGCAGAGGTGTACCTAGACTGTAGTGGTCATTATTGGCTCGAATTGAATGAAACTAGGCGAATAAACAAACTTTACTTTCGGAACTCGGTGGCAAAAAGTCAAAGAAACAAACAAAGTCACCGGCTTCCGAAAGTAAAGATAATATCAAAAAATTTTTAGTGTTTAATTAATAAATTCTCACCATTAAAAATTACAATTTAGTAGGTAAATGAAAATTATTACAATTGATTTTTTTGTGGTGTAGTGTATTCTCAAATCGAAAATCGGAACTTCTTGGAGGCAGTAAAAGCTTTGATAGTAAAACTTTTCCGGAAAAACCCTTTGATAAATAACTCTTAAAGTGCGACCCATTCTATTTTCGTCTTTCAAGAGTCGTGATGAAACGACAAGGTTCTCATTACGGTTAAGTAGTGTTCCGAAGGCGAATGCTTTTCTTTCACTTCTGAGTCAGCAGTGCTCAAGTGCTAGTAGGCTTCAGTAATCCATATTGGGGGTTGGCTGCCTTCCAACCCCTTCACGACTTGACTCAGTCAACCGGTCCTCAAGTGGACTGAACTCAGATGGATAGCGTCCGATTGTTAAAAATACGGGTAATATAAATGTGATGGTTTTTTTCCGTTTATTTGGATGATTGGAGGGTTATCTTTGCAAATTTGATCTTGAGCAAATTTTAATGCAAAGTGACAAATTAAACTCTCAGTTTAATTGGCGATAGGTTTTCACATTTTCATTACCTACTGCTTCTCTGTACCTACTGAAATTGAGCATAGTTCTGCTAAAATGTACCAACCCACATTCAAATTTCTTCTGTAATGGTTTCGAAAAATAAAAGGCTGATTAATTATAAATCTATTCTAAGCATAAGTTTTGAATATATTTATATGAGACTGATTATACTGAATAGTAATATACCACATTTACAATGCTCTTTATGGAGCACGTACTATAACACTGTAATATTAGCTTAATAAGTTATATTTAGCTGTTATCATTTTGGAAAGTCAACACCCGAAGACAATCGATCTACCTTAAGAAATTGATATTCTCTTGTTTGAAGGGTTGCGTGTTGAAAAGGTCAAATGGCTCCATGTAAAATGCTTATATTTAGCCTCAGTTGGTAGCTAGCATACTAAAAATATAACATAATAAAAGTGAGACTGAGGTGTATCAAATAACACACCCATAATTTGGAAAAACCATCCGGTTAGACTGGAAGCTGACCTCAACATCGTTGGAAAAAGGCAGGCAGATGATGATTGCATAAAAACCAAATAATACTTTTGACCGACGTGGGAATCGAAAATAGGATCAATCCGGGGCAATCTGTTTAGATTGAAGCCTCAAAATTGAAAATCTAAACATAATCCGGGAAAAGTTCCACCTGTTATGTAAATCTACATTATTCTACTCCTCAGCCAAGGCCTTCCCCCATGACTTCCATTTCTTTCGAGCAAGGGCTGATATGGATCACTGGTCGATGGTTTTGTCCAGCTCTTCCTGCCATCTTCTAGGAGATCAGCCACGTCTCCTTCTGCCTGTGTCAAACGTCCAACAAACATTGAAAATAATATATATGGGTACATATAGGTACTTGATAAAACTGGGTTTTTTAATTATGTAAGTACTACCTTACATAATTAAAAAACCCAGTTTTATCAAGTACCATAAATTATTTACTATCAAACCTGTACACACAGCAATGAAAACCGCCATAAAATTTTATTAAGTGCCTCGTTTCAACTTAGGTCTTCATTTCTTTTGTTCAAACAACTATTTTAATTTCTCGCTGAGAGCCATTTTACTGAGCATTTGAACAAATTAATAAGAGTGATATGAAAGTAAACTGATAACTTTGTCTACTTTCTGTTCAATAGAGAATTTTTTATAAAGAGTAAAAAAAAGTTAAAAGTTTTTTTTATCAGGGTTGCTCTAAACTTGCTCATCCGTTCCTTATTCAGGTTTTGGGTTTATTACCTGAAACGAAGCATAGGTTAAGCCGTTGGTGCCGGCTGTCAATTATAGATTTGCCAGTCGTTACAGGTAGTCAGTGGCCCGAAAGTTGGACAATCAGTCTTACCAAGGGGTATCGTATTACCCAGAACAAACTGGGTTGTGGAGGTCAGATAGGCAGTCGCTCCATGTAAAATACTAGTACTCTGCTACATCTGGTTAGACTGGAAGCCGACCCTAATATATTTGGATAATAGCTAGGCAGATGATGATGAAGATGAGCAGTGGTCATGAATCCTAACCCAATCAGCGACTTTACCCTGCGTCACTTGTTTCATCACCACTGCTCTCAAAAGAATGAAGAAAAACATTTTGAAAAAACCATCAATAGAACCTAAATTAGAAGGTGTGACATCTATATCAAACCGCACTGCAACATGGCCTGTTCTCTCTCACCGACTTTGTCAATTTTGTTAATGAGGTTTTTTGTACCACGTCTAACCCATTCGGTTATAATTTATGATAGTCTGTTTCAATTTCGGCTACATAATTTCAACCAGACAACTATCAATTGCAGAACCGAACATCTCTGTGCTTATAAACGCTTTAAAAACTCAATTATTCTCGTCCTACTGAAATCTTAATTTTCTCATTCAAACAAAGATTTTAATTTCGCCAGACGTTCCTCTGAACTACATTCATACGATCGTCCACAATATTAGGTTATCATTTATGAGCCAATCGGTATTTCCAATTACTTTGCTCGCCATTGAAGTCTGTGTGGAGATGCGGTCTCAGCTGCATGTGGAGGGCAGGCATTCAATTTGTTAGGAGACTGGAGAAAAATATCTGTCTTGGAACCTGTAGGCCACCTCGAATGAAAATAGGGCTGGCAGAATATATTGGGTAATGTAGAAAATTCGACGGATGAAATGAATGTGAGTGTCAAATCATGGAGTAAAACTTAGGTGTCTGGGAAACTGGCTGCCGGATTGACTTAAGTCTTACTTAGTGGAGGGTTTTTAATGATAGACACACAGGTGCATAAGCACAACATCACGCCTGTAATCTCCGAAGGGATCGACAAAGAGTTAGCACCATCTTTCTGTTCATCCCTTTAACTGAACCCAACTGGTGAATTGTGGGTTTTCTATATGTGTACAGTCACGAACACCAATATTTGTATACACTTTCCTAAACTTAAAAGCAATTTTCGCGAGAAATAACGATTGTAACTTAGAGAGAGGATCTTTTTCATAAAAGAATAAGTTCCAGAATACTATGTTCGTAACAACATGACATTTTAATGAGAAAAGTAGGAGAAAACACTTTCAAAAGTTGTTAAGTGTTTACATATCGGTGCTCGTGACTGTACACCCACACTTCACCAGTTGGGTTCGGCTTTTACATTTGGAATTTCACAGTACCAGCATGCTGGAGACGGCAGCGTTGGTGCGGATTTGTAGGACTTAAAACAAAGGTGAAATGTGGGTGTAGCGTAAACGAAATATTAATTAGATTAAATGGGTTTGATTCAATGTAATTGCCCCATTGGGCAAAGGTTTTATCATCAGGAATTTCTCAGTAGCAGCCACGGAGTCCGGTTGATGACAATAGGCTCGCCCCCTATTACATGGAATTTCAACGTAACTGGCGTTAGGGTGTACTATTAGGTACACCTCTGCCTAACCTTTCTAGAATTACAGGCGTGATGTTATGTTATGTAATTAGATTAAATAATATGTAAATATATTAAACAACTTGTGATTTAAAGCAAGTTCTCGGTATTAGCTTTTGTGTCTTGCAGAATTTAATAAACTCTTCCTTCTCCTTATTAATAGACGTTTTTAAAAACTTTGAAATTTTACTCAAAGCTACGAATAAGAACCTAGTTACTTTGCACCCTTCTTTCTTGCATATACAAAAGACTACACTTAAAATCCACATACGAGTAAACTTCGAAACTTAATTACCATAATTAGATACACGAGCTTAGTACAAAAGCAAAATAAACGAACAAAGCACAACTAAGTGCACCATCCACCAACTTACTACAAAACATAACGTTTTCCTCCACTTAAATCAAAACAAAGGTGAAATAAAAAGGAACTCAGTTCCGCTGAGGAACGTAAGGGGTGTTATACTCTTATTTGGCTCGGCACGTTGGAATCAGCAGTATTTTGTTCAACAGGAAACAAGTCCTGGGGTGGAGACAGGGTATTGGCTGCGTTGGATGCTCTCCAGCCAGATAGACAGCCTCCAAAAGTTGGCTAGATCAAACTGGATGCAAAAGGCGGAGGATAAAGTGTTGTATCGCAGAAGACTCGCTTTGATGAGGTTTATGTCCAGCAGTGGACTACATACTGAGTTGAGTTCATCAGCAAAGCCGACTCGAAAAAATTACTACACGTATTTGGTTTTCATGCAGCTCGTACTGATACCCTAGCTCCGCTCGGTGTCCGTCTAACATCATGTTCGGATCAGCTCGACCTCGCGAAAATTCGTATTAGCACAGTTGCAGATAATTATGGCGTTCGATATTGCTGAGCTTTTGCGGAGCTCGTGACTTAATATTAAGAGACGCACGAATTGTGATCTTCAATACTTGCCTAGGTTGGTCCGTGGACGGCTGTCATTTGTAGATCTTTGACAGTCGTTACAGGTGGTCAGTGGCCCGAAAGTCTGACAACCAGTCTTACCAAGGGCTATTGTATTACCCCCAGTATTATCTAGGTAATGGAGGTTAGATAGGCAGTCGCTCCATGTAAAATACTGGTATTCAGCTGCATCTGGTAAGACTAGAAACCGACTCCAATATAGTTGGAGAAAGGTTAGTCATCTGCCTAGCCTTTACCGCTTTATCGCAAGGGTGTGCCAAATCTAGTCGACCCACACAAGTGTACAACACCCCTGATTCCTTCCAACTGGAGGTCCGTTGGAACCCCGCCAATATAATTAAAGCAGTTCACTTGAAATTAAAAGATAAGTGAATTTTGTAGTAGCAACAGTGCGAGTTGAGACTCCAAACTAAAACTAAAAAAAATATCCGGGTCTTTCCGGCCAAAAAGACATACATATATATTTCATTTGTTCATTCAAGAATTCTTTTGTTTAATGTTTCTTTTGTGTAGAGCTGATTAACGGGAAAAATGAAAGAGGTTGAAGAAAATAGAAGATTCTTCTTTGACAGTTCCGTTCTGACTAACGATGGAGGAAAAAGTTCTTAGGAAGTCTTTGGAGTTACTGCTTGACACGCTTGCAGTGGAAATTCATTGGCATTGTTAGTGTGTTATTTAACAATATCACAAGGGTTAGGAATTTCCATAATCTTTCGGATTGCGTTACACACGCTCTCATGTTATTCAACCTCTGACTTGTAATCGAAAAGCTTTGACTTCTTATGTTCCCGTCCGTCTCAATAATACAGTCATAAGACTGGCAACAACTGTCCGTAAATAAAAGAAAACCTCTTTTAAATGTTCAAATTGTCAGTCTTTATCATGATAAACACAGATATTTTAAAGAACTTTTAAACCCATTTAAGCCCGTTGTTATATTTCAAAGTAGCAATTCAGCTTTACTTAACTCTTTCAAAGATCTTTAGTGTGATTTTATGCATGTTAGCACGTCGAGGTGATTTTTCATCGTGTAATATTTCTTTTTACATATTTTAATGTTATTTTTTTTGTAGCAGAAGCTTAAGAACTTCTATTTGATGACGTTACATACAAATACCTCGTGGCTAAATAATAACAGCCGCACAAGTCATTCTTCAAAGTAAAGGCGCGCTTAGCTAGGTCGGTCTGTGGATGGGTGACCATTACACACCGAGTTTCCTCCGTATCTCGGAAAGCACGTTAACTCGTTAGTACCGGCTGCCGTTTGTAGATCTTTGTCAGTCGTTAGGCCCGAAAGTCTGACAAGCAGTTTTTGTGGGAAACATATCATTTTTATTACTATCTATTCACGTAGCCTCGCTCACGTGACTGTGTGTTCTATAGGCATTATAATATGAATAAGTAGTTACGTGAAGCCATAGCCCAGTTTTATTATAATTATGTTCTCTGCAACACCATTATCATTGGGTGATAAACAGTGGGGTCATGAAATCTGCAATACCATTGGGTTTGTTGCCATCCCAGACAATTGAAACATTTAGACATTTCTCTTGTTATCTCTGCTTGTTAATAGATATGTCGCAGTCGAGTCGGATCAGGACATAAAATGAATCACAAGCGCGCCACAAGTCTGCTCACACCTACAACGTGCTTCTTCATAGTCGTGATTTTTAAGCTCGCAGCGAGGACGACAGTCAGTGTCTAATCGTACCGGAATTAAGACTTCCCGGAACTGTACCCAATTCATTGTGGGCAGTGTCATTGTGTTAAATTTTAATTTTAAGTAATTTTTTAGTTTAATAGAAGCAGTCTATCGCAAACAGTGTGTTTTCGTTGCACGAAACCCATCTTCTGCACACATGGCGATGATCATGATGTACGAGTCTTAACGGAATAAATCCTGACAATTGGAAAGATACATTTTTGGAAGGGAAGTAAAAGGACATCTCTTTCGCGAAGAGCTCTACTTTTATTATACGCGTTTCTTTTCATGTTGGCATGTTTATGTAAATCTTTTCCTAAACTAAAGTTCCCATGGTTAATTAGCTCGAACAACAAAAAACTAATCGGCTTACCAAACACGCAAACAAAATAATTACAATAAAAGTTTATTTCGTTTAACTTTTAACCCTTCGTGTGCCCACCTCTCTACTGACCATGAAAGCCTTTAGCTATCAGACGTGTATAAGGTCAAACTGCGACCTTTACTCAAAGCTCAAGGTCATAAACAAACCCTTAGCTATGGTAATACTTCTCATTTTATTGTGGCATAACTTTTTTTATTGGAATTAATTCAAAAGAAAACTTTCGATAAAGCCTGCTTGGAGTTTGTGACGAATGTTTTTGTTATGAAATATTTATTGGTGCAATGGTTGATTTACATAATAAATACACACTTGAAAAAAGTCTTTGTATAAAGCTTTATTGTGTGCAACTAATATATCAAGTTTTAGTCACAATTTGATGTGTATTCAATCAGTAAGTTGAATCAGAGTGATAAACAAACAGCTTATCAGTCTGAACCTTCAAAAGACGATGTCAGATTAAATGGAAATTAAAATGACCTTAATAAATAATTTTATCTGAGATATTTTAATGCTTTCTCTTTATAATTAAACAGAGATAACACCAAGATAGATAGTATCACTTAAAATAAATTACTTCAACCCTTAGCGAAAAGGGTAATAAAAGATTGAAGAAGAAAAACAAAAGAATCTCTCAGTTATTTTCTGTCAGACAGACACGGTTAGAAAGTCGATCTACCCTTCAATAGGAGAAAAACAAATAATACGAGTAGTAAAAGTGAGTGACAGTCAACTGAACGTGAAACTACGTCGTTGGGGCAAGGGACGGCCTTGGTCCGAGCTTACGCCACAGAGTAAAGAAATCCAGTAAACCAACGAGGCCTGTTTTGTGAAATCAAACGCGGGCGTTAGATTTGTGACTCAACTTTTCCTATGTTGCACCATACACATAAAAGCTAATCTCTTCTTCGACGCGTCAGCCACGAATTGTGTTAGGTATTTAAATTTAATTTTAAGTTTGCATGCTGGATGAAGTCAGCAAAATATGTGAAACTGTTTAATTTGTTAGATCATAATGTAACATATTTGCTGCATATAAAGAGTCTTGAATTTATTCACGAGAAACCTGACACCTGAAGCATGCTTACAACTCGTGTAAACGATTTGCATGTGTGTGTGTGCCGATTACGAGCATTTGTTTCTAGTTGAAATACTGCATGTTAACTGTGCTCACGGATCACATTTGTTTTCCACCGGCGGGAGAGGATTCGATTACAATTTAGAATTCCATTTCATTTCAAATATTTTATTTTGGAATTTGATTTGATTTTCATTTGTTTTATTTCTGTATGTTCTTCCATTTTGTTGTAGTGGTGAAAAGCGTGACTTTATCCCAGATCGGGCAGAGTTTTTCCATTAGAAAAAACTCAGAAATAATAGCTCCCGAAGTAATAGCTGTAATAGTCTCTCCCGCTATCACGTAGGTAAAAGTCCTACGACGAAATGCGGGCGGAGATTTTTGAAAATTAGGTATTTGAAGAAACTATCGCTGTCGCTCTGTGAGCGTGATTTCGACATTGGTGCGATAAGGACAACTGCAGATCCGACTGAATAGCTTAAGTAAAAAGTCATAATTCGAGGTTTGGCTCTCGACTATTACCTCCACCAATATTTGAACAATTTAAAAGATATTTCATAAACTGAATAAGAAGGATAATTTTAATACTGTGTCCTTATGTTTTTCTTTTTTCATTAATAGTTGTCAAATTTGTACACCTCTTTTTATTGTAGGCCTCTTAGGCCTCTGTTACTGTTGACAGGCGATCTAAATAGGCAATTTTGAGCATTTAGTAAGGGTTCTAGTGCTTATTAAGATTACGTATCTTCAAAAAGGAAAACATAGGGATATAGAAGAGTTTGATATTTTTTTTTACTGTAAAAAATCATTGCTCTAAAGTCATAAACCAGAGAGAAAACAGGCGACAGAGTTTGTATGGAGAAAAGACCAGCCGCATTTCCTCTTAACTGTGGAATGTGGGAGTACATACTATACTTGCCTTACACCTCTGCCTTTAACCACGGAGAGTGTTTTTAGAAGCTATGACATGGATGGAAGTGTAAGTCTATCGTCAGATGTTCTGGATTAACAGCCCTCTTCAGCTGAATGGCTTAGAAGGTTTATAAGGAATTGTGTCAATAGCGTGGACAAACCCTCTGGATAGATGCGGGTGACGTGGGGCTTATCTCATTGTCACCTAAGGACTGTTAATTGTAGCAAGCCTAAGCTGTGTATTGAAGGGAATTTCACATGCTTTCCTGTAAGCTTCAAGTAAAATAAGGGTAGGTTATACGGATGAATTGGTGTGGATAAAAGAAAATTTTAAAGACGCACGCTTTTCTATATACATATTTTGTTGCGAAGGAAATATATATTTAATAGATAAATATGTATTTGATTGGAAACAATCATGATATATGTTTTCGATAACCACAAATACAAAACAAAACTATTGATTATAGTATATCCTTTGTTTCTAAATAATCAACGAACATTATTAATAGTCGAATTAATCAAGAATCCCTATTTAAGCTCGGTAATCCTGTAAAATGAAGTCGCTGTCAAATCGTGGCCTAATTGACCCCTGTCGTTTAACTTCGGCGGTAATTACTTTAAACTGCGGCAATAATTACCCCCCCTCAATGACCGAAGTTACCCTAGACGGTCAGAACCACTGAAAGATACGATTATTTTGACTGTTAAGTTAAAAGTAAGTATGAATTAATTAGGAATAATAAGGATTACAAGTTTTATTGCTGTTTTAATAGTAACTATTTTTTGTTAATCCAGCAGGCGGTTGCCAATTTATTAAAGGACGGATTTATAATAATCAAAATTTTCTGTGTTTTCAAAATAGGTATGGTGGGTATGGTTTATTTTTTTCATTCTTCTTAGCGTGTCGATGGCTATCTAAATTGTGTCAGTCCAGAACTGAGCTATTAGATTGGCGCTTTCGGTTTCCATCAGTTCCTGTAATGAACAAACAACAGGACAAGCAGGACACGATATTAAGTGCCCCATCGTTTGTGGAACAGCACCACACTTACACTACAGGGCAGAGTCATTAATTAATCTCCACCTGAGCAGGTTTTCCTTGCTGCGGCCAACCCGGATCCGGAGTCTATTTAAAGACTGGCCGGTCAGCCATGGCAACTCATGTCCAGGTGGGAGATTTTCAGCAGGTGGAACGAATGGGTTAGATATATACATATATTATACACTACCTCGCCACAGCTTTAGTCTTTCCGTGGACCGGTCACCATTTACATTTAAACATGACTTAATTAGGTTTAACAGCTTGATTGTTAATGGGAATATGGTGGTGGTGGTTGGTGGTATGGTGGTATGGTGGTGTGGTGGTGGTGGTGGTGGTTGGTGGTTTGGTGTGGTGGTGTGGACTTCACGTCTGCATTCCTCGGTATATGTAACTAGCTCGCGCGGTTTCGCGCCCGTTATACCGAAATTAACCCGCGAGATCGTTTTAAATGTAGCCTATGACACTTGGGGATAATGTAGCTTCCCGCACGTGAAAGAATTTTCGGAATCGGATCAGCAGTTTCGAAGATTACCCCCTACACACAAACATACAAACCCACAAACTAATTTTACCTCTTTATAATATTATTATAGATGTAGGGTGCGCCTTAAATTAATAACCTGGTTCAGATGTAGACGTTAACTTAAACTGAAAATGTAATCCCGACATTTAAAGAATTCACCTGTTACAACAAAGCATAACTTTTATTTTACTCATTTCAGTTAAGTTTAGTCCGTGCCAAACGGAAATTAGGCCATTACACTACAATAATTTATTTCCTCCGGAAATAGCCAAACAGCAACTAGTGCGATAACTTTAGTTCGTTCGATTTCGTTCATTCGTTTCTTCCTTCCCGTTTTTTCCCAAGACACTTATTGCTCGCGGAGGGTAATTTACGAGTCGGACCATATGTTTACCCATGCCGTAGCGGCAGGGTTAAGATATTTCAATAAAAGTTGTTGAAAATTTTATCGTTTTACTCTTGGAAGAGAAAGTTTTAAGCGTTAGCGGTTTTTTCTTGTAATCTTATATACCTTTGTAAGTTTACGAGTAGAAATGTAGATCTTACGTAGGTAATAATGAGGTACAACTTACAAGGCTTCCGTACGAGTCGAATAAGATATTATGAAGATAATTCAAAGCTATTGTATTTATACGTGGGTTGCTATTACAGAGCCAAAGCTCAATGTCTTCTGTGCTTGCAAACATCAATTTATCATCATCATTCTCCTGCCCTTATCCCAATCAATTTGAGTCGGTGCAGCATGGTTTCTTCTTCTATACTTCTGTATTAGTACTATCAGTAGGCACCGTCCTTCTAGCCAATCACCTTTCACACAGTCCATCCATCCGTTCTTTGGTCTACCCCTACTCTTAATAGCCGTCCACATTCCAAACCAATATGTACCAAAATGAGGTGTAACTTTCACCCAATAAGTAATTTGACACCAAACAACCAGATACATTAACCCTTTACCTAACCGCAACAAACCGTTACCCTCCTTACCTTGACCTTGACCTTCAACTTACCCCGTCACTAAGTAAGTCTTTACCCCACGTTACTAAGCGTATCGTCTGCGTGACTGCCCGCCATTTATTGCTCAAACAAACGCGTTGTTTACACGACTATTGCATGTTATGGATGACCAGACATGGTGGCACGGGTAATATGGCCACGCGTGTATGTTGATGACCGTGATAAAGAATGAAAATGTGTGAGAAAGAAATCTTGATTGAAGTGTGAATGTGTTTTTTTTTGCGGTTATGTTTAACAAGCTTTTTTAGGTTAATGTTTGAAAAGAAATGGTTTTTACGTGTGCTTTAAAAGAAGCTTTCTTTGTAATCCAAACATGCAATTGAGTTAATAAGGGTCAATAAGCAACACCGTTCTTGTTGGCAACCATCAATGAACACAGCAATAAACTCTTCTGATTTTTATAAAAGAATCAGTCTAATCCTCTTAGCGTGTCGATGGCAGTCTAAATCGAGCAGGAACTTGTCTATGAGTTTGGCGCCCGCAATAGCAGCAATAACAAACAACAGGACACGCAGTACTCATTTTACACTCGAAACTCAAACTAATTTCAAATAAACCGTTACAGGTACTTTTGAATAGTCAAAAACAAGATGCACCTTCAGCCCAGCCACACGCATAATAACTGTGAATAAGACTGTGGTGGCCATTCCAAAGCGTAGATTTCATAGACAAAAATGGGAATTCTTCTCTTTTCAAATCAAGTAGGATATTACACAGTCCTAGATACATTATTGTTGCTTCTATATGTGAGCACAATTTAGGGTGAAACACAGGCTTGTAACTCACCCCACACTCCTACCTACCCTATTTTAAAACACAAGAATGAAATATCTCTCAAAAATGTCACCCTAAGGGTAACACAAGCATGACATATACCTACCTATTATATTACCATACCTTTCGTGCCTAATCAACACCATCGCGTCTGAAAGCGACCCTCGGATCGAAGGTCACTAATTGGGTCAAGGTCACCACGTTCCCCGCGTGACCTCCACTCAAGGGCAGTGATGTTATCTACCGACGATGGTTTAAACAATTCTCTCTTCAACTTTTTGTTAGCGCGGGTTTAAATTTCGAACGGTGTGTTTTGTTTTTATTTCATTTCGGCGTTTGTTTTTATCCTTCATTATTTGTAGCGTTGTTATTAAATCCATGAGTTTATCATTATTTATTCGGGGTTGGCTTAACATATTTTTTCATTCATATCTGTTTTTTCTTGGCCACGAGTTATCACTCAAGCAAGTGTGTTGCAACAGGAACAGAGGAAAACCAAATTAAAGAGATTGCTTAGAGCATGTTACTAGTCACTGCGAAGCGACGAAAGAAACAAGTGACACTCAAGGCGCACGTCTTGACTCCTGACGCGTCGTAAGTTGCAACGGCTGAGGTCGTGAGGACCAATTTCGTTTGTTTTTTTTTTTCTCGTTTACTTTTTATATAATTTTGTTTGTCCTGTGCGGACTAATAAATACTTTTTCTTCTTCTTCTTCATGGGTCCCCACGTCGGCTATCAATTTTTATTTCCTCTTAGCCATTTACAAATCGCGACAAGCTATCAATCTTTTCATTGCTCTCCACTTCTCTTATTGCCATCAGACTGTTCTTAAAACTTTTCCAGTTACATTTATAACACTGCTTTCACATCGAAAAGTTCTTGCGAAAGCACAGATTTTATCGATTGCCGTAAAGTGATTCGGGAATACGTTACTTTTCTTCCGTTCCACTTTCTTTCCAGAATGCCCTACCACCACAAATAGCATAAACACAATCATCCTAGTCGAGTTCCCACTGTTGGGACACAAAACTGAACTTTGAGGGAGTGGCGGATTCACATTGGTGTATGTCACATATCTTGGAATTCTTGGTCCTAGAATATGCCTGTTTCCTCACGATGTTTGGCTTAAATATTTTCCAGAGCAGTGGTGACAAAATAGTACACAAGGTAAACAACCAACTAGGCCTGTGCCCAGGAGTGGGAAAGAGCAGGTTAGTGAAAAAAACTACCAACCTGGGTTCGAACCTACAACTTGTATATCCAATAGGCCAACATGCCTTTACCACGGAGCCATCACTGTTGTATAGAATAAACATCCGCTGCTATACAGGAACCTTTTGTAGATATTACATTTCCTCTATATGATAATAATATGTTTATACCAAAAACCAGGTACGAACATCTTACCGATTTCACAGTGAATTGGGCCTAAAAGCCCGCTTTATGTAAGAAATTAGAGGGTTAGATATAGCCGAGCGAGGGCCGATGGATCGGAAGGGGTTGCTGCGGAGGGACGGAGAGACTATTCACTACTTTATTGCGAGTACTTGAGATATTGTGTGAGTCTGGGCGGTTCCTTGTCCCTTTGGGAAGTGCGTATTGATCTTTTTGAGTGAATGATGGACTGTGCACAGACGTGTATCACTGAAGTACAGAATAATGAGTGATTTTAGGTTTAACAAATCAGAGAGAAGGTTAGTTTTATATGGAGATAAAATCACGCCTGTAATCCTCGAAGGGCAGCAGGTGCACCTAATAGTACACCATCATTGCGCCAGTTATGTTTAAGTCCCATGTGAAAGGGGCGAGCCTATTACCATCAATCGGGTGCAAATCCAGGCTCCGTGGCTGCTACAGAGAAATTCCTGATGGAAAAACCCAATAACACTTTGGCCGAACCTGGGAATCGAACCCAGGGCCTCATGCTCAGCAGTCGCGCTTGCGACCATTAGACCAACGAGGCAGTCAATATGGAGATGTGTTCTTTATATTTAGCAAATCTGCTTCTAATGTAAAAAGGAAATTACGTATACCTATCATCAGTTTTTGAGTATATTTTAATCATAATATTTAACTGGCATCAAAATTCACCGAGAAAAGTCGAGGAAACAGTGTTCGAGCTCAATAGCATCTGAGAGCTCAATAAGCCTTACTTTCAAGAAAATCAAAGCAAAAACTTAATAACACAAGAAAAGCTTTAATCCCACGTTGTTAATAAGCCACTGCCCCCCCCCCCCCTCGACCACAAGGGACGTTAAAATTATAAAGAAGGCCGATGAAGCCGCGAGCGAGACTGTGTTCAATCATAGACCACAGTCACAAGTGATAAGATTACACTAGGAAAGGAGGTCAGATCGGGCCAGACTGCTGTTGCTTCTAAGCAAGTAACAACTTTATTTTCGGTCTATTCAGGAGAATTTATTGATAGATTTCGAAGCGCTACACAAAAGATGGAGGAGAAACTTATGGCACTATTGTTAAATGTATGTACAATTGCGAACAAATTGTGTACAATTCCGAGCCTACTTAGGAAATGTGTAAAAATGTTTCAAAGATTCTTTATAAAGGAATTGTATGCAATTCCGAGATGATACTAGGAAATATATAGAAACGAATGCTCTCTGTGAGTAAAATAAATATAAAACCAACAAAATCAACGTCAAGGTAAATATAATATCAAAATCTTGTAATAAGGCGTAGTTGACATAGCCCCACGCAGCGGGGCTCCTATTTCTATCTGCACGGTTTAAAGTAACCTCACACGAAGGGAATGGCGGCATCCCCTTCGAACCTATACCTGTCAGGAGTCGGGGTGTCCGAAGTCCCGAGCTCGCTTCGCTCGGTCTTGCATCCTAAGTTTTCCTTGTCACAATACCTGATTTATGTTGTAGTGTTGTGTAGTGCGTTAGGGTAACTTAAAAAAATAAGGGTACGATAGACGCTCTCGACTGTGTGTAGTCGCTCCTCGCACTGCAAAATATAAGTTTTAAACTATCATGGTCACTAACATTATCAACAGCAACAGCGCCGAAATATCTGGAATTCAAAACAATCAGTAAACATGGTAAATATCCCGTTTCTAGTGAAACGAGACAGGAGGGGGGGGGGGCGTTTCAAGTGTTTCTATGTATTTCAAGATTTTAATACAATTTCAGTCATGAATTACTTTCGGTTTACTGCAGACGAATGGACAATACAGTTCTATGAATTCTTTATAATTTTAACCTACGGCCGGGCTGCTGCTTAGATTTTTACGCAAAATCTAAATAACCCTAGGCTCAACCTGGAGATCAAACCTCTCTCTCCTCAGTTCGGCATTAGCGCCAAGCGCGACTGCTGGCCGTGAGTTCCTGGGTTCGATTTCCGGCTCGGGTAGTGTTATTGCGTTTTTCCATCAGGATTTTTTCAGTAGCGTCCGCTTACTGTAGTAATGTGGGTGTACTATTAGGTAAACCTCTGCCTAACCCTTTGGGGATTGCAGGAGTGAAGTTATGTTTTGCGAAATAATTTAATTTAAAAAATAACAGAAGTCAAATTCTATTCTATGTAATTTCAAACTTCATCTCGTCTCATTTCAAAGGGACGCGACAATCCCCTTATGGAGAGCAAGTCCTTTAAAACTATCTGTTTAGTGATCGCCCTTATAAAGGCGTGTTCACACAATGTTATCTGAACTCGTCACTCGTCACGCTACCCTCGTCGACGTTTCACTCACAGGTTTACTAATTAGGGTTGTCGGGTTGTTGATCTAAGAAAAATATAAGGATTTTATTTAAGTTGGTAGTTTTAATTTGGATTGGTTTATTGTGGAGTATGGCTTTTTGTTTGGTTTTTGTTTACTTACCTATTTAATGTCGACTGTACATGACCGCAGAGAGTATGAATATTAGCATATAAAACATTCTTATTTTGTAATTCCTAATTTTTACGGGGACTTAGATAACTTACAAAATGGCTGACAAAAGATATCTCTGCCTTTCTTTAACATTTTCACCATTGATTTTTAAAGTCAAAACATACAAAGTCACATGAGCAAAGCCACGGGCACAACAAGTATTCAATATTGTACAATATTGATACTTATGTAACATCTGATTTTCTACAAACACCAGCACGAGCTTCTTTGCAAACATTTTTCATAATTCCAGACACATTTCCTTTTGAATCGATCCGACCATTTTCCTCTATATTCTATGTCCGGCCACCCCTAGTCGTATCGTACCATAATTCCGAGAACTCGGCAAGTTTTAGTATTCGCGTAACAATGGGTTGGAAGCTTTGAGCCAAGTTGCCACTTTCCACCGCAAGGGGCGTGCGCGACGCTGACTGCCAATTAGATCGTGTGAACCGGGGCTTATACAGACTTTGTTAGAAGATGGTTTTGAAGGCGCAGTATGACTTATTAATATCGCATCTGCGTATTGCTTTGGAATGTTGGTAATGGTCTAAGTACTCCAGTTTACTTTGCCAGTAATTTTTAGTTTCCGTTTGTAGCGGCCTTATTTACACCGGGACTACACTGTATGGAAAGTGACCCGTTATATGTAAATTAAGCATTTACCACATTCATTTCATTTTCAGTCTCTTGTAGACTGCGTTTATACCTTTTCCAAGTCTTCCATCGCAGGTTTCATCATCATCTCCCTGGCCTTGTGCCATGTTACTCGTGGTCGGCGCAACACGTTTTTTTCTTCCATTCTCGTCTATCAACCGTCACGCTTTCATTTACTCCTTTTGCTCACACAATCCATCCATGGTTCCCTTGGTCTTGCTCTCCCTCTTCATCCATCAACATTTATATTCATCACTCTTTTAGTCACATGGGTTTCGTCCCTCCTCATCACATCCCATCGCAGGGTTAATTGTGCTTTTCTGTCTTTGTATAATTTTTTGTATTGAGTATACATAAATAAATGAATATGTAATGTTCCAATGCTGGGACACAGGCCATTAAAACTCTGTGAAGGTGGTCCCACACCGCAAACATTCGCCTGTATTTTTTACAGACCAGATTCATTTGTTTCTGTACAACATCGAATCTTGGATTGTTACATAAAGGTGCTCCCTCACCGGGAGCATTCGCCTGTAATGTAACAGTTCTAATTCACTTGTTTCCATACAAAATCGAATCTTGGACTGTTACATTACAGGCGAATGCTCGCGGTGAGGGAGCACCATTACAGGCGAATGCTCGCGGTGAGGAAGTGCCATAAGAGTTTTAATAAAATTATTCAGAAACACCAGTACGTGGACGAGGCGAAATGAGTCTGTAATAATTGTAGCAGATGGCGTTCTGTGGCTTCTGCCTACCCCGATAGGAAAAAGGCGTGTGTTTATGTATGTGTATATGTACTCGATTATATCAATGTTAACGAGTGGATAATTGCTTATCATTTACGTTTTTTCCTCCATAAACTGTTAAAATATTGATCGGACCCTTCCATTGCTGTGATTTTAATAAATCCCATCACAAGTAAATACACAGGCTATAACATAACTCGGAACATGTGGGTGTAATAATATGAAGTACCTACACCTCTGCTCTAACCCTGAGAGGATTACCGACAGGTGTTATGGTATGTCAAAGCTAGTACTAGAGAAAGGACGAAATGTATTTAATGAAAACTTAGATTCTCTTAAAAACACATACTCGCTACTAAGTTCAACTTTTTCACAGTCAAGTAACGTAGAACTTCAAACTCACTAATAAGTCTTAGTTTATTGTTTGTTGAAACTGAATTACTTACGACCCGAACTAAAGCTAGCTTAGTCCTAACTTAGAACTAAGTTCAAGTGTATATTGATAGATCCAGCTCTGAAGTTCATAACACGTAATTTAAGTTGTGACTGGGGTCCGGGATTCAATTCCCGGTTGAGCGAAATGTTTGTGTGGGTTAATGACTAGGCTAACTTAGATTAAAGTGTAGTGTTTGGTGTGTGTGTGTGTGTGTGTTATTGGAGTCTGGATAAACATGGTTCACAAAAGAAAATAGAGAGTATTATGGTGACCATCATCTACCTAGCCTTGTCGGTTTCAGTCTTACCTGCTGCAGCTGAATACCAATATTTTACATGGAGCGACTGCCTATCTGACCTCCACAACCAAGTTAGTACCTAATGGATAAAACGATACCTCTTGGTAAGACTGGTTTCACTGACTACCTTCTGAGTATTATAAGTATGGTGATGAGATAAAGATAAGCTATGACACGTTGTTATATGGTGCTGTCGCAGCGTTGAGGGCCGCTCAAATGGTGGACCGATGAGCTGGTGAATGGAATCTACTAGATGCAAGAGGCTCAGGAGTGGTCGACTTGGCAACGCTTGGAGGTGGCCTACGTCCAGCAGTGGACATCTTTCGTCTGATGTTATGATGATGAAGTGATAATCGGAAAAGTGGTTAGACTAAAAGCCAATAAGAAATTATCGTAAACAAAAGGTAAAGAGCTGCTCATTCACGAAGAAACCTTTCTAGAATTTAAACCAAAAACCTTCACAATATCTGCTTGGTATTGCAGGTTTACCTGATTCCAGGTCGAAATACGCCAGGAATAGGGCCTCGTGTAAAGTCTGTGACGTAACCCTGGGGAGGATGACAGCTCGTAATGCTCACGTACAGTTCACGGGCAACTTGATGTCCCTCAGGATTAGCCAAAGTTGTAGCACCAGGGTGGCAACAATGAATGTAGCATTTGTTGATAACTTAGGGATAGGTGACAATATGAAACATCGAGATTTAGAGACTGTCTCATAGTATAAGTGACAGATACGACAAAGTTGAACTTTTTCTAAAATATTTATATACGCGACCCGCCTGGCCTTGAATTACTCTATCAATTGCTGAAAATTGCATTAAAATCTGTTGCGTAGTTTAAAAGATCTAAGCGTACAAACAGCGGGAGCGACTTTGTTCTATGCTATGTAAAGATACGTAATATTTACAGACAGATTCACATACATACATAAACCAAGAACCGATTAATCGGGTTAAAATGTTAACCGGTTAGACCTATATCCCATAAATATTTGATTAACCATCATACGTTAACCCTTTTAATATTTGGGTTAACCTTTTGAATATTGCTGATTTACCAAGAGGGCCAAAGAGACAAAGCACTGAGCGTGGGCTAACTCCGTCACTTTCTTGCATATTTTTATGCACAAAAATGAACTCTATGTACCTTTACTGTAACCTCATGCCTGTTCCCCGTGGGAATAGGCAGACACTTCACGTCAACGTCAACGTCATACTTCGATCCTTAACGGGTATATCTGTAGGTAATATTGGTTTTACTTAGAAAATGTAAGTAATAATCTAGTGTCCTAGTTTTATCCAGTTTTAATTAGTAAACACCGATCCATCATAAAACAAACACAAATGAGAAAAGTTTTCTAATTGTGCCACCAGAAAATTCTTATTTAATCAAGTTATCTTACTACGTTTATCAATCCTATATGAATGTACATTCTGGTTTTTAACTTTTACAACTGAAATGCTGCAAAAGAGAAAATATGTGGAAGACTCTTTGAGCTGAAACTTGCGAATTTGTAAGAACTTTCGCTTTGCGAATATTTTTATTGCGAAGTATATTTTATTCTATGATGGCGGTAGATTAAAATATTAAAGTTTATCTGATGTACTAACACGGTCAGACATTTGCACACAAGTAAAAAAAATATATTCCTTATATAAGTACAGTGCCATCGCTAGATACAAATGGTAAAAAAGGTGTAAAATCAACACTCCTTAAGTAACAGTAATCCTTTTTTGTCACCATTACTTTTATGGCTATTGCAACAGTATAATAGAGATGTCATCATAAGTAATTGGTCCCTAAAATTCGACCGAAGGCCAAAAGCCGACGGCCGAATAATAAAATTTATTTCTGAAACTCAAAATAAATTGATGAAGGGCGTCGCTTAAGCCATGGCCGTGATAAATCTGTCAGAACGACGTCCGCTGGCTAATTAACTTGATCAGTATTATAATTGTGTTACTAAGAGGAACCATGCCCGTGTTTGCAAACTAAATAAGCAAATATTTTGGCTGATAACAAACCAGTACATTCTTAGTAAATCCATATCGATAGGTAAGCTTAAGGAGGAAGCGCCAGTGTAGCCCGCGAAATTAAATTTTTCTTAAGTTGAAAATTACAATTAATTTAGTTAATTATTCTTTAAAAATTTAAATTATTAATTATCTAATTAATAATAATTTCTGAATGAAATAGAATGATTCTTTTATAAAATAGTAATTGAATGGGACTGTATGAACTTAGATGGTTGCATGATTCGATTTTAATGATTAATTATAATTCTGTAAATACGAGTACATACGTGTTACGGTCGTGAATCATATTTTAACCACCATACAACCTGACACTGATCTGTAAATTGCAAAAAACGTAACAAAGATTTCGCAGGCTACCCTGGCGCTTCCACCTTAAGCACTCCTGCTGTCATTCGTAGGTCTTTGACAGTCATTGCGGTATGACGGAACCCCAACATAAGGATGGCTCCTTCATCATTCAGCTGCATTCGGGTAGACTGGAAGCCAGGTGATGATCGATCGGAAAGGTACTTTGTTAGGTACTCTGTTGACACCATCGTCCCCTCAGAAAAACAATGGGTGTAATGCTTGTATCTAGTTTGAATAGCAAATATTGTAAATGTTGGTGTAGGTGATTTTGTTAATGAAAAACCGGCCAAGTGCGAGTTGTGACTCGCGCACCGAGGGTTCCCTATAAACTTGTAGCTATTTTGTTATTCAACTACATATTCACGGTTTTTAGATTTTTCTTTCTTTTACATACGCAGTGAGACATTGCTACCTGCCTTTCATGATTCTAGGTCAACGGGAAGTACCTAGCCTATAGGTTTTGATTTCCTTGTGAAATCGCAAAATAGGCGTCACAAACGGTCATATCGTTTGATCTCGTTGACTTACAAGTTCGATTTTTTCATGAATGGTGGATAATTAGTGTATCTATTGATTTCTATCTGTCGTGGCGAGCTAAGGTACACTTCTCACTTCATTCGCTGAAAAACCTTCAGTCCCCTGCCAAATCAGCCAAATAGCTACAGAATTCATCGAACTCGTCGTCGCGCTTGCCTTTCGCTACGTGCGTTTTGCCACGGTAACGAAACATTGCATATGAGAAAATAAACAAATCAAATTTATTGGATTCCCTTAACATTCCTGAAACAATTTCTTGTACCGCTCATCTTTGTATGATATACTGAATTCACCCCATCAGTTTGTGGAGGGTTGTCACTTACACCCTGTATATTTATAGAATCACAATATTTGAGATCCCGGTCTAAAAATAAGACTGTCGTTAGTCTACCGAAGCTCGAAACCGCGTTTTACCGAAACTGCGTCTTTCTTATACGAACAAAGAAGTTGTACGACGGAGAGCTTCTTGACCTAATTACACTGAACACAACATAATTATTTGCGTTCTTACGGGCGCGTTGTTTACGCAAACAACAGTGACTTACTTAAGTTAATTATCTATGCATTGTTTAAGATGATTTATTTTGAGTTGGCTTATAAAAATAAACTGTGAATCAACACCGTATCATCCATAACTTGAACTCTCGGGAAAATTGCAACCAAGAAGTAAGACGTTTTAAGTCCAGGAAGCAAATGGTTCCAGTGAAATTTTTGGAAGCGGAGGATATAAAATAACATGAAGGTGAACCTGCACTTTAAATAGTGGTGGCTGAACACTAAAGTACCAAAACTAGATTTTTCTTCACAACCAGCTTTTTCAAAACCGGAACTACACTTAAGAGCACATGAAAGAGCAGCACCCAAAGCTCTCGACAACCACCCTAGTAAACCATCGATTGCACTCGCTACGGCCGAAATCGGCTAGATGGCATCATCACGTCAACACGTAAGTAATAAAACGTCACAGCCGCCAAATACCGCCGAAATCAATTTTGGCCAAAGCCTGAACCTTATAAAGGGTGTAAAAATACCCTTATAGAAGCCAAAAGTCACTTATTCTCCTCATCATCATCATCATCATTTCAGCCGAAAGACGTCCACTGCTGGACATAGGCCTCCCCCAAGTGTCGCCACATTGACCGGTCCCGTGCGTCTCGCATCCAGCGGATCCCTGCAACCTTTACGAGGTCATCGGTCCACCTAGTGGGAGGCCTTCCAACGCAGCGTCTTCCGGTTCGCGGTCGCCACTCCAGAACTTTTCGGCCCCATCGGCCATCCGTTCTGCGAGCAATGTGCCCTGCCCACTGCCACTTAAGTTTGGCTATTCTTCGGGCTACGTCGGTAACTCTGGTTCTCTTGCGGATCTCCTCATTTCTGATTTGATCACGCAAGGAAACTCCGAGCATAGCCCTCTCCATTGCCCTTTGGGTGACTTTCAGCCTTCTGATGAGGCCCATTGTGAGCGACCACGTTTCGGTCCCGTATGTAATCACTGGCAACACACACTGGTCATAGACTTTCGTCTTGAGACACTGCGGTAAGTTGGACGAGAAGATACCACGCAACTTCCCGAACGCTGCCCAGCCGAGTCGGATTCGACGATTGACCTCTTTCTCGAAGTTAGACCTACCTAACTGGACCGTTTGTCCCAGGTAGACATAATCGTCTACAACTTCGAGTGTAGAGTCTCCGATCTTGATAGGAGTGGGTGTTACATGGGCATTCAACATGACTTTGGTTTTGTCCATGTTCATTTTAAGACCCACTCTTTCGGAAGCTCTACTGAGGTCATCGAGCATTGTACTGAGGTCCTCCATGGTCTCAGCCATGACCACTATATCGTCGGCAAACCGAAGGTGAGAGATATACTCGCCATTGACGCTGATGCCTAGCCCTCTCCAGTCCAGAACCTTGAAGACATCCTCCAGCGCAGCGGTGAACAGTTTCGGAGATATGACGTCTCCCTGTCTCACACCTCGCTGCAGAAGGATAGGTTTCGAGGTCTGGTCCTGAAGTCGGACTGACATGGTGGCGTTTTTGTACAAACTCTTCAGCACCTCGATGTACCGATAGTCGATTTGGCACCGTTGGAGAGACTGCAGTACAGCCCAAGTCTCGATCGAATCGAAGGCTTTCTCGTAGTCCACAAACGCCAAGCAGAGAGGCAGGTTATACTCTTCGGTCTTCTGTATAACCTGGCGCAGCGTATGTATGTGGTCTACGGTGCTAAAGCCTTTTCGGAATCCGGCTTGTTCGGGAGGCTGAAAATCGTCAAACCTGCGCGCGAGACGATTCGTGATGACTCTTGAAAACAGCTTGTAGACATGGCTTAGAAGTGAGATGGGCCTATAGTTCTTCAGCCGGGCATTGTCGCCCTTTTTGAAGAAGAGTACCACCACACCCCTGCACCATGCCTGCGGCGTTTTCCCCTCGAGTATGACGGAATCAAACAGCTTCTGAAGGGTCTTAAGTACCGGTTTTCCACCTGCCTTCAGTAGTTCGGCCGTAATTCCGTCCTCACCCGGTGCCTTGTTGTTTTTAAGCTGTTTCAGAGCCATCCTAATCTCGTACAGGCTGACATCCGGAATGTCTTCGGTATAGTGTCGGGTCAGTCTAGCTCTTGGGTCGTTAGCTAGATTTGCAACGGGTTTACTGGTTGAAGTGTACAACTGCCCATAAAAACTCTCGATCTCCCTCAGCAGCCCCGGTTTGGCGGATACGATCCTGCCATCGTCGGTCTTCAGTTTCGTGAGCTGGCTCTGCCCAATAGCCAGATCTCTTGAAAAAACCTTGGAGCCTTTATTCCGCTCAATAGCGTCTTTAATACGCTCGGTATTAAAGCGGCGAAGGTCGCGTTTCAAGGATTTAGAGATCCGTCTATTGAGCTGCCGGTATTTCCACGCCTCGTCTGAAGACTGCAGGATCATCTCGCGCCGCTCCTTCATGAGCTCGAGAGTATGATCAGAGAGTCTTTTGTTCTTCTGTGCACGACGTGTCTTGAAGAACTTAGACCCAGTCGTATGGACAGTTTCCACGAACCCATCGTTGCATTCGTCCACTGAGCTTCCTAGGCACTCGAAACGATTCTGGAGTTCAAGCTGAAAGCTCTCGGGGTTTTGGATCTGGATTTGTGCTGGACGGAGCGTAGACTTCATCAGTCGAGACCTTTCAAGCTTTATATTGATGTTCAATGTGCCTCTTACCATGCGGTGATCGCTCCCGGTTTTCACCGAATTGATCACAGAGACATCATTGAACATTTGCTTCTTGGTTGACATGATGAAGTCAATCTCATTTTTAGTTGCACCATCGGGACTCTGCCAGGTCCACTTCCTGTGCTCACGCTTTCTGAAGAAGGAGTTCATCATATAGAGGCCCTCCTTCTCCATAAAACTAGCCAGTTGGTGACCCCGGTGGTTCCGACGTCCAACCCCAAATTGCCCCACCTGCAGCTCATCCCCGTCTCTCTTATTCTCCTCGTCATTGCGATAATTTTTTTGTTCTGGACCATGCCTGGGAACCTTCCAGTTACGGAGATATTGAAGGTCAAAGTTCCAACTTCTTCACAAGCTTTTTTTTTTAAAATACTAGTTTTTAGGTTATAACTTTACATTAAATACCTCCAGTACACGTTAACGATTCAATCCACCAGCACAATGTTTTGAGTGCGTTACATTGATTTTGACTGCAAAACGTGGTTTTTCACCCTAAAAATGAAAGTTGTTTCCAGAAGTACTAATTTTTGGGGTACTTAGTTGGGTTAGTTACGTGAAGGGTCCGTTTACACCCTATATACTTATTTATCTACTCTATTCGTTGGTAAAAGCTCGCTAACTCCCAAAAGCATAAGTCGAATGTTTTGCTGTAATAAAGTTGGTGCAATCAGTCCGTCGGGCGGACGGCGAGCGACCCACTTTCATTGATCTATCGTAATTATGTTGCGATATTAGGGCCATTACTGTTTTCTTAAGGATACTAGGGTTCTTATGACTAGATACGGTTGGAAGTTGTAGTGTTTAATACTAACGGAATATTTACCATGTTTACTGTTTTTTATGAGTTCCCGATATTTCGGCGCTGTTGCAAGCACCATGATCACGGATAGCACCATGATCACGGATAAACTGAAGTTATTGCGGGTGGGTGTTTATGAGCAGACAAATCGGTCTACCCTCTTTCTTGTTCGTTTTTTGCACTCAGTACCGCTACCACTGTCACTCGCAACTTGATTCTGCTCCCGACACACGAAACTCACTGTGTCCGCTCCCGAACTTTTGCAAAAAATTTGTCTGCTCATAAACACCCACCCGCAATAACTTCAGTTTATCCGTGATCATGGTGCTTGCAACAGCGCCGAAATATCGGGAACTCATAAAAAACAGTAAACATAGTAAATATCCCGTTAGTATTAATAGTAATGTTAGTGACCATGATAGTTTAAAATCTTATGTTGTAGTGTTTCTAAAGAATTTGGAGTAGGAATTTTAGAAAACAGTAATCAGCACTGCTCTCAAAACGGTATCGAAAATCGGCATCTTGAGGAAACCGGCATGTCTTATAACCACCAACAATTCGAAGACACGTGGCGTCCACTAACCCGCAATATAGGCTCGCCTGGTCGATTGCATAGCATCCCACAGAGAAAAGACCTGTATCCCAACACTGGGAAACGTTTTAGGCTGAATTGAATTGAAAAATAAGTATCTATTAAATTATCCCAAGAAACCATCCCATAACAAACATCTCCATAACCCTAAAGCTCCTTTGTATCTTCAGGAACGCTTCGAGTATCTTGTACCTAGAGGTAAACCTTGTCGCTCATCATCATCTCTTCTCCTTCGTTTCCCTCCCCACTCCTCAAGTCGGTATGATGGTTCATTTACTGTTCGCGCTGTGCGCCTTTGGAATTCGCTTCCACACTCCTTGCGGGATAGCCCTTCGTTAGAGGTGTTCAAGAAAGGAATAAGGGAACATTTCCTGTCAACATGATCAATATGTATGTATGTATATTTTAAAGGATTTTATAGATATGTATATATATATGTACTATATGTATTGCGTATATTATATTGTATGTATTTAGTTTAGTTTATAACATTAATTAATTTAAGTAACACAATGTGTTAATGCACTTAAGTTTATCCTTTACTGCAAATCTCACTGTCAAAATTTGGTTTGCTGTAAGAAAACCCAATTCTGGGTTAAGCTCGCCATTGTACATAAGCTATATTGTTGCAATTTGTATGTATATTTTGTTTTTGTGTGCAATAAAGAATAAAGAATAAAGAAGAAAATCTATCAACTTTTTGTAGTTTTGTAGATGTAATAAAAGTAGAACCAATTCTCTAGAATCCACTGAGCTTTATTCCCGGCTTTTCTAGTTGGTTGCCCGTTGCCGCTGTAAATTCTCATAAATACAGGGGTTGCTGTGGTCTCGAATAGCGTGGCGGGAAAATAAAAATAAAATAAAAGAAACCTTTTATTTCCTAAAACATGCTACAATTTTAAGAGTATGCGGGAAAAATAAAAAGTTAAAATCAGTGTAAAATAGGCATGAAACGAATCTAATTAATTTGTCTGGGCCATTCATTTATATTTATTATTTTTTTACTCATTTATTTATCGTATGATTTTTTTTTATTTTGTGTGTTTATATTGTATGTTTTTTTTGTATATAGTATGTCTTTTAGCATCATATTGGACGAGTCTGTAATGATGTTATAATTGATGGTAAATAAATAAAATAAATAAATTTACACAATCTCAAATTGTAACTAGAAAATTAAAGCTATTTATCTAATCAATATTTCGCTAAAAACTAAGGTCGATACTCCTATTATGTTGTTAATCGTTGCTGAAGTTTAGCCGAAAGCCGAAACCCAGTCGGCTTTAAGCCCCGTTGCAATAAATCTATCAGAGTGGAGCGCTTGCCTGACCCAATTAGATATATCATCATATCTGCCACTTAATGTCTACTGTTGACCATAGGGATACAGTAACTGCTTCTGAATCAATTGTACCAATGCAATGAGTAGGTAAGAGTAATAGCGGGTGGAAAGTGTGACGAGTGATATGACCAGAAAGAGTTATGAGTTAACGAGTAATAGAAAAGTATGGGAGAAGAAGACCTGGTTCCAGCCTAAAAAACTTGAAATAAGAGCCCCTAGCACGAGCACGCGGTGTAAAAGTAACGTAAATACGTCGACTATAAAATTAAAAAAACTCATTATAATATTTTCATAATTTTGAGAATGCATTCATGTATTGCAGTAACATTCTATGAATGATACTGGTTGTTCTTGTTGCAAGCAATGTAACTAAAATGCTATGAAATAATTCTTTTTTCGATTCAAAATCTTAAATTTCCCGAAGCTTAGGCAGTGGTTTACCTAAAATAAAACCAGATTTCCAGTTATGTTTAACGTCTAAGTTTGTAACAGGCTCGTCTCGTATTTCACGGATCCCACGCCACGATTTCTGTCTTGAACAACTTCTTTTAAAAAACAACAATACTTTGTTCCTTACCTTACTACATACACCAAATCAATAAATTTTTATACCAGTCTGTGTATTCTCACGTTCAAATATCTATCGCCAAGTTTAAAGCTATAAATATCTTCTAGCCGATATATTTGGCAAGCCAGCGGAAGGCGTAGATCCTGGGAACAGACGGTAAATGCTGTGTTTACACAATTTGTGTAAATAAACAAATCTGGAGTGTTTGCCGAGGCGAGTGGCGAGTATTGTACACAACACTTCAGTGATAAACATCGAGCTGGAGATGGCAGTTCTGGGAAAGGGTTTTCTTAATCATGGCTAGAAAGATTAATTGTCATTTCTAAGTATCGCCATCTAATTAAATACCTTAATAAGCACTTGTAGGAAAATAACTACTCAGTCAGAGGTTCTGTTATCAACTTTCTAACAGAGGCAGAGGTGTACCTAATAGTACACTCACAGTTCACCAGTTATGTTATAAGTCCCATGTAATAGGGGGTGAGCCCATTGCCATCAACCGGGCACAAATTCAGTCTCCGTGGTAGCTATTGAGAAATACACTTTACCCGACTCGGGAATCGAACCCAGGACCTCTTGCTCAGCAGTCGCGCTTGCGCTCACTCGACCAACGAGGCTGCTTGAATACAATTTACTGATTTCACCTACTGTATCCATTAACTAGTACCTGCCTTGTAGGTCCGGTGTTCGCAAACGAGGGGCCCTGAGACCTATACCGAGCAAGCAGTATACTATCAGGAATCTTTCAGTAGTATCTACAGCGGCTGAATTTTTCATCATTAGCAGTTATAGGCACACCTTTTTTTTTTTTTTTTATCGTTGTAAAATCATCAAGTGAGTCCTCCCACCCAGGGCAGAGCCGGAGGGACTGTCAGACTTGTACTGACTAAAATCCACGGTGTCCTTCAATAGCCCTTTATGTTCCAGGGTCACGGTAATTCTATAAGTCCCGCGACCTATAGGCACCCTTTAGCCCTTCCGGGTAACACCAAGCGTGATGTTTAGTCGAATCTACCTCTATTTATAGCAGTGCAGTGGGGCAGCCTAGCGGTGTGACCGTCGGACTACCAAGTCATAGGTCTCGAATTCGAACCCAAGACCTTTGATTTTTCGAATTCATGTGCGTATTGTATAATTATCACTTCCTACGGTGAAGGAAAACATTGTGAGGAAACCAGCAAGTCTGAGAGATATTTCTTGACGGCATGTGAGGCCCATGGGCGGCATAAAAACTCTGACACTAAGTAAGGCACTAACCACACGATAACCACTACGAGTGAATTTCAAAGATAAATAGCCACTGTTGAACAAAAACACCTCACGATATAATCAACACTATTCTCCGATCCCGTTCAATTTGTTTAGGTTCAGTCTTCGACCACAGAAACCACTTTTCACAATAAACACTCAAGATTCGGTACGTATTCTCACAATTTGTGTAAACGTATCAGTTGGCTGAACCTACAACCATGTATATCTTCCACGGCTTGAAATATACGTGATGTGATAAATAAATATCACTTTACGGGTATATTTATAGAAGAGGATATAGATATCAATTGAATTCTCCTCTGACTGACTGATATCCCTTAAGATCGATATGTAGGTATAATTTATTTGAGGGTTGTGGAGGAGCAAACCCGCATGTCCTAAAACCAATAATTCTAAGACAAGTGGCATCCACCAAGTGACACTGGGCCCGTGTGGCTTTGTCCCAACAGTGGGAACTTTATAGGCGGGTTATGTGGAGATTACACAAGATAGAGAGGTTTAGAAGGAGACAGGTTAGGCCTTTGGCCCGCAGTGGCGCACATGACAGGCTAACAAAACAAAAAAACATTGTAGATCAGACGTTAGTTGCTCAGTTTGTCTGTCAGTAACTATGGAAGCAGATCAGAACGTCGCGTGGTTTTACAAAAAGGTCACTAAGTCTACCCATTACAAGGTTGAGTAATAGCTGCAGATAATATTTGTATAAACCTACCTAAATATGCTGCTTTAAGTGCCTTGGTACTTTTTATGAAACTTTGTTAAGCAAAAAATTCTAGATACGAAACTTTTTCTTTATTTCTTTACTGCAGACATGCTATCGTTTATTAAAAGTCTGTCCAAAAACCTTAATAATATTCAGAAAACTGCTTAATTTTAAAGTTATCATGCAATGTCTGCCAAAACACGAACCGTCTCGTGTTTTAATTTTAAATTATGATAGAAGCCATATTTTTTTTACTTGTCTTCACCAAGCCGATATCATGACTGCCTATAATTTCAGCAAAAAGTAATAATCAAACAAAATAAACAACTCCAATTGTTTGCGGAGCGAAGTTCTTTACAAACAATTTGGCATTACTATACAGTCTGTGCAAACAACGTGAACACCGAAATGTATGTAATATCCGTTATTATACGCGACACATCCGGAGTACGTGGGTTACGTGAAACGGAACGTAATTTAGCACACAATACAGTACATTCAATAAACTAAAAAAAATAACTCGTTAGATATGCTCTCACCACACTTTGGTCGTTCGGGAAAGTGTTCATACTGAAAAAGTTGGCTCACACGTCTCGTAATACCACTATAATAGTCATGATTTTCAGTGTGAACGGGGAAATGCCATTGTCAACGAAAATAAACGTCATAACCTTAAAAAAAGCACCTTCAAGATGCCCGAAGGGTTCATTCGGGGTGCAAATGAAACCATGTACGGTTTGTTGGTTGAAATTACACTTTAAATTGTGTTAAGCCAAGATTAGAGGTAACAATAAGTCCTTTAATGTCTACGATGAGTCTAAGTTCGGATTTCTGCTTACTTTTTGGAATAATTCCCTGAGTAAAAAAAAAAAGTTTTGCAAAAGGTACTTACGTATCCTGTTCGCATTTGGCAGCCGTAACCAATCTCCATCAAGCAGACAGTCCCCCTAATAAATAAATTATAACATACCACTTTACCAAGTTTCAAATTACCAACCAATCCATAGAAGCAATACCTTTATCCGTAGACAAACATGCACATTAACTTTGTCACCTTTAAATATTAGGCTATCAATCATCCAGCGCGTTTCATATTCGCGTCTAACGTACCGGAGAATGCCGGCGAGATCCGAGGAGATCCGAGATCCGTCCCAGTTAAGCTCACGCTTCAGAGGAGCTTCTTAAACGAATTCCGGCTAATTTTGTTGAATGCCGCGACGCCGGAATACTAAGTGCTATGGGTTGATGTAAAATTTGACTGACAAAGGACGTTTGAGGATCCGAATCTAGGTTTATTGTTAGGTTAATTACTTTATTTTCTTTGTTATTATCGTTCAAGATGTTTTTGAAAAATATGGCTGTCATTAAAATAATTAGGTGTATAAAACTATATCGAATTGAATATGAAACTGATTGCGTGAGTAACAGTCTGTGCCTTCAGTATCATTTAATATCTTTTACTGCAGATGACCCTAGAAACTGGTGCTGAAATAATATTTTTCTCTTATCAGAACAAATTTAATTAAAAACAATAGATTGTATATAGGTGGCACCTATTTGGACTTAGTGCCCGGTGTTGTTTGACAATCTCTAAATTGCCGCGCTTAGTGAAACGGACCCTTCAAGGTATATGTATAATTACATAAATATTTATAACAAACACTCTATCTACCCATCATTGGGAAAACCATGACCAACAATGGAAATCTGATCGCTGAATAATTATGAACGCACACAAATTTCCACTAACTTAGAGGGTTTCGAGTCCCGAAACTATCCCTATCTCCAACAATATGTGGGTACAAACCTACCTAAGTAAGGTCTTACAATATGTAAACTCAACTAAGAGTTAAGTCTACCGTCCACTGCTTGCTACACAGGATGTGCATTGTGCACGGGGAGGTTTGCCACGTAAGCTGCGCGGTTCATTTGTTTACCAGAAATTCGTTTACCAGGCATCGCGACGAACGCGTAGCTGTAGGTCGCGGTGAGCGATCCCGCCTATATCATTAATCTGCCTAACCTTTTCCCAACTATATTGGGGTCAGCTTCCAGTCTAACCAGGTGCAGCTGAATACCAGTATCTTACATGGAGCGAAGGCCCAATACGATAGAAAGCGAAGCTAAGTACACGTGCGTAGCTAAGAACGTTCGCCCACCGCGACTTTTTGCAGCGATACAAACGTCAAAACGGCCGCGATGATGCCGCCGTTGACTGTGCACTTTTGCCCATTTAACCACGATTTTGTATCTCTATTTTCGCTATGCTCTCGCGCTTCAGTCGCTCATCGATACAGAAATGCCTGTGAGCGCTACAGTAGCTAGATTAATTACGATCGCGCGTTTGCGTCGATAGATATAGTAGTGAGGCTGACGCGCGTCTAAACAGTCGCCGTGGGCAAAAAGCCTTAGCCCAGAGCCTCTGTGGAGTGTCACCTTTAAGATCGAGTGTTACTTAAGATAGTTTTAGTAAGTTTGCTCGAGCTATGCTAACTCAGGCTAAGAGGCAATATAGCGCGGATGTCGGACTGTTCGTGGAACAAGCTGAGTTACTAGAGATATTTCAAGGACTAATATCAAACCGTAGTGTAAAATAAATTAGTTAGTTGTGAGTACGCTCAGGTTGTGTGATATTGTGTTTTACTATAGATACTAGCTTCTGCCCGCGGCTTCGCCCGCGTGGAGTTCGGGAACTGCCCACGGAATCTTACTTCTGGGATAATAAGTAATCTATGTATGTATAGTACATACACAGATTTACGTGTACTTGCTATTGCAAATATTTGTTCATAGTAATATCAATTAAATTACATAATAATTATGTGAAATATCTTGGTTTGAGATTGGACACCGGGACACCAAACAAATGATTTATTAGGAATCTATTTATAGACATAATACTTTGACATAATATTTAATATCAATGTCCCGTATCGCGAGCCAACGCGAAAATCGGTGGAATAAACTATATTCACAGACACGTCTACCTCAGAAAAATCCTATCTACTTAGTAATAGGTAAATACTCCCGCGCCCCGCACGCCCCACGCAACGCTGCGCGGCATGCGCCCTTCTACGTGAGCTTCGAAGCCCTATTTAACTATATTGGGGGATGATTTTGGAAAAACTGATACACATCTATATATACAAAATGGTAAACTGACTGACTGACTGACTGGGTGATATATCAACGCACAGCCCAAACCGCTGGTCCTAGAAACATGAAACTTGGAGGGTGTGTTCTTTGTGAAGAGAAGGTTTCCACTAAGAAAGGATCTTTGGGAATTCAAATTTTCAATCGTCAGCCTAAACACAAAATTTGAAGATCCTAACTTCAAAACTGACGTACTTTCATATTAACTTCCATCCCCTATTTTACCCCTTTAGGGGTGGAACTCCCAAAAATCCTTTCTTAGTGGATACTTACTCTTCACAAAGAACACACCCTCCAAGTTTCATGTCTCTAGGACCATCGGTTTGGGCTGTGCGTTGATATATCACCCAGTCAGTCAGTCAGTCAGTCAGTTTACCATTTTATATAAAGAAAAAAAGAAGAAGAAAGAAAGAAGATTAAAGATTAATGATAAAATCATCTTTATCTATCAAACTTGAACGCGTAAACAAAGTTTCGTGGCCATGCTACTAACCGCTGAAGAGTTCTCTCTTGAGGAGACGATCCTGGCTGCAGGATTAAGGAATGTTTGTCATAAAAATGTATTGTCACCAGAACCAAAGGTTTGTGCAAAATTTCAGCTCAATCGGTTGTACAAAATTGAGTTGCATTTCACCCGAACAAACATAGTATCTTCACCCCCCCTTTTTAACCCTTCGGGGGTAGAATTATCAAAAACGCCGAGACACGTATAAATTAATTTTCAATCGTCAGCCTTATCACAAAATTTGAAGATCCTAACTTCAAAACTGACAGACTTTCATACAAACTTCCATCCCCTATTTTACCCCTTTAGGGGTGAAATTCCCAAAAATCCTTTCTTAGTGGATACTTACTCTTCACAAACAATTCACCGTCCAAATTTCATGTCTCTAGGATTAGTGGTTTGGGCTGGGGGTTGATATATCAGTCAGCCAGTCAGGACGTTTAATTTTAAATTGGGGGATGATTTAGGAAAAACTGTGATACACGTGTCTCATAATTTTAACTGAAGAGTAAATACACAAATTTTCAAGTCAATCGACTCAGGGAATAAAAAGTTTCACAGAAAATTAAACACCCCATTTCACCCTCTTAGGGGTGGAATTTCGAAAAACCCTTTCTTAGTGGATACTCACTCGTCACAAAGTGTACACTGTCCAAATGTCCTGTTTCTAGGACCAGCGGTTTGGGCTGTGCGTTGATATATAAGTCAGTCAGTCAGTCAGGACTTTGAATTTTATATGTATAGATAGATAGATTATTTGCAGTAGAAGAGTTACTTGTTATAGAGATCGGCCGAGGAAGTTCTACCATGTCTTATTTCTTTCGTGAAGAAGCGAGACTGCGCTCCGGTTTGAAGAGTAGATGTAGGTGTTTTGAATAAAACAAATTAACTTTATCTCTGCGACATCTCTTGTATTGCAGATTATCATAGTAACTGTGACAACTTCGATGATAAAAACGGGCATTCAAATTAAAAATGATAAGAGAAACTCATAATTCGTCGACTTTCATTTTTTACAATATGGCGTCTGCTTGTCGCCATATTGAGTTTTGATTATTGTCATGTTTTTAGTGACACTAGCAAGATTAAGACAAATCGATTGACGTAAGAATCATCAACATCGGTACACACGTTTGGTCTCTAGAGCGCCACAAAGGAACATTTACCCTGATAAACACATTACCCTCCTCAAACGAGTAATAAACAATGTCTGTTACTACAAAAACGGATCTGATACTGTTTTTATTATTTTTGCCCCTGAATCCACGACCTGTAAAAAACCTAGCCATTTTTTATTTACACTGAAATAGCCATCCGTGGCATACTGACGTATAGACAGATAACCTTCACGTATTAATAGGTTATCCACCGTCGGGGGCCTTACACTCCTCTTCCACTCCACCCCGAAATAAAACCCTTTTTTTCACACCGACACTTGATTCAGACTCTTCTACATGACAGGTCCCGTCTCACCATCCGACCGTAGCCTTTTCAGAGTATGATTTGACATCAAACATGACTGTAGGTACTCTATGTCTAGACATAGTTGTTAACAGTTAGATGGAGTTGTGACCTAGGTCTCAACTATTCTGACAGTGACTACTAGTATTGTATTGTCTCATCTGACTGTCTGTGTCTGTCGTGAACTCGTGACCATTCAAAGTGAGTTGCTGAAATTATGTTGGCTTAGCTTTCACTTTCAACCAACCACAATACTGTTTGAATACGCGCTGTCAGTTGGGTAAAATCCACGACTCATTTTGTGTGTCACAATTTAGATACCGCTAGGGATAGCGGTGTGTACATTTTTATTATAAGTCTATACGTGAGGATTTGTAATTGACTTTCTGGTGACTATGGTTTCCTTTTTTGTTTGTTTTTATTAGCTGTTAGTCCTCCTTGTACTAAAATAAATGACATATATTCATGTCACCACACCTTAGAACCGTTTAGACATTCCTACTATCTGAGGCATCTATAAACGTTACTTGATACGCACTTTAACTAAGCGTTATTCCTGTCACTGTCGCACAACTGTCTAAGACTTGTACAAAGATCTTTTGGCTTAAACCACAGTCAGATCTCCAACATTTCCGTAACTAGAAGGTTGCCAGGTATGGTCCAGAACAAAAGAAATATCGCAGTGACGGGGAGAACAAATGCCTTTCATCTTCATTAAGGGTCTTTTTACATAAGTCCAAGTCTAAATACCGAAGAAAATCATCTCTAAAACAAAAGCAAGAACATAATACCATTCACTTCGCGTTCTTAGCAATTAGAACAATGGACTTAATCCGTCAACCGCTGCAAGCGCTTGATAGATTAATCCTATAGACGCCCCGCCGGGATGCAGCGGTTAAATGTTCAGCTTAGCGGGATTGGAACGTCTAGAGCGATGAATTTTATTAAGAAAATGGAAAATGCAGTGATGATTATGTGGGGTTGAAGGAAAGGATTAATTTGAATATCAATTTAATTTAAATTCCTGTAGGTAGACGGGGAGTAGGTTAACCCTTTCGTTACTTTGTAAAAATATCAAGGAATGGTCAAGCAATCAAGTACTTACTTGAGATTGAGCGTGAGGACAGAATCTCCCTCTATTTTAAAAGTTTATAACGGAACTTTAAAATATTCTGTTACTAGTTTTTTCCCCCGGCTTCGCTCGCGTTAATTTAATTTAAAATTTGACTATCAATTCGGGTTGTACTCTGCTTGTAATAATATAATTCAAACATGATTCGAAAGACACGTGGCGCCATCTATTATCATAAGAACGTTATTGTTGTTTTCCTCGGAAACTGTACTTTTTTCCGGGATGAAAGGTACCCTATGTCCGTTTTTGTACACCTGACAACGTATATACAAAATTTCAGAATGATCAGTTTAGTGGTTCAGGCGTGAAAAGGTAACAAACAAACTTACTTTCGCAATTATAATATTAGTTAGGATTAGGATTTTATGGTAAGGTATTTTCTACGTACTACTTCTTCTATCTGTTTTAATCTTTGGTAAATGAGTGAAAGTATTTCATTTAGTACTGCCTGATTTTTATAGCTTACCGAAAACCAGCACTCGTATTTTCTTTAATGGTCTGTATTTATTCTCGTCAATGTCTACAGAAAATTCTATAGGGCACTTTTTCTTCCTTTCAAATCGTGTTCTGGTTAAATATTCTCTAAGAGTAATTTCAAAGTTATTACCTACCAACAAAAAATGTGCCAAAATTAGTATTCACAACGAGTTGGGACATAGAAACCTTCATTAAACGTTTATCTAATTGACGTTCATCTTCTAAAGACATCTTATTTTCTGGTCGACACCGCTTTTGGGCGCCATCTTCAATTAGTTCTACTCTTTAAATACAGGTCACGTTCTTACGTTTACTAGGCTGACTGTTCTGCTTACCTCATTTATTTTTGCGTTCTGGCAACATTAGGGTTTTTCTTTTATACATTTTCTTAAATTGTTACTTATATGTTTGTTAATGCTCTGTTTAGCAAATTTAACTATTTCGTGACGGTTACGTGTAATTACAGTATTTGTATAATCAAAAACCGCCGTTTTAAAAGACAGATTTATATACGTAAAGCTCGTTTTCACGAACACTAGGAGACACTTAGTGGAGTATACTACTAGACTTTCAATGCTTTAACGCCGTTAGTTGAAATTCTGATTGTTTAATAATATTCATTTATGTGACACGTAATGTTTTTAAAAGGGACATTATACTCAAAATACCTCATTGAATAACTTCGATTATAAGATATCGACAGGACTATAATTTGTCTACTGACAAAGCTGTCAAGCGTTCAAAGTCTACTTACCCCATTAAGCCTTCAAAATCTTCAAACGACCAACCTAATTACAAGTCTAATATTAAAACCATAAATTAAAAAACCTATTCCTGGCCTCCCATCCAAACTTCAGCCATAACTTTGGGAGTAAGCCAAACTTCGTCGTTCACGTGAAAATTAATGATTTATAATTATTAAAATTGGTTTTACAACGATACTGTCTGGTTTAGAGTGGTTATAATTTGATTGATTGTTAAAAGTTAACCTGTTTGAGGTTATTTTGGAGTAAATAATTAGATAGATGGAAATATGTTTTGATTTGAAACTTGCGGCTTGAATCATCATCTGCCCAGCCTTTTCCCAACTATGTTGCGGTCAGCTTGCAGTCTAACCGGATGCAGCTGAACATCAGTATTTTACATGGAGTGACTGCCTATCTGACCTGCACAACCCAGTTAGTACTGGCTAATACGATAGCCCTTGGTAAGACTGGTTGTCAGACTTTCGGGCCACTGACTACCTGTAACGACTGCCGAAGAAAAAAAATTGTGCGAACCGCCAGTTGTCAGTGGAATTGACTGCCGGCTTCTCTGTTTCCTGTTCGGTTATAATGTAGATTTCTTCAAAGTTTGAGTACATCGGTTTCTTCCAGGCAAGCGAGCTCCTGCTCCACCCTAGGCAGCAACATCGGTTGACATCAGGCGAGTGGCAGCCAAACGCAAGTCTATTAAGTGTAAAAATCAAATTTAAAAAAAAACTTTGAGTCAACACGTTTTTTACCGACTTCAAAAAAGGAGGAGGTTATTTTTAGGTACTTATAAAGTTATTTCCCACTTTTTTTGTGTTTTTTTGGAAGCAAGTTGGGTTTATTTTTAAGGTTTTTCTCTTCCCCTCGCTCCCTGGCAACCTTCGCGCTATCAATTACTCTTTTTTCCAAATCTATACTTTATTTTGCAATAACAGAATCCGTCTTAATAAATTTCTCAATACAATTATTTATCTGTCCCACTATAGGCCAATGTCTGTGCTCACAGAAATAAGGAACACACACTCTTCTTGGAGTCCAGATTTTCTGAAAAAGTTTACTTCATCATCATCAGGCTTTTTCCAACTATCCAGTCTAAAAGCAGTGATTTTAAAACTTGCAGTGAATATAACGCGCTAGCCTATAATCAGGTGCTAGTTATAGTCTGTTTTTAAAGCGGCGCTGTAGGCTCAGCCCAGCCGGCTGGCAATAATTAGGCTCACGAGCGCTAAGCCTGGAGCAGTCTACTCTAGGTATAGTTAGGTGGAAATAGCACTTTGTTTTATGATGCATTAAAATAACCTTCAGGAGTGGAGTGGTACTAAAATATATGTCTGGCTCACTCTGGGTAGTCTGCCCCGACAGTCCCTTACTTAGAAATGCTACAATAATGGACCTTCAAAGTCAAAGCCATTTGTTTCAATTAGGCCATTAGAAGGCACTTTTGAACGAACATTTTTACAAAGAAATAGAATTGATTCTAGTTGCCCTTTCGAGAAGGTAGTTTCAAGGAGAAGAAGGGGCTAGAAACTCCATCTTTGCAGGGCATTTCTAAAAGGAAAAATAATTATCTATAACTGCACACAAGTAGAAATTACCAGTGCTCCCGCATCGTTGCCTTGCAGAAAGCCATTAAACAAATGGGCCTCGCGCACTGCCTAGCCACGACCACGACTTTTGGCCGCAGAAGCTTCGATCAGGAAGAAAGTTTGGCGCGCGACCAGGCATCCGACCAGTTCGGTTCACAGCAGCCCGTCATGCGCGAGGTCCCTTATTCCTTTAATTTCATTCCCATTTAATGTTGTAGTAAGTATTATCATGAAAAAATATAGTAAAAGTATAGGTGCCCAAAGTCAGGGTCAACAGCTAGTAGACTTCCTTATCTTTCCGTTGATCTTATGAATCCCTCCAAAACCCTGTGAACATGAAACTAGCCCCGTTAACGTGGTTATCTGCTGGTTACCGTATCGTCGGCGTATCCGGACGTGCCGGCTACATGTCCACGCTTGTCTAATCTGCCACATAAACCCTTGTTGATAAGGCAGGGGTTATGTTACAGGCGATAGCGAAGCGATTTAGACTGGGAACTGACCCCAATCTTCGAAACGGGTGTGTCGTTTTTTACAAGACTTTTACTGGCAGATAGCTGCTGTGTTATAAGGAGAAACTTAGAATACTTTTACAAAACAAAACAAAAAAAAAAAAAAAAAAGCACAAGGAATTCCGCACGCCAGACCATCGCCGTTTTTTATTCAAGAAAAGCCAAAAGTAGAGATTGCTTCAACTTTATTTCGGCCCAAGCTCCAGACACTACAAATTCAAACACCTTTAATTAAGTAACATCACAACAAAATAAATAAGTTAGTTATAAAAGTCCCATATGTTCACTAGCACTCCGTTTCGTGTAAATGACTAATTATTAGGTTACACCTATCTACATAGGTGCCTATTTACCCACTCAACTGTAACTAGATCAGTCTTTATGTAATTAAGTAAAACTTACTAATCTACACAACACACGTGATTTCAAGTTAGAATAACGTTGTAAGCTAATTCGAGTTAAATTGAGTTTTGTTAATTATCTACACAAATTATCATAACGTAGGTATCTCACGTTTTTGTACTGTTCAATATATACGTCGGGTTGTCAGGATTTATTCCGTTAGGCTCGTACATCATGTGGGCAGAAGATGGGTCTCGTGCAATGAAAATACACTGGGTGCGATACACTGCTTCTATTAAACTAACAAATGAAATTACAATTTAAGGCGCAATGAATCGGGTACAGTTCCAGGAAGTGTCAACTCCACTGCCATCAGACATTGAATGTCATCGTCGCCTCGAGCTGTAAACATCAGGGCTCTGTAGAAGCACGCTATGGTGTGGGTAAACTTGTAAGTAGGTCGCGTGATAACATCACTGGCGTACTTGCGATTCATTCTAAGTCCGTACTAATGACCGGATCCGACATTATAGATATTTTAGTTAATTTTATTTGAAGAAAGAAAGAAAGAAAACATAATATGATCTATTTGGCACATTACACAACATAAAATAAAAACTTAAATCTAAACAGAAAAAAAAATAACATTGTATGTCTCATTAGCACCAAATAGGCCCAGTTCAGCAAACTGCCGAGCAGCTAGTGCCCGATGCTGGTTTTCAACTGGACCTGAGTTGGTGATGTGACGGACGAAGAATAAAAATGGTGGTTTGATATACTTCCTGTCTCTCTCTCTCGACTTGCTTAGCGTATTTTGGCTCGCAAAATTAACCCAAAATCGCAATATATATGGCAAACTATATCTCTTTCTGATAAGTACTTTTCTTATCCGGCAGATAATTTCTTCAAAAATTATGTTCTAATTTTATTTTGCTGGTAAATAGTTATGCGGAGTCTGTGATCAGTTTCAGCTTTATAGTTTTAGCAAAATATTACATTAACAAAATAATTATCCAAAAAAATCACTTAGATTCTATAGTATTAAGTTTTTTCGTACCAATGGATGTTATTTACACGTTAAGGGTTGCGCCTCATATAGCATCACGGAATCGCATTTTTTCATCCTTCTATCGAACATACGCAAAGAGCGATAGAAAAGCAGAGGAGCATGGAAATGCAATACCGTGTTCCTAGATGAGCCGCAGCCCTAACCCTACTTCTACCTTTTAATACACACAGCGGTTCACCCACCCAAAAACTAATCAAAACTTGTACACAGTGCGTACATACGAGTACTTATTTATAGTAACGAAATATTAATACAGTTTATACCTATTTGTTTACTGACTGGCAACGTTTCCAATTTATCGGGTGCACTAATTGAAATCTAGTTTGGAATTGTGTTCAATTCTCGGAAGTATGCACTACTAAACAACTGGTTTTGATTACTGCTGTTATTAACGGTTACAGGTAAATTCGACAACGTTAGCAAAAAGTGCGCATCCACGAAGAAAGTTAAAGGAAAATAAGTCTTATCTATACGTCTTCTGTAACTTTATTACCATGATTAATCCACCGTCTAGTTTGGTGTTTACAATAGTAACTATTATTGAGCAAAAAGCGTACAAAAATACTTGCTGTGGTATGCTATGATAATTCTTAAACCAACTCAAAAACTTTCTTTTAAAAAATTTTGGTAACTCTACCTTCTTAAACTTGGACCAAATGCGCGCGTGCCCAAGAAATAGGGTGGTGCCCTGACCTTGCCGTGCTCACTTCCGGTACGCGGTAATATAATGTCCGCCCTACGGCGCGCCGCCCGCCCGCCTTATAAAAAGGCGGATAACCCTTAAAGTGAGTTTGTTCTTTTGCATCGAATTTAAGAAACGTTCTTGGATGTAAAGGGATTGGTAGGTTGAATATATTGTGCGGCTTTTGCTTCGACGGAACCTTAAATAATGTTCACCTCACTTTTAACTAAAATTTATAAAAGAATTCGTTGCCTTTTTACCCGACTGCGACGCAGCCCAAAACGAGGGTTATGTTTTTATAACTATCTTGGCAAAATTAGTAAAGGAAGGTTTAAAAAATGCGTTTTAAGACGCTAAAAATATTTTTATCTAAGACTTTCAGTGCGCTTAATAATGTCTTACTTATCTAATGTGGTTCATAAGTACCTAATTATATAAGACAGTTATTGAAACATTAAATATTAACATAATATTTAAAAAAAATGGCGAAACTATGAGGGATGCGTTGTTTAGTACCATACCCTAAAAATACAGCTTTGAGAAAATAAGAGATCCCGATGTAAACCTAAACCAAAAGTACAACAAACAGAACATAATGCCAGCAGATGACACAGTCAAGTGCACAGAAGTATGTCTCAACCTTGACCGACAGACTTGAAGGATAGTCTGGCCTTTTATTACTTTATCTTAGATATGGAGCGGGACTACTGCAGTTAACACGCTCTGTTCTACAGTCTAGTGTTTTTCCGGACTCAATTTGTTCGTATATTGTTACTAAAGGAAAAGTAGAAACTTTTGGGTCTCCCTTGTTTGACCGAAAGGAATTTGACAAATTTTCACTTCCCAAAAAATTTTTCGCATAATTTTATTTGCCAAATTATTACTTAGCAAAAAATCTATTCACAAAAAATTGTAACGCAAACCTAACGTTTGGGAAGTGAACGTTTAAACTATAACTTGTTTACCAACTAGTACTTTTAACATTTTTTATTTAGTCAAATATTTCAGTTGGAATAACAGTTTTTACGCAAAATCAAATGATCCAAATACATAATAATAACCAATTTTTTTAAATAAGTAATTATCCTAATCTAAATAGTTCAGTTCTGGGTAACCTACTAAAAACAATCTCTTTTTTCTATTAATGCAAGTCGTTTCTGGCACTCGCCGGCCGCTGCCGCGGCACCGCTCGCTACGCTCGCTCGGCTCGTGCGTAGGAGGTCGCAGTTTTAACCTAACCTAACCAACCCATTTTCTTTAAAGAAGAAATTAACCTAATCTAAATACAAGTCGTTTCTGGTAACCTACTAAAAGGCAAAAATCTTATTTTTGCCTTAATATTTTTTGTCTTAACAAACCATTTCACCAAACGTTTATTGTCTGAAGATTGTTTGCTGTAATAAATCATTTGATTAAAGACCAAATGCCATAATGACATTATACTTGGTAATATTTTGCCAAGTAAAAATTTGACCAAATAAAAATATGCGTACTAAAATCATTCGAAATATTGCAATGGTATAAAAAAAGGTTGCTAAAATTTGTTTGGGTAATGAAATTTTGTCAAAATCTTTTCGGCAAAACGGCAGGATCCCGAAACTTTTATTATAATTAATTTTCGAAAGACATGACGAAGGCCCAACAGTGCAATATTCATTCAACGAGTTGAGTGGAAGTCTGTTATATAATTTAATAACAGTTCTCGGCATCAGTTATTTTAAGACCATAGTCTGGCTTCACAAAACTATAAAATACACACAAAACCTTTCTAATTCTACTAATATTATAAATGTGAAAGTTTGTGGTGGGTGGATGTTTCTTACTCCTTCACGCGAAAACTACAGAACGGATTTGGATGAAATTTAGCATAAAGATAACTTATAACCTGTATTAACACATAGAATAATTTATTCCGGTTGTATGACCCCGTGAGACAATTATCGAACTCCACGCGGGCGAAGCCACGGGCTTAAGCTAGTGTATAAATGTGAAAGTTTTTGAGGATGGATGTTTGTTACTCTTTCACGCGATAACTCCAGAATGGATTTGAATGAAATTTGGCATGTAGTTTATAACCTGGATCAACATGATTATAGGATACTTTTTATCCCGGTAGTATGATCCCGTGGGACAGTTACCGAACTTCACGCGGGCGATGCCGCGGGCAACAGCTAGTAAACCACATAAAACAAAAACAGTTGGGGTCGTTTAGTATGCATTTCGTTTTACCAGAAAAAAAAAGTCACATTCATTTCCAAGCTGTTGGTGATATTTCGAAAATTACGTACGAATACTGTTCTTAGAATTTTTTCAAGCATAGGTATCTAATATAGCGGCCTTACCAGTCTAATAGCATCCTTAACAACAAACAAATCACACAATTAGCCCGACACATGCAATTAACCACATGCAATCCGTTATACTCTGCTGCAACAGTTTAAAATATGACCCTGCAATACAAAGCTGCTTTCAAACGATGCAGAAAATGGCTACCAACACTAACCCCTTGGCCACGAACTACACGCTACACGCGTCTTGCGAAAGTGACGGTGGAGAACACAAATGGAAGCAGTTGATGTTATGTACGGATCACCATGACGCGACTTGCAGAGCGATGCACACGTGAATTAAACAAGTGAAGTGCGGGTATGTCACGTGAGGGTTCAGCGATAAGAGTCAATTCATTTAATAATTTATACATAACATCTTGTTGACGAGCTACGGACACCTGATTTTGACAGATACTCTGTACATTATAATAGGTGTTATAGTACCCTTAACGAAGCCGAAAGGCACTTGTTTTCCTCATGATTGCGATCATTTTGTCGTTCTAGTTCATACCTGTGAACCTTTCAATTACGGACATATTAGGGGTCAAAGTTCCAACATTTTTTTTTAAATATAACTTACTGGATTTGGTGTTATAACTTTACTGTGAATACCTCCACGACCCCCGTACTATTCAATGCATCCACCAGCACAATGTTTTAAATGCGCCACTTGAGTACTACCGTAAAACGTGCGTTTTTTACAACAAAAAAAAGTCCTTGCCCTGCAATAATTTTTGCGTAGAGTTACTTAGTTCGACGTATAGAATGCTTGATTGACGGCTTCGTGAATGGTCCGTTTACACCTTGGAATTATATCAAAGTCCACTGCCACGAACTTTAACGTAAGTCGCATCGCAGGTTGCATCGTTCGAGGTCGATTGGGGCCTTAGCCGTAAATAAGCTACGAACAGTGACGTATGAGACTGAATCACGCTATTTTCGAGCACGCGACTGTATCGGAACATCTGTGTTGGAAGAGCTTGTCTGTATATAAAAAGAGGAACGTCTGTTTTATGTGATTTTTATTATTGTCTGGCATTACAAGACAATGACCTTCTTACTGTCTTTACATTTCTTCATTTCTTGGTATCATTTTGGTTACATGTAGCCAACCAAAGACATCTCAGGTGGGCTGTCGTCCTAGAGAAAAAACTCAAATAAAATGCAAAAAACAATTATTGGTCTTTTACCTTTTAACACTTTAACGGATAAAATTTGGGACTCTGGTAGGCCATGACTTGGACTAAATCATAGGATAGTATGTATCCCAGTATTATGTTCCTGTGGGAGAATTTCTCTCCCCAACAGCGTAGCCACTGGAAAAAGCTGTAATCCTACCTGTAGCCTGCGAACCTGGAACTCGAATAATGCTTGGGAGTTGAAACTGGAACGGTAAAATAGCCCTGTGGTTATAATCTTAGCCCTTAAATGCATAAAGTTGTAAAACTGCAACATACCATTCAAACGACCATAAAATTATTAGTATGAGTTCATTGCATGCTGTTGCAGGATTATCACTATCATGGTAATATATTATTATTTTTCCCTGAATCAGCATATTCATGGCTCCAAAATATTTTTTTTTCTCGGTCTAAAAATAAAATCATGCATTTAAGGGTTAACTACATTGCAAGCAAAGCCTGGACATAACCTAGTAGCAATAAGTAACAAAATTAGTAGTACAATCGTTTGAATGGCTATAAATTAGTGTAATACTTCCTTGATAGAACACATAGACCCATAAACTGCGAGATATAAATCAGTTTTCTTTGAGTTCTTGGCCCGTTGCCAAGTCTTGCTAGTTAGGGCCCGGTCGGGCAAAGTCTTTCATCCAAGAGTATGGTGGTAAGATTTATGTTATTCTTTAAAATTGGCTATTAAATTCATTGTTGACCTAAAGAAGATGAATTTTCTGTGGAGAACGTTTGCAAGATAAAATGACGTTATAACATTATTTCTAGTAGTATAAACTAGCCACCCGCCAGACGTTGTCTGGTCCCAATATTTTCTAAATGTCGACAAAAGCGCCACCTACTGAGTCCAACTGTTGCTGCGAACATCCAGGTGACCCCATAGGTTTATAAAAACCAAATTTGGGGAAGCCGGGACAAGGAGAAGAAGAATTATGAACACACGTGCACCGGAATTTGATATATGTATATAAATGATACGCCTAGGATATACCTGGTGGCAAACCCACATTTCGCCATTAATGTTTAAGCCTCATGAAATAAGAGGTGAGGCTAATAGCCTTATCTAAATTGTACTTTTTCTTTATCGTGTGGTTAGTGCCTAACTTGGTGTCAGACTTTTTATGCCGTCCATGGGCCTCTGACTTGGCTTTACATGCCGTCGAGAAATATTTCAGGCATGCTGATTTTCTCACGATGTTTTTTGTATAATTGTACTAAGAACCCCAAAATAAACTGCTATTGGGCAATTGGGTACATAATTGACAACATTAATACGACAAATAATGTCATGTGAACAGAAGAATGTGCTTGAAACGACAACAAATATAATTGTTAAAACCGTGTGGCTCATTGTAGAATCGCTTGACGGTATAATGTGACCTAACCCTTATCCAAATGCAAAAGTAAGCTTCCAATTTCTTATTGCTTCTCGGAAAAAAAAACTTAAAAAAGGCAGAGAAATAATATCCAACCCGGAAAAGGTCACAAGGTATTTACGTCCCAGAAAATTAAATTCAAAAGTAATGTGGGTGGAGCTTAGCTACTAGTACCGACAGCAAGTAAAAAATAAGTCTCCGGGAATTGTTACTAACTTCCACTCAGTATAAAACGGTAACTGGGGAGTTTCTTTTGTTTTTACTCCAAAGGAAATAAGTTGGAACCTGCACTTATGTGAGAACTTACTGTATTTCTTTTAGTTTTATTACTTTTCAACAGTTTCGGTAACCGATTACTGAAATGAAAAGAAAGGATTATGAGTTTAATAGTGTATTCTATTTTATCGTATCGACGGTAGTTGATTCGGCCTAGAACTTGACAAAGAGTTTGGCGCCTTCAGTTCTTGTAATGAGCAAACAATAGGTCACGCAGGACACGATTTAATAGGCCTCTTAGTTTGTGGAACAGTACCATATTTACAGTTTCGGGTGGAATCATCTATGAATCATCGATTGTGTGTATTTGAAGTCATAATATATTTATAACTAGCCGTTGTCGTCCGCGTGAAATTGTTATCAAAATATTACATCGGATTTTTTTACAATATCAAGGGTTTTCATTTTTTTTTGCACGGAACCCTAATCCTTTTTCTAAAATAAAAGTAGCCTAGTTACTCCTTTATAACATCTGATCGATCTGATCTGATCGTCTAAATCGGTAGAGAAGTTTCGGAGATTAGCCGGAACAAAAAATCCAACACCTCAATTATTTATTTGTATACATTTGTCCCCGGTTCAATATAATAAGTTCGCACCTTTTCCGACATACAACTTAAACGAAACGGTCGAATTGTGGATACTTTTACCCACCTGCCCATCCTTGTGTTTGTAATTGTTTCCTCGTACCCATCACACGTTTTTTCATTTGTTTTTAATTCGTCTGTAGCTCGACGTATGGTCAGCGTGTGATACAGGGTATTAATTAACAGCATTCATTTATTCGTTGTTACTTTGTTAGGGTATGTAGACATTTAGAGAGGGCTTGTGAACGTTGGACATATGGGTCGTGTCTCTGTTTGAGTTCCATGTAATACGCATCCACCGTTTTAGTCTTGTTCTCACGTATGTGGCATGTTTTCAGTAACATGACACATATTCATCACTCGGTTCAGTGCCTACGAGATGCGAGGGCTAAAATCACAACAGTGCAAAAATATTTAAGTGTCGTTTATGTACGTATGAAAATGTTTATAAAGAGGGAAGAAAATAACTTAGGTAGTTAAAAAGATACAACTACTAAACTTTGTTTTGGATTATCCGTTATCGTTTGCACGAATACCTCGTGGAAATAGCTACAGATAATTCGTAAAAATGGTTTTGTGTGGTACAGTTTTATGTTTCAGACTTAAAGTATTTTTTTATGAATAGATAAAAAAATCCTTTAGCCCGCGGGTTCACACGCTTTATTTTAGAATTTGATCAATTCGGGTTGTACTCTGCTTGTAATAATTTAATTCAATCATGATTCGAATGACACGTGGCGCCATCTACTGACATAAGAACGTTATTCTTGGTTTCCTCGGGAACAGTACTTTTTTTTTCGTGATGAAATGTAACCTATGTCCGTTTCTGTACACCTGACAACGTATATATACACAATTTCAGGATGATCAGTTTAGTGGGATTAGAATATTAGTTAGGATAGGATAAGGATTATGAGAAAATGACTTCATCGCACTTTGACTACTCCAGTCCTGACTACAGTGGTAATTTGTTACACGATGGTAAAAAAGAAACAATTTTTTATTTTATTATGTTTCTAGCTTTTATTAATTTGTTTACCTACTTGACAAAATGACAAGGACAGTCTAGACGAAGTGTAATAAACCATTGTAATCATGTCTGGTAACGTAACCTTAATTCCTCTACTTGAGTGGACAATAAAGCTTTGGCAAGTTGCTAAATTGTCTTTGGCTTTATGAAACAAACAAATAAGGTGATTAACCTCTTGGCCTCAGGACTTGTAATTATGTTGTTAATTAAGCTTTGAGTTTTCTCGACAACCTACTTCAAGATACCAGTATCACCATCATCATCATCATAATCTGCTTACCCTTTTCCAAACTATGTTACGGCCATCTTCCATTCTCTCCGGCTGCGGCTGAATACCGTGCCGTACAAATTTATACATATGGAGCGACTGTCCAACTGACCTCCACAACCCAGGAACTGTGTAGGTATTACGATTCCCTTGGAAAGACTAGTGGTTTGCCATCTGCAAAGTCAGAAGTTTCCAAAGAAAGTCACATGCATTTAAATAGAAACCTTAAACCTCTTACAACTAAAGTGGTTTTACACCGACCTATTACACAACCCGCTTTACTAAAATTCCATCAATCTGTAAATATAGTAGTTAGCTACAACTACATACTAATTGCTGAATCCAGTATCCCTCAAGGCTCAATTTGTACCGAAGGTCGCGGCACAAGTTTTCAGACGGTACATAATTTTGTACAAAGATCTGACCGAGTTGGGGCAGCGTTCGCATTTACTGGTCCTTCTACTTATCATGAGATATGACAACAGTACAAATTCAAAACTTTCAGAAACCCAGGGCCTGGCATTATCGTAACAACAAAACGTAATGTAAATTTGATAACCTCCTCCTTTTGGAAGTCGGTTAAAAATGCAACTATAGTCTACACTACAACTAAGCATTTTAGTTAAGAAAAATCGCGACAAGCAGAGTTAGTATCGCCCATATGAATAAAATCTTAAAACTAAATTAAAATTATTATTGTGTGAAACTAGTACCTAAATTTAAAATCGTTGGAATTAACTGTACGTTTGTTCTGTGCGTTCTTAGTAGACCCACCGTGGCCCGTGGGCGCGTCGAGGCCAAAATTATATTATACCAATAATATATAATAGTTTAGATAGCTATAAGCAAAAAAGGTTCAAAGTTGATCGACCCCTACCAGACAGCATAACACTATGACTCGACAATAACTTCCCGTATTCGGGGTGAAACATTCAGCCCCAATATGAAACTAGGCGTAAGTAGGTTGAAAAACAGAAATAAATACGTAAAGCTGGAGATGTGCCAAGAGGAACGGCAGGATAGTCCTATGTCCTGAAAAAACAATTTGCTGTTTTATTTCATGTTTTACATAATGATTATGGCATACTTTTATGACTCTAGCTTTTGTATATGTTAACGGAAAAGTATGTAATCCGTCTAAATGTGTACAATTACTAAAATAGATAGGAAATCTATACATATAAAATTCAAAGTCCTGACGTCCTGACTGACTGACTGACTGACTGACTGACTGACTGACTGACTGACTGACTGACTTATATATCAACGCACAGCCCAAACCACTGGTCCTAGAGACATGAAATTTGGACAGTGTACTCTTTGTGAAGAGTAGGTATCCACTAAAAGGGTTTTTCGAAATTCCACCCCTAAGAGGGTGAAATGGGGTGTTGAATTTTCTATGTAACTTTTTATTCTCTGAGTCGATTGACTTTAAATTGTATCTACATATACTTCAGTTAAAATGATCAGATACGTCTATCACAGTTTTTCCAAAATCATCCCCCAATTTAAAATTCAATGTCCTGACTGGCTGACTGATACATCAACGCACAGCCCAAACCACTGGTCCTAGAGACATGAAATTTGGACAGTGTACTCTTAGTGAAAATCAAAATCAAAATCAAAATCAAAATCAAAATCAAAGCATTTATTTCAAATAGGCCAGTTACAGGCACTTTTGAATTGTCGAAACAAAGACAACAATAGCTACAGTCCCAGTCACAAGGCATAAAAACTGTGAAAGTACTGTAGTTGCCCATTCCCTAACGTAGATCTCTATGGAGAAGAACGGGCAAGAAACTCCATGGACACTCTTTTAAATCAGTATACTTTTACAAACTCTTGGTTACATTATTCATGTTGAGATGGTACATTATGTGAGAACGATGTAGCAAGATGTGTACGTTAAAAGTGTCCATAGTAAACAATTCAAAAAAATAAAATAAAAATAATCAATTCAAATAAGCCGTGGCAACCAAGAGATGACCAGTCACAACTGACAGCGCCCGTTCACGAACATGACGCATGTATCAGCACCGTTCAACTCAACCATTTTGAAGGGAACTAAATGATCCGACACACGCGCCACCATCAGCGAGACATTTGAGTGAGCATGACACACTCCTAACCGCCAGGGCACATTCAAGTCAAGAAAAGACGTAGGTTTCCCGCGAATGACAGCTTTCTATTACATAGTACTCACACAATATGGGCTATCTATCTATACATATAAAATTCAAAGTCCTGACTGACTGACTGACTGACTGACTGACTGACTGACTGACTGACTGACTTATATATCAACGCACAGCCCAAACCGCTGGTCCTAGAAACATGAAATTTGGACAGTGTACTCTTTGTGACAAGTAAGTATCCACTAAGAAAGGGTTTTTCAAAATTCTACCCCTAAGAGGGTGAAATGGGGTGTTTAATTTTCTGTGAAACTTTTTATTCCCTGAGTCGATTGACTTGAAAATTTGTGTATTTACTCTTCAGTTAAAATTATGAGATACGTGTATCACAGTTTTTCCAAAATCATCCCCAATTTTAAAGTAAACGTCCTGACTGGCTGACTGATATATCAACCCCCAGCCCAAACCACTGATCCTAGAGACATGAAATTTGGACGGTGAATTGTTTGTGAAGAGTAGATATCCACTAAGAAAGGGTTTATCAAAATTACACCCCTAAGTGGGTGAAATGGGGTGTTGAATTATATGTGGAACTTTTTATTCTCGGAGTCGATTGACTTTAAAATATGTATACATACTCTTTAGTTAAAATTATGAGATACGTGTATCACAGTTTTTCCAAAATCATCCCCAAATTTTATATTTAATGTCCTGTCTGGCTTACTGATATATCAACGCACAGCCCAGACCGCTGGTCCGAGAGACATGAAATTTGGACGGTGTATTCTTTGTGAAGAGTAAGTATCCACTAAGAAAGGGTTTTTCAAAATTCTACCCCTAAGAGGGTGAAATGGTATGTTGAATTTTATGTGAAACTTTTAATCCACGGAGCCGATTGACTTGAAAATTTGTATTCATACTCTTCAGTTAAAATCATGAGATACGTGTATCACAGTTTTCTAAAAATCATCCCCCAATTTAAAATTCAATGTCCTGTCTGGTTGATTGATATATCAACCCCCAGCCCAAACCACTGGTCCCAGAGACATAAAATTTGAACGGTGAATTGTTTGTGAAGAGTAGGTATCCACTAAGGAAAGGTTTTTCGAAATTCCACCCCCAAGAGGGTGAAATGGGGTGTTGAATTTCCTGTGAAACTTTTTATTCTCGGAGGCGATTGACTTGAAAATTTGTGTACATACTCTTTAGTTCAATTTATGAGATACGTGTATCACAGTTTTTCCAAAATCATTCCCCAATTTAAAATGTAATTTCCTGTCTGGCTGACTGATATACACACACAGCCCAAACCGCTGGTCCGAGAGAAATGAAATTTGGACAGTGTATTCTTTGTGAAGAGTAGGTATCCACTAAGAAAGGGTTTTTTGAAATTCTACCCCTAAGAGGGTAAAATAGGGTGTTGAATTTTCTGTGAAACTTAATATTTACTGGGTCGATTGACTCGAAAATTGATGTTCACACTCTTCAATTAAAATTATAAGACATATATATCAGTTTTTCCAAAATCATCCCTCAATATAGTTAAATAGGGCTTCGAAGCTCACGTAGAAGGGCGCATGCCGCGCAGCGTTGCGTGGGGCGTGCGGGGCGTGGGAGTATTTACCTATTACTAAGTAGGTAGGATTTTTCTGAGGTAGAAGTGTCTGTGAATATGGTTTATTCCACCGATTTTCGCGTTGGCTCGCGATACGGGACATTGATATTAAATATTATGTCAAAGTATTATGTCTATAAATAGATTCCTAATAAATCATTTAATTGGTGTCCCGGTGTCCAACCTCAAACCAAGATATTTCACATATGTAATTTAATTGATATTACTATGAACAAATATTTACAACTAGCTTCTGCCCGCGGCTTCGCCCGCGTGGAGTTCGGGAATTGCCCACGGAATCTTACTTCTGGGATAATAAGTAATCTATGTATGTATAGTACATACATAGATTTACGTGTACTTGCTATTGTAAATATTTGTTCATAGTAATATCAATTAAATTACATATGTGAAATATCTTGGTTTGAGGTTGGACACCGGGACACCAATTAAATGATTTATTAGGAATCTATTTATAGACATAATACTTTGACATAATATTTAATATCAATGTCCCGTATCGCGAGCCAACGCGAAAATCGGTGGAATAAACCATATTCACAGACACTTCTACCTCAGAAAAATCCTACCTACTTAGTAATAGGTAAATACTCCCACGCCCCGCACGCCCCACGCAACGCTGCGCGGCATGCGCCCTTCTACGTGAGCTTCGAAGCCCTATTTAACTATATTGAGGGATGATTTTGGAAAAACTGATATATATGTCTTATAATTTTAATTGAAGAGTGTGAACATCAATTTTCGAGTCAATCGACCCAGTAAATATTAAGTTTCACAGAAAATTCAACACCCTATTTTACCCTCTTAGGGGTAGAATTTCAAAAAACCCTTTCTTAGTGGATACCTACTCTTCACAAAGAATACACTGTCCAAATTTCATTTCTCTCGGACCAGCGGTTTGGGCTGTGTGTATATATCAGTCAGCCAGACAGGAAATTACATTTTAAATTGGGGAATGATTTTGGAAAAACTGTGATACACGTATCTCATAAATTGAACTAAAGAGTATGTACACAAATTTTCAAGTCAATCGCCTCCGAGAATAAAAAGTTTCACAGGAAATTCAACACCCCATTTCACCCTCTTGGGGGTGGAATTTCGAAAAACCCTTCCTTAGTGGATACCTACTCTTCACAAACAATTCACCGTTCAAATTTTATGTCTCTGGGACCAGTGGTTTGGGCTGGGGGTTGATATATCAATCAACCAGACAGGACATTGAATTTTAAATTGGGGGATGATTTTTAGAAAACTGTGATACACGTATCTCATGATTTTAACTGAAGAGTATGAATACAAATTTTCAAGTCAATCGGCTCCGTGGATTAAAAGTTTCACATAAAATTCAACATACCATTTCACCCTCTTAGGGGTAGAATTTTGAAAAACCCTTTCTTAGTGGATACTTACTCTTCACAAAGAATACACCGTCCAAATTTCATGTCTCTCGGACCAGCGGTCTGGGCTGTGCGTTGATATATCAGTAAGCCAGACAGGACATTAAATATAAAATTTGGGGATGATTTTGGAAAAACTGTGATACACGTATCTCATAATTTTAACTAAAGAGTATGTATACATATTTTAAAGTCAATCGACTCCGAGAATAAAAAGTTCCACATATAATTCAACACCCCATTTCACCCACTTAGGGGTGTAATTTTGATAAACCCTTTCTTAGTGGATATCTACTCTTTACAAACAATTCACCGTCCAAATTTCATGTCTCTAGGATCAGTGGTTTGGGCTGGGGGTTGATATATCAGTCAGCCAGTCAGGACGTTTAATTTAAAATTGGGGATGATTTTGGAAAAACTGTGATACACGTATCTCATAATTTTAACTGAAGAGTAAATACACAAATTTTCAAGTCAATCGACTCAGGGAATAAAAAGTTTCACAGAAAATTAAACACCCCATTTCACCCTCTTAGGGGTAGAATTTTGAAAAACCCTTTCTTAGTGGATACTTACTTGTCACAAAGAGTACACTGTCCAAATTTCATGTTTCTAGGACCAGCGGTTTGGGGTGTGCGTTGATATATAAGTCAGTCAGTCAGTCAGTCAGTCAGTCAGTCAGTCAGTCAGTCAGTCAGTCAGGACTTTGAATTTTATATGTATAGATAGCAAGTACACGTAAATCTATGTATGTACTATACATACATAGATTACTTATTATCCCAGAAGTAAGATTCCGTGGGCAATTCCCGAACTCCACGCGGGCGAAGCCGCGGGCAGAAGCTAGTGCGGCTATATAATACTAAAGAGATTGAATTTATACAAAGCAAAGATAGTTGTACAATCTTCAGCAGCTCCAACATACTATTTAATGCTTCTTCTTCTTAGCGTTTCGATGGCAAAAAGTTTAAATATGCTTAGCCCAAAACTCAGCCACGTGTACCCCGCTCACTGATGCAGTAAATAAATCATCAAGAGCGCAGGTGATTGGGATATGTAATGCTATTCATTTATGCGCCCCTGTCCTTGTGGAGCAGGACCGGCATTGAGCCAAGCATTTTTATCAACGATATAATCGTCTAACTTGTAATATGCTTGCCTACACAGTGTGCGTTTAATGCATGTTTTAAATTTCGTTTCATTCAGTTCAAGAATACTTTGTGGAATTTTGTTATAGCATCTCAAACAGTACCCCATGAAAGATGAGTCTACTTTAGCGAGTCTGAAGCCTGGCTGAACTAATTGGTCTCTATTTCTAGTACTGTAATTGTGTCTGTCACCTCTTTTATTAAAAAGATGTAGATTTTTTCTTACATACATTATGTTTTCATAGATGTATTGTGAAGAGTAGGTATCCACTAAGAAAGGGTTTTTCGAAATTCCACCCCTAAGAGGGTGAAATGGGGTGTTGAATTTTCTATGTAAGTTTTTATTCTCTGAGTCGATTGACTTGAAATTGTGTCTACATATACTTCAGTTAAAATGATGAGATACGTGTATCACAGTTTTTCCAAAATCATCCCCCAATTAAAAATTCAATGTCCTGACTGGCTGACTGATACATCAACGCACAGCTCAAACCACTGGTTCTAGAGACATGAAATTTGGACAGTGTACTCTTTGTGAAGAGTAGGTATCCACTAAGAAACGGTTTTTTGAAATTCCACCCCTGATATAGTGGAATGGGGTTTTGAATTTTATGTGAAACTTTTTATTCTCGGAGTCGATTGACTTGAAATTGTGTCTACATATACTTCAATTAAAATGATGCGATACGTGTATTACAGTTTTTCCAAAATCATCCCCCAATTTAAAATTCAATGTCCTGACTGGCTGACTGATATATCAACGCACAGCCCAAACCGCTGGTTCTAGAGACATGAAATTTGGAGAATGTACTCTTTGTGGAGAGTAGGTATCCACTAAGAAAGGGTTTTTGAAATTCTACCCCTAAGAGGGTGAAATGGGGTGTTGAATTTTCTGTGAAACTCTCTCGGTTGACTTGAAAATGTATCTTCATATACTTCAGTTAAAATGATGAGATACGTGTATCACAAAATCATCCCCCAATTTAAAATTCCATGTCCTGACTGGCTGACTGATATACCAACGCACAGCCCAAACCGCGGGTCCCAGAGATGAAAATTGGAGGGTGTATTCTTTGTGAAGAGTTAGTATCAGTTTTTCGAAATTCCTACCCCTTAGAGGGTGAAATGGGGTGTTGAATTTTCTGTGAAACTTTTTACTCTCGGGGTCGATTGACTTGAAAATTTGTTTACATACTCTTCAGATAAAATCCAGTAAATTCGATGTCCAATCTCAAACCAAGGTACCAATATTTCAGGTATCTAATTTAATTGATATAACTTTATAATAATAATTGCAAGTTATAAGCAAGTACATGTAAATCTATGTATGTATTATAGATAGATACATAGATTACTTATTATTCCAGAAGTAAGATCCCGTGGGCAGTTCCCTAACTCCACGCGGGCGAAGCCGCGGGCATAAGCTAGTCTAGCATATATTTTGTAATATGCTCTTTTCGTAGGGAAAAGGAAATGGAAGTGTGTGTATTAAAGAATCTTTGAAACATTATTTTACACATTTCCTAAGAAGGTCCCTTTTGGCGACGTTTTATAAGTGCCCATCGAGGCCTTCGTGAAATAAAATATTTTGATTTTGATTTTGAAGGCTCGCAATTGTGTACAATTTTTATGTTTCATACATTTCCGGTATCATATACATGAATTTGAGCCATGTCTGCGTGGAAGTCAATTAGGTATACAATTGGTCTAGTCACTATACCAATTGTATGCCTAATTATCGACCTGGAAATCGAACCAGTAGACTCTAGTGGTTTCATTTCTTCCATGTCGGGCAATATTATGTTAGTAGGTTTTTCATCAGGAATGTCTCAGTAGCAGCCTCGGAGCCTGGATTTGTGCCCGGTTGATGGCCAGTGATTACATACGGGACCGAAACGTGGTCGCTCACAATGGGCCTCATCAGAAGGCTTAAAGTCACCCAAAGGGCAATGGAGAGGGCTATGCTCGGAGTTTCCTTGCGTGATCAAATCAGAAATGAGGAGATCCGCAAGAGAACCAAGGTTACCGACGTAGCCGTAGGCATGATGATGAATGATGATGATGATGATGGCAACAGGCTCGCCCCCCATAACATGGGACTTTAACATAACTGGCAAATTGTGGGTGTACTATTGGGTACAACTCCACCTAACCCTCACTGGATTAGAGGCGTTATGTTATGTATGTATCGGTACTTCCTGAGTTTACAGCTTTGATTGATTTTGATTTTGATTCAATCATGATTCGAAAGACACGTGGCGCCATCTATTATCATAAGAACGTTATTGTTGTTTTCCTCGGGAACAGTACTTTTTTTCGGGATGAAAGGTACCCTATGTCTGTTTTCATATAGACACCTGATAACGCAGGATGATCGGTTCAGTGGTTTCGTCGTGAAAAGGTAACGAACAAACTTACTTTCGCATTTATAATATTAGTTAGGATATTGGTTTAGATTTGACCAAAGCCACATGTAAAAATAACATTAAGATATGGTTTGCTATAGCCCTAAAAGACAAAATCTTCATCTTGTCTAGTGTGAGCACTGTACACGCCATTTTCAGAATAAAGGATTTCTCTCCCTTTCTTTACCAAAATGGCCGTTTCACCATTCAATTTCGTTTGATTGCAGTGTCGCCGAACAAAATCTACCATTTCCAAGCTTGATTGGAACGCGGAATATAATTCAATTTCCTATCGAAAGGTTTCCGGTAACCATTCGATTGAATTTGTGAATAACGGCATTTGAATCTGTACAGTTTTATAATGAATCCGGTCTATGAATGTCTATTGAAAAGATAATAATCATACCTTATTGTGATAAATAATAACAGCCGCTCGGGTCGATCTTCACGTTAAGCCGCGCTTGCCTAGGTTGTTCCGTGGATGGATGACCACCAAGAGTTTCCTCTGTGCTTTGGAAAGCACGTTAAGCCGTCGGTTGGTCCCGGCTGTCATTTGTAGATCTTTGACAGTCGTTAGGTAGTCAGTGGCCTGAAAGTCTGACAACCAGTCTTATCAAGGGGTATCGTATTACCTAGTACTTTGGTTGTGGAGGTCAGATAGGCTGTCGCTCCATGTAAAATACTGGTATTCAGCTGCTTTCCGTTTGCCAACCACAACATAATTACGAAAAGTCAGGCAGATGATGATTGATGATGCTCTTCAGAGGTCAGGTGCGTAGTACTCGCCACCGTCGTGCGCGTATACCCGATGTATGAACGTGGACGAGGTAAAAGGAGTTTAAGGATCGTAGCAGGTGGCGTTCTGTAATTTCTGCCTGCCCTCATTCGAAAAAGACGTGAGTTTATGTGTGTATATATTTCACTGCCTGGCCACGGCACAAACGTCACGCGTCTCCTGAGAAAAATAATGAATACAGTTGTTCAGAGCATGCTACGAGTCACCACAATTCGACTTCTGGAGCAAAGGAACCAAATGTCGCACGCGCGTATCTCTAGACACAAGTTGCATCATCTGAGGTCGTGAACAAAGCATTACTGGATATTGTGGCAATCATTGCGAGATTTGTTTTCTGCGGACGTGACGAGAATGTAATAAAATTGTGAGTTATTAATCATAACGCCTGACAATAGAATGGCAAGAGGGAACGAATGAATGGAATGGAAGAACGGAAAATAAATGGAGGATGTCAGCGAGGTTAATAGGGAGATATCCAATGTAATTACACTTCACTTGATGAAAGGAAGTATTTTATAAGCTGCTGTCAAGAATTTTAAAAACAAGTTTTCTTTTTTAACTTATCTAAAAATCTGCTTCGTCTGAATTCTGATAAAAGCCCAAAGTTCAAATATGTTTGGCCAAAATTCAGCTCTGCGAAATCCGCTCGCTGATGCAGTCGAAATATTATCAAGTGCAGGTGACAGCACACTATAGTGCAAGATGGAACTGACTGAACTGAGCCATCGTCTGTCAGTATAAAAATCTGCTCAATTTAAGCGCATGTTATCTTTATCCTTTTTTGAAGTGTGTGCTCTAAATATACGCAACTCTACAAATCTGTCTATGAGTTTCCTATGTTGATTAAGTATCTTTACTACTATGTATATGCGGAAGTTTGTGAGGATGGATTTATGTATGTTACTCTTTCACGCAAAAACTACTGATCGGATTTGGATAAAATTTGCCACACAGATAGATCATAACCTTTTTTATCCCGGCAGTACAGTCCCACAATTACTGAACTCCACGCAAGCGAAGCCGCGGGCATAACCTAGTAAGGTATATTATCACAATTCCAATCGGTCTTCCATACAGTAAAGCATTTTAATCTTTTCATAGCTGTACTATATCGGCACTATATAATACAAAAAATACAACAGCGCCATCTATGTCACAAAATAGAACTAACATCAAAATTCTAAATCGCGCTATTACAGTTATATGCGACTTAAGACCATAATTATAGAAAAACCCGGTAACAAATGTCAGGCAGTACCCCGCCAGACACTACACCCGCCTGGTCTGAGGATCCTTCATTTTCTATAGGGGATGAAGAACTTTACACTTTGTTCTTCATACCCCTAGAATCAACCCAACCTCAAACTCACTCAGAAAAATAATAGGTCCGCTCTTTGTAAAACCATTTCACGATTAAATTACTGATCTGATACATATTTAAGAAAGGGTTGCAGCCCTTCGTAACCTTGAGGGTGTCTGTAAGACTCAATCAATTTTCTATTATTTTATGTAGAAGCATTTTCCTTTTATTCTCGGTTTTATTTTTCTGGCAGTCTCTTTTGTTATTGTACGTTTCGGTGTAATATTCTCCAGTAAAATTACCTCAATCTATCCCAAATAATGACCCCAGAAAACTTGAGAAATTTGAAAAATTTATGATAGTTCTAAGTTGTTAATTATTGATTGATGACTTATTGATCATTATAATGGTGGGAGACCACTGTTATAATCATTGTATATCTCCTTTTAACGATTCTCCTAATTAGAATTGCTTAAACCGTACGTTGTCAAATTACTTTGAAAATACGTAGGTAAGAAGCACATAAGCTATATTGTTGCAATTTGTATGTATATTTTGTTTTTGTGGGCAATAAAGAATAAGAATAAGAATTTTTCGGTATTCTAAAAGGATTGCTCGCCAAAGTGCATCATATAAGATTCGAACTCACGACCCATATCTTACAAACTAAAGTAAAGAGGATCTTGAGAAAGTGACATTGTATCAGCGATATTGGTGTTTGCAAAGTCAAAAATGTATGACATAAGCTACCAAAAAGCATCTGCCAATCCTGCAAAAAAGAATCCTGCATCCGTTGTAGAAACACGAAATACCTTAAGAGCAATTGCTACCATAAAGTAACCGCGTTTAAAAGCAATTACCCATTAAATAAACCAATAAATTCCCCACTTATTGAACCTACATGAACAATATCTATAACATTCTGGAACAATATTTCTCAAAAGCAATAAGTGCTGTATCAGACGAGGGTAGCAACCCGACTGCCACGCAAGTGAGGTGTTATCAATAAAACCCTTTCTCCTGCGATAATGTTCAATTTTTTATGTACCTAATAATTCTGCTGTCTGTGTAAAGCCTTGTTCAAATGGTGTTAGGCTTCGGCCACGCCTTGGGACCATGCGACACGTAGAGCATCACTGGTTTGCTTTGTGTTAGTACCGTCGATACGCAAGTCGCATCGCGTTGTCTTGTGGCATGTTTATTTTATGTATAGTGTCTCACAGGTTAGCTATGAACTTATCGGCTGCTTAAACTGGCAATCCCGTGAATGCTTATTACTAAGTCCTCCAACCAGTGCAAAAGAACTTGTAAACTAAGCGGCTATACATGGGGTACGAAGCTAGTTTTGGGGCGTCACTAGGGGAGGACAGCATGCGCTGGTTGCATCGGATCAAACTCGTGCCAAGCTTTATAGTACTTCTTTGCAAAACACGTGTAGTTCGTGGAAAAGCAGTAATAATCATTTGGCTGTCTATATAAAGTCTCGTTCACACGGAGTTAGTGGGACTTTATTACTTGTATTGTGTTAGCGAGAGAGTTACGCTACAAGATAATAATATGTTCTGATGTAGATAGGATTGCGTTGTTGAAATTGGAATGAACGACACGATCTTATTTGACTGGAAGCAAAGCGGAAAATTTATTGTCATGAGGTTTTTCGTTTTTCTAATTTATAGACAGATGTGTTGGAGAGTTTGTTGCGCCTGCTTTCTCTAGGAAGTGGTGAAGGGCGGGCATTTTAGGAGAGTGTTTATTTAATTTGACGTAACATAACATCACGCCTGTAATCCGCGAATGGTTAGGGAGATGTGTATCTAAGACCCCACATTTAGTCAGTTATATTTTTGAAGTGCCATATAATAGGAGCTGAACCTATTGCCCTCAACCGGACACAAATCCAGACTCAGTGGCTGCTACAGAGAAATTCTAAAAAATTCAAATCGAAAAACCCAATAACACTTTGACCAACCAGGGAATCGAACCCAAGACTCATTCAGCAGTCGCGCTTGCGACCACTAGACCAACGAGGCAGTCAATTTAGACGTTTTCAGCCTAATTTAAATAATTATGGCTTTTGATTTTTAACAAGAATATTTTATTGGTCTTCTCAAAGAATCATCATCATCATCATTTCAGCCGAAAGACGTCCACTGCTGGACATAGGCCTCCCCCAAGTGTCGCCACATTGACCGGTCCCGTGCGTCTCGCATCCAGCGGATCCCTGCAACCTTTATGAGGTCATCGGTCCACCTAGTGGGAGGCCTTCCAACGCAGCGTCTTCCGGTTCGCGGTCGCCACTCCAGAACTTTTCGGCCCCATCGGCCATCCGTTCTGCGAGCAATGTGCCCTGCCCACTGCCACTTAAGTTTGGCTATTCTTCGGGCTACGTCGGTAACTCTGGTTCTCTTGCGGATCTCCTCATTTCTGATTTGATCACGCAAGGAAACTCCGAGCATAGCCCTCTCCATTGCCCTTTGGGTGACTTTCAGCCTTCTGATGAGGCCCATTGTGAGCGACCACGTTTCGGTCCCGTATGTAATCACTGGCAACACACACTGGTCATAGACTTTCGTCTTGAGACACTGCGGTAAGTTGGACGAGAAGATACCACGCAACTTCCCGAACGCTGCCCAGCCGAGTCGGATTCGACGATTGACCTCTTTCTCGAAGTTAGACCTACCTAACTGGACCGTTTGTCCCAGGTAGACATAATCGTCTACAACTTCGAGTGTAGAGTCTCCGATCTTGATAGGAGTGGGTGTTACATGGGCATTCAACATGACTTTGGTTTTGTCCATGTTCATTTTAAGACCCACTCTTTCGGAAGCTCTACTGAGGTCATCGAGCATTGTACTGAGGTCCTCCATGGTCTCAGCCATGACCACTATATCGTCGGCAAACCGAAGGTGAGAGATGTACTCGCCATTGACGTTGATGCCTAGCCCTCTCCAGTCCAGAACCTTGAAGACATCCTCCAGTGCAGCGGTGAACAGTTTCGGAGATATGACGTCTCCCTGTCTTACACCTCGCTGCAGAAGGATAGGTTCCGAGGTCTGGTCCTGAAGTCGGACTGACATGGTGGCGTTTTTGTACAAACTCTTCAGCACCTCGATGTACCGATAGTCGATTTGGCACCGTTGGAGAGACTGCAGTACAGCCCAAGTCTCGATCGAATCGAAGGCTTTCTCGTAGTCCACAAACGCCAAGCAGAGAGGCAGGTTATACTCTTCGGTCTTCTGTATAACCTGGCGCAGCGTATGTATGTGGTCTATGGTGCTAAAGCCTTTTCGGAATCCGGCTTGTTCGGGAGGCTGAAAATCGTCAAACCTGCGCGCGAGACGATTCGTGATGACTCTTGAAAACAGCTTGTAGACATGGCTTAGAAGTGAGATGGGCCTATAGTTCTTCAGCCGGGCATTGTCGCCCTTTTTGAAGAAGAGTACCACCACACCCCTGCACCATGCCTGCGGCGTTTTCCCCTCGAGTATGACGGAATCAAACAGCTTCTGAAGGGTCTTAAGTACCGGTTTTCCACCTGCCTTCAGGAGTTCGGCCGTAATTCCGTCCTCACCCGGTGCCTTGTTGTTTTTAAGCTGTTTCAGAGCCATCCTAATCTCGTACAGGCTGACATCCGGAATGTCTTCGGTATAGTGTCGGGTCAGTCTAGCTCTTGGGTCGTTAGCTAGATTTGCAACGGGTTTACTGGTTGAAGTGTACAACTGCCCATAAAAACTCTCGATCTCCCTCAGCAGCTCCGGTTCTCAAAGAATACGATGAAACAAATCTACTGGCAAGGTACCCAACACAAAAACTTGCTCCTATTGTCTTAATCATCAATTACCAAAGGCTCTCTACAGTCACTCAAACTTCAATGCAGTTAATTCAAAATCAATCATTAATTTTACCAAACAGTTTCATTGATTCCCTTTTCTAGATAAAAATAATATTATCACACAACGAAAATAACAAGATTTCCTTAACTTGCCTTACTCAACTTGCCTACATCTATATATATAAAATAGTAAACTGAATGACTGACTGACTGACTGACTGACTGGGTGATATATCAACACACAGCCCAAACCGCTGGTCCTAGAGACATAAAACTTGGAAGATGTGTTCTTTGTGAAGAGAAGGTCTCCACTAAGAAAGGATTTTTGGGAATTCCACCCCTAAAGGGGTAAAATAGGGGATGGAAGTTTGTATGAAAGTCTGTCAGTTTTGAAGTTAGGATCTTCAAATTTTGTGTTTAGGCTGACGATTGAAATTTAATTTATACGTGTCTCGGCATTATTGATAATTCTACCCCCGAAGGGTTAAAAAGGGGGATGAAGGTAAGTAATCGGATATTAGCGACATCCACGCGGGCGAAGCCGCGGGCAAAAGCTAGTCAAATATAAAACATCACTGTCCCCGTGTGAACACATCCTTAGCGACATGTTCTAATAAAGAGCGCGAACATGTTCGGTATGTGAGACATGTTGATAAAACGATGTAACGTAGGAATGAAAGAAAATAAACGTAGGTAAGTGTTATAACATTGTTACGCTTCGTTGTTGTCGAGAGCTGAATCATACCCAGTGGGACACCAACCTGCATCTCTGTGAGACGACTGTCAGGAGGAGAGTTGGTATTGTTATGTAAATAAGTTACTCCATTTTAAAATCTAAGTTTTCGTTCCTTGTTGTTGAACTTGAGCTCAAATCGTCGTAATCGCTTTTAAAAGAAAGGAACGGACACAGAAAGAAGCAAACTTTCCATACATTTTTTCTTAGTTCTAATTTCAAAGGCATGTTCCTTAGAATTTATAGTTTCAGATTTATTCTTATTGAATCATCCCAACGGTTCTACCTATTATACAATTATACATACCTTCGAAAATTGCACTTTCAACCAGTAGGTTGTACCTTGAAAGATAAGACTATTGAAAAAATGCATTTAAAAACGTATCATCTACTCTCAAGCAAACGTCTAATTCAATATTCTGTCTTAATAAAGTCGCGACTATGTAAAAGCCCCAATACATTTCAGACGTTATTCGTAATGCAACAAACCTTTTAGTGATAGTAAAGGCGTTGCTCCACAGCAATCCATGGCTAAGCTATGCACGTGATTTTTTGTCAATTTTATACGGTAGCTACAAGCCAAAAGAACCATGCTGCCCTAGAAGCCTTGTGTCCCAGACGCGTGGCTTTCAAACAAATGAATCGCGCATCTAACGTGGCAAACCTCTCCGTACATATCTTATGTAGCAGTGGACCGAACTTTAGACAGGCCGAGTTTATCCAACGAAATGTTTTAGGATAAAAATGTCAAGTAGGTAGGTTTAATCTTGCCCTTTTACTTAAGTTACATTTCAGAACTTAAGATTAAGGCGTATTTCTTTAAGAGGTTGAGCTAATCTGACAATTATTCTTGTTGTTACTTTATTTTTGAGTCTATTTTTAGAGGCAGATTAATTTTTGTCTATCTTTTATCTTAATGGAGCTTTTATATATTATCACAATCGGAGTTTAAAGCGCATTAAACTATCTCTCGTCGTATGTCCTACGAATAATCACGGAAGATATCCCGTAAGTGACAGTATAAGTTTAGTTCTAAACCGTGAAAGCTTAAAACAGTATTTGAATAGTATTATAATAAAAATCTGGCTTTAGTTGAAATCGAACCCGTAACCCCAAAAAGAGCCCGCAAACATCACCACTCCACTACAAACACATTTATCCACATAGTCGCAGAGCGTGGGAACATTCCGCCACACTCATGCTCAACACATGTAGGCACGGAGCTCGCGCCGAAAGAGCTCTTTATTCCTTTTGTCACGCAATGTAAACGTTTTCGTGTAAACTGAAATATGTTGTTCTGTAGTCTTTCAGTAGCTGGGACACGCGAAATGGAAAGAGGAAAAGTGGTAAAAGGGTTGTGTACTGGTTTCTAAAGATAATGGAAGAACACCTTGTATGTGATAAATTGCCATTTTATCTTCATTTCAGCATAGGACACATTTTATGTATACTATCCGCCTTTTTAATCTACTAGATAACTAGTAGATACAATTATACAAATTAACTCTCTAGTTTTACTTATGGGGTTAGGCAGAAAGAGAAACTCAAGATGGCTACTTGGTTTTTTACATAGGATAATTTTATGAATGATTGTTACGACAGAAGACCAAGGCATTCCAAACTTGGTGGTATTTCATATTTCAATTGATACTTTCAAATTCTTACGACCTCTACGACCATCCACCTGTTCGGACCACCTCTGGTAACTAGGACTAAACTTGCAACTAACTACTTTTTCTTCAGCTAGCTTGAGCCCGTGGCTTCACTTGCGTAAGGCCGGAAATAATCCCACGGGAAAGTTTGAAATATAGCTTTTGACAGTCGAGGATCATGTAGCTTTCCATTGTTTTTTTTATCCTCTACAGATTTTTCTCTACATCAAAACATGCAAACTTTAACTGTTTATAATGTTAAGTATAAAATATATAATCTGTCTGTTTGTCCACAGGTGGGCGTCCTGCCGCCCGTGCGTCGCGCGCGTCCGCCACGCCTCGCAGACATACCCAGGTAGGTACACACCATATTATAAGTAGAAGTATAGGACTTCTGTTTAGACAAAGATTCTAAATTCTGGGTGAGACTACACTTAGGAACACGGAATGGGCTTGAACCTATTACGGTAATTTTGGCATTTAGATCAGCGCGATGTCGAGTCGCGTAGTGCGATCCAAAACAAGGCAAATGATGCCATTTTCGCATTTAATGCACGGGCATAAAGCTCGTTCTGTATAGCTCACGCCCGCGTCGATTATTATATGGTCACTCCCGAACAATAAAGACTGTCACTGAGACACAGGATCAAAGAGACATCGATGCACAAACAGTTACAACGACTCAGTACATCATGCGGAACCCAAATATAGAAATTTTTCTAAGTCAGCTGTTTCCTACAAAAGTGCGTACCTACACGGTCAAAATGTATGGAATGGCTGATTTCTTTTTTAATTACCGACGAAAAATTTCTATCTGGGGTAGAGTACTGAATACGTGGTCACCGTTTATGCATCGATGTCTTCCATCCTGTACATTAGAATAATATGACAATACGGCAATTTAACATATTCATCGAAGTTCGTAACAGTTGTCTTTCTTCAGATGAAGTCAATCCTTTCCAATTTCCATGCGGCGTGTAACAACGGTTACGGAAACCCCATCGTATTTTATTACTTCCTATCTAAAGTTGATGGGACTGTGACCTTCGATGTAATATATTATTCTCCCGTCTCTAGAGGCTCGATATTACGATATCGATTTTATAATCATACTAACGACATTAAAACGTTACTATTTGAGTGGAAAGACTCCTTGTAATACGTCCTTATTTTCCGCGGTTTTTTCACATCGTAGAGAAAATAGTTCATAAAACTAAATTAAAACACGTACCTCATATTTAAATCCACGTGCCTTAAGAGCCAATATCATCTAAATTCGTTCTGCCGTTCCAGCGTGATGGAGTACCAGTCTGAAGCGGAGACCTCTAAATTGAAATAAAACACAGTAAATGTTTTAATATCAATTTGGATTTATTTGACCGGTGATTTTATGCCATTATTTAAATATGACTTTGGGTATGTGGCCACCGCAGCTGGCGTAATCTGGAGCTCCAATTTTGCACACACTGTTCGCAGTAAATCAAGCTGTACTTCACAACATTTTTCAGTTTTATTTTCAATTAAAACATCTGCCTCTAAAAAACACCCGTTATTATTGGAGTGAGCGCTATATTCAAGTTGGTCAATAACTAGACACAAAAAAGATGATCTAGTTCACATATAAACTAGATCATCATAACGAAATTATTTTATAATCACAAAAATACGCCCAATTACGAATTATACATTACCGTGTCGATTTATATTATAAGGACATCAATAAAGGAATTATTTAAGGCTCAAATAGCACGCAAAATACGCGCTTTGACGTGGAGTTGCGGACACCAGCCCGTTATGCAATACAATACAATATATAACATTTTGTTCTACATTCACTGATGCTGTATTAAAAATTGTATCCTATTTTTCTGCAACTTGGAATATATAAAGCCAGTCCACAATACAGTAAGGTAGAAAATAATGCATTTCAGTAAACAGGACACGTTCCCTCATCGACAAACTATCTAACTTGAGACTGGTTCTAAATAAGGTCTTATCTCTCAAAGAATCTAGGTTTCTGGATCAAAACTTATACATTGAAAGCTCTCATAATAATAGCGGAATGCTTTCTAAAGATAAAGATACATTTATTTTGTAAACCATGAGTATGTATACACTATTCTAGATAAAAGTATGTAAAATGTGTATCTGTTGAAGTTCTTGAAGGTAGAAAGTGGGAAGGAAAATGTGAATTCGGTCATTATGCAAAGAGAAAATATTGTCAAACCACTTTGTGTTTTCTATAAAAAATATAAAGAGGTAAAATTTGTTTTGTGAGTTTGTATGTCACCTTCGGAACTAATGACCTAATTCTAAAAATTCTTTCACGGGCAGAAAGCTACACTATTCGTGGGGCTATAAATTATATTTATATCATGCATACAAGCCGAGCTATCACAATTTTTGCGGACAAAGTCGTGGGCGAAGTGCTAGTCTTCTATAACACAATAGACTGATCTGCACTGACTGACTAACTGACTGCACACGGCGGGCGTCCAGTAAGAATTCCCATCGGCAAAAAATTATGAACATTCTATACAAACTTTCATTACTTTACAAATATTATTTTTTTCATAATTCTTACTTAATCTAGCTAGTCATTTCTCGTTACATCTATTTTTAATTGCTTCATTAACGACGTTCTGAACTTGATTTCTGTGTTAAATAAAATGGATTGTGAATTTTGTTGTAATCTCCAATATCTGTAACATTTTAAACCTAATCGCCGAGGATATTTCAAAGAGATTTCGCCATCAAAGGAGAGCAAAGGAAATGAACCAAAAATGTTTCTACTCACAAAGTAGGAACCCTCGGTACAGTCACTAGCATAAATAAGTGATCATTTATAAAAACTCAAAAGTGATTTTCATGTTATATCGATTTAAACTCTGAGGTGAGGCCTATTTAATAACAGTACGAAAATAGTAACTAACGAAAAAAAATCACCACATTTCTAGCCTTTTTCGGGTCGGCTTCCAGTCTAACCGGATGCAACTGAAAACCAGTATTATACTTGAAGCGACTGCCTACCTGACCACCAGAACCCAGTCATTACTGGGTAAAACGATACTCACTTTTAAAAGTTGTGCACATGTTAACATATTAGTGCTCATTACTGTACATCTGCATATACTTTGAATACTTATTTTTACATGGCGAACTTGTAATGTAAGCTCGCAAGAAAATTTACAAGTAAATTCACATTTCCAGAGTTTTGTGTTTCATTGGATTCTTTGAGAGCTTTTGTGTTCATTTTCTGTTGAAATATGAGGGGTGCAAAGGTACCATTTATGGAGGTGAAAGTTGATGTAACATGCCTCGTGAGATTTGAAAACGTTGCATTTATGAATTTGGTGATAATTAGCAGTATTACCAAAATAATGTTTTTTTTTTTTAATACATTGCCCCACTCTAGGAATTTATTCTGTATCGTGGGTGCGTTTTAAAACATTTATACTGACATACACAAAGCCAGAGCTAAAACAACTACTTGTAGGACATACAAATATTTTTTTCCGGACGGGGATCGAACCCGCGACACGCAGCGCAGTAGCCAATGCGCTAACCGTGCCGTCAAAGTCGTTTTAGGGGTAGACAGAGGTACGCGCAAATTTCGCTCCATGTTCAAGTCCCACATAATAGATGGTTGAGGTTAACCTAATGCGAATTGGGCACAGCCTTGATTCCGGCTGCTTACCTGGAAAACTGGATGGCGCTAATTTGTCTAACCCTTTTTTCGAACCCAAATATTCCATGCTCTGCTGTAGCGCTTATAACCACTGAACCAACAAAGCAGACGCTTACATAACATAACATCACGCCTGTAATCCCCAAACGGTTAGGCAAAGGTGTACTTAATAGTACACCCAAATTTCGCCAGTTATGTAATAGGGGGCGAGCCTATTACCTTCAAATGGGCGCAAATCCAGACTCCGTGGCTACTACTGAGAAATTCCTGATGGAAAAACCTAATGACACTTTGCCCGACCCGGGAATCGAACCCAGGGCTTCAGCCGTCACTTCTCTGCATAAAATAAAGAAAATTGTAGAAACAAAAGATTTTTCGCAAGTCTTTCATCAAGGTTTTCACTCGGTGAGCATCACTCCTGCGTCCTTATACCTATTAGAGTGCTGACGTAAGACTCCGAGGGGAGAATTTGTGAATAAAATAAGTTCGCGGAGTTTCATTGGATATTTTGAGAGTTTCTTTGTGTGCGAAAGAAATAAGATGTTGGGGTGAGGAAATGTGTTTTGACTTTAGCTGTTGTGGAAATGCTGTTGAAAAATTTATGTCACGTGTTCTTTCGTCTTTGAAAGTACATTTTTTAATGTCATCACGCCCGAACCCAAGACGCCATGCTCATGTTTCCTAAAAGAGCAATACCTACAAGTCAAAATATATGGAACTGGTGATTTTTTTTCTTACTGATGAAAAATTTTCATGTGGATGATGAATTCATGAATTCTATACGTAGGTAGCATTTCTACTCTGTATAACCTGTTGCAAACTATAGAGATCATAGCCCATCAGTGGGATAGGCAGATAACAAGTAGCACTAGGTAAAATCATAGTGGACACTCATCAACGACACGTCTACTTTTTCTTAACGTTTCATCTTATTATAACCCATAATGGAAACTACCATATTTGAAATAAACTTATTTATGGATAAAAGGCTGCCTCGTTGGTCTAGTGGTCGCAAGCGCAACTGCTGAGCATTAGGTCCTGGGTTGGTTCCCGGGTCGCGCAAAGTTATTGGGTTGGTTATAGAATTAGTGCCCGGTTGATGGCAATAGGCTCACCCCCTATTACATGGGACTTATACATAACTGGCGCTATGTAGGTATACTATTAGGTACACCTCTGCCTAACCCTTCGGGGATTACAGTAGATGAGACATGTAATGTTATTGGTAAAAAAGCAGCTATAAAATTCAACACAGTCTCAACGAAATTCTCTATAATAACGATGAAATCAGACAGATAAGTAGATTAATTAAGCTTCCGGTATTTGAACGGAAGTGACGCAACCATGTTATGGTGGTTCTCAATATTTAGATAGCGGATCTTGAGGGATACTCAGTTAATAAGGAAACTGTTGCTTGTGCTCATTGTGATGGAAGTTAGGTTAAGTAGGATAATTTATTAGTAAACAAATGTTATTGTTATATTAGATTGTAAATGTTTAGTAACATAGTTTTTAAGTCGATTTGTTAATACTACTTGTATTGTGTGTAGGTACTTAAACTTATACTGTCACTTACGGGATATCTTCCGTGATTGTTCATTATAATAATATCGGGAGCTCAAAATAATGAACAATCACGGAAGATATCCCGTAAGTGACAGTATAAGTTTAGTTGTAAACCGTGAAAGCTTAAAACAGTGTTTAAAATAATATATGTATAATTTGTAAGCAAGTAGAACACTGAGGTACAAATTAATTGTTCTTTTATTTATACCCCATACCCATCACGTCTCTGTAGACGCATATATATTAGCGAAACTAGAAAATTGAATTTGAGCCTATATATCTATTTCATCATCTGCGTGGCCTTTTCCCAACGATATTGGGGTCGGCTTCCAGTTTAACCGGACGCAGCTGAATACCAGTATTTTACATGGAGCGACTGCCTATCTGACCTCCACAACCCAGTAAGTACTGGGTAATAGGATACCCCTTGGTAAGAATGGTTATCAGACTTTTTGGGCCACTGACTACTTAACGACTGTCAAAGATCTACAAATGACAACCGGGACCAACGGCTATATACATATTTAATGTACTAATTACTAATTGGCCTTATTCACAAAATAAAACAAGTTACATGAAACACGTCCAACGTCTAATAAGATCGGCTCCCGTAGCTCACTACACTAAAAGTTAAACTACCAAAACTTCGTTTACTACCGACACTAACTTGCTCAGAACTAACAAATAACATTAACAGTTTATTTTCTAACTCCCCAGCTAAACGAAGTTAAGCTTGCCAAGGTTCAAGGAGAATTTAATTAAAGTGATGCCTTCCTACATGCACCTATGTAACTGATCCTAATAATATTATAAATGCGACAGTTTGTGAGAATGGATAGATGGATGTTTGTTACTCTTTCACGCAAAAACAACTGAACGGATATGGATGAAATTTGGCACACAGATAGTTTATAACCTGGATTAACACACCTACTTTTTTATCCCGGTAGCACGATTTCTGACAACCTGTACCATTATTAAAAATCTAAGAAAAAGAGGCGGGACACCTGGGACAAACGGCTTTACATGCTCTCTGAAACGAGCATGTAAAGCCGTTTCTTGTGTCCTGAAAGTTTGTCTGTTTGTTTTTAGGCGACTGTGTTGCAAACACAAGTGACTACAGTTATGATACCGATTATAATCTAGGCAGGGGACTGGATCGGCGATCATAATATCATAGCTAGTGCTCCTGAAGGTACTCCCTTTTTTCTCCTAAAATTGTTTGTCCTAAAATCATTATCCATAACACGTTTGCTATAAACTTCAGTAACCATAATGTTCAAAATCCCGAAATTTTGTTTAACATAATTATCTTTAGTTCTAAAAGTATTCTGTCATAATATCGAGTACTATAATAATAGAATCTCCTAATTTTACATGACCTAAAGTCATATGTCCTAAGTATTGTGATAAATATCAATCAAAATCAATAAATCAATCAATTCAAGTTGTCACAGTCCACTGCTGGACATGAACCCCTCGCAACCTGCGCCATTACACCAGCAATCCTTCTACTTCCGCCTCCACTTGTCATTAGCAACCTTTTTAAGATTTCCGGTCCGTCTAGCTAGGAGGCAGACTTCGCCTGCCGATAGGAGGTTCCCACTCCAGGACTAGATAGCTGTATAGGCCATCGACAGGCTGATACTGCTATGTATTTTAATTTCCACGTAGTTACTGATTATACAAGGTGGAGACGACAATACGACAATTTTGGCCAAGGTTTTTGAAGTAGCGAGTTGGCAACATGTGTTTAACGTTTATACCGATGCGGGATTCGTTAACCTGTTGGTGGTAGCCTTTTATCTACACTATGTAGAAAATGCTAAAAATGAAAAATAACGTCCTGTGAATAAACTGCATACAAAATTCAATCAAAAATATCCAGTAATTTTCGATTGAATTTTTGTATGCAGACTAGGAACGTCATGAGTTACATACAGTTTAATTTATTGTCGCATTGTCGTCTCCACCCTGTATACCTTCTATGTGCCCATCTGTTCGCTAAACTAATAATCCTAATCTCATTTACGAACCGGCCTGAAAATAATATAAAAAGTTAGAACTTGTTACACGTTATAACTTAGTTAGTTAACAATTTACAACTACGGAGCAGTGAGGGAGGAATAACTGGTACTTTTACGAGAAAAAAGTTTCTTGTAGTACGACGCGGTTTCTAGAAAAAAATGGAGATAGGAGATTGATATGTGCTGCTGATATCATGTTGAAGTTTGACTGTTTGTAACAGCTTGTAATTCGTAATGTATGTAAAGTTTGGACAAAGAGATTTAAACTACTGAATATCTCTTGTTAGTCTAGTGTTAAGTGTCAATTCAACCTAACCATTCGGGGATTACAAGCGTGATGTTATTTTATGAAACTTACATGAAATAGCCTTCACATCCAGCGAGTCTATGCAATGTAATAATAAACAGTAATTTATCCAGATTATGATTGTTATAATTAATTGCAAATTTGACCATGTAAGACTTATGTATGTACCTGACTATAATATTATTAATTGACTTCACTTTAATTTCTATTTTGTTTTGTTGACATTATTTTGTTTGTATTCATATTTTAACTTATGTAATAATAATTTGCACGCCGTAAGGTAGACTGTAGCCGATCTCATTAATTTATGTACAACACCTAATCTGTACCTACTTTCATAGCAAATAAATTCTGATTCTGATTCTGATTCTGAACAATCTTGTGAAAAAAACAATTATAACTTGAAATTATTTCCTTATCTATTTTGAAATAAATTAATATATTTTTCTACTTCAGTGTAAGCTTTATAATTGACAGCAAAACCACTTATCATAAAAAAAATCTACAAAACCATCATAAAAATTATAATTAGTTTCTTAGATCTTTGATAAAAGCTGTCAGATAATACTGAGGAACACGAGATGAGATCTTTTGGAGGCAGCCCTCCTCTCATTACGTATTATATAATATACATGCTTATGTATTTAGATTATGTTGATATAAGAGGGAGGCAAGTGGCCGCGGAAAATGAAATGTTAAATTAAAAGCGGGTCGGTAATATGTGTCTTTTAGACAGACATTACAGAATGAAAGGAGATGCGTTAACTTTTATATGAGTTTTGATCTGTAATGTAAGAATTGAAAACTTTTAATAGGGTCAGAGTTTTGCTAGGCTTTGGCTAGGCTAACAGGCAGCGAAGGCAATCTAAATAAACGAAAACAATCCAGTCTAACCGAAACACAACACGACTTGATTGGTCGGTATGTAGCCCTGATAGGACTGAAGATACGCCAGATCATAATAAAATCAAAATATTTTATTTCACATAGGCCTCGATGGGCACTTATAAAACGTCGACAAAAAGGTGCACGGTTCGGGTTGCTCGTTTCCTATGGAGAAGAACCGGCAAGAAACTCCATGGTTACTCTTTTCAATAGGAAAGCTATACCATACAGGTTACCTTTATACCTTTTTAAACTATTTACATGCCATTTACAGCTACAACTCACTTTAAAATAATTATGTTTTTATAAAGGAATGCTGAAGATTATGAACAAAAACGTATCGTTTTTGTCACATCATCCAACACACGTCTGGTTGGAGGACCCTCCCTTTTCAACCGGGGATGAGAAACTTTACACCCTGTTCATCATACCCCCAAGGTATCCTGAAGGTACTTCCGGGATATCCTCATAATTTTCCTCACAAGTATACCATACCTGGTTTAGGGAATCGAGGTCATAGTCTATCTGTGTGCCAATTTCACCAAAATCCATTCACCCGTTATGGCGTGAAAGGGTAAACAAACAGGCAAGCTTACTTTCGAAAAAATAATATTATAGTACGTGTTTTAGGCCACGATAAGTAGCAAAAGCGCTATATTTTCATTTCGCGGATATGCCTCGGTGACCCAAGCTCGGTCGCTTTTCAAACCACTGAACAAACAAGTGATACAGTGTTTGGTCTACTTTCAGTCGTCTGCAATTTGAATTCCCACTCACTGCTCATGGCAAGACCAGTGTTTCGCATGGTCGTCATTGGTTTCATTCAATTTGATCATTTAGAGGGACTACTTCTACTAACCTTAAAGTTTCACTTGAACTGGTTTCTTCTATAACTAATAATATTTGTTAATTTTGCCCCATAATACTTTGCCCGACCTGGGTATCGAACCCAGGATGTCATGCTCAGCAGTCGTAATAATGTAATATTGTTGAAAATTACTGTTTAAAATGCTAACACGTAACAAGTACGTACATGTACTCGTAGCATTATTATCTACGTAGTTACTCGAGTTTGTTTATCTGTTTGTCCATGTTTTACTCAGAAACTACTAAACGGATAACAATTCCAGTAATCCCAATATTTTCAAATGACTAGACTTTACAGGGACAAAATCTTACTCGCACGAGTAACCAGTGAAACCCTTATCCTAATCAAATTCATGAAACTCCCTGAAGCTTTCTGTTCCAGGGTCGAGTTTCACACATTACACTAAATTATTGGTCTGAAGTTTGACTGTTTTCATCGAAAAGCAATGATGGAGGACGGAAAGTTCCAGAAATGGGGTCAGTAGAGATGTTGGGATGGTTGTTATAATCATAAAATCACTGAGTAATATATTATAGTGATAATATTATTGTAATAAGAAAAGTTTGTTCGTCTGAACATTTGATGTGGAGGATTGGCTTTGATGTAGATTATGACGATGTTTAGACAAAGTTTCGTGAAATCGATTTAGTTTCATCTGTGGATTGAGGGTCATTTCTGACCTCCGAAACATTTATTGGTTCGCAAAGCAAATATAACCTCATCTGCGGTTAGATTCCAGGGCTGCGGGACTGTTCGAAAGATATACCGTGGCCCTGGAACACAAAGGGCAAAGAAGGAACATGGATGGGTTTTAGTCAGTACAAGTCTGACACTCCCTTCCGCTCCGCCCAGAGTGGGGGGGGTCATTTGATGATTTCCTATCCGAAAAAAAAAAAATTAAAAAAAAATCCGCGGTTTGATCCATAATTAAATGACCGAATTATTGTGACTGCAATAGTTGAATATGCGTCTCGGGACACGCGCCTACTACTCAAGAACCTCATCTGACACTAGGAAATGCAATATAGTCATAATGAGATCGCCTAATACCGAGATCTCGTACCAATATTGCAAAATTAATCTCGCACTCAAACTCACGCGCAATCTCACGCAGAAGACAATCTCACTTGGCACTCTAGAGCCTCTCGTTTGACACACATGACACTATCGCCTTACACCCGTGACACTCTATAGCAAAAGTGCAGACACTCCCTCGCCTGTCACTTGTGATATTTCCTGACACCCGTGACAGTCTCGTTAGATACTCGTGACACTCCCACCTGACACTTGTGACACTCTTGATACTCTCGCAGTACACTTCTTTAGTAGATTATCTATACATATAAAATTCAAAGTCCTGACTGACTGACTGACTGACTTATATATCAACGCACAGCCCAAACCACTGGTCCTAGAGACATGAAATTTGGACAGTGTACTTTTTGTGAAAAGTAGATATCCACTAAGAAAGGGTTTTTCGAAATTCCACCCCTAAGAGGGTGAAATGGGTGTTGAATTTTCTGTGAAACTCTCTCGGGGTCGATTGACTTGAAAATGTGTCTACATATACTTCAGTTAAAATGATGAGATACGTGTATCACAGTTTTTCCGTAATCATCCCCAATTTAAAATTCAATGTCCTGACTGGCTGACTGATACATCAACGCACAGCCCAAACCGCTGGTTCTAGAGACATGAAATTTGGAGAATGTACTCTTTGTGGAGAGTAGGTATCCACTGGGAAAGGATTTTTTGAAATTCCACCCCTAATAGGGTGAAATGGGGTTTTGAATTTTATGTGAAACTTTTTATTCTCGGAGTCGATTGACTTGAAAATATGTCTACTTATACTTCAGTTAAAATGATGAGATACGTGTATTACAAAATCATCCCCCAATTTAAAATTCCATGTCCTGACTGGCTGACTGATATACCAACGCACAGCCCAAACCGCGGGTCCCAGAGATATGAAAATTGGAGGGTGTATTCTTTGTGAAGAGTTAGTATCAGTTTTTCGAAATTCCTACCCCTTAGAGGGTGAAATGGGGTGTTAAATTTTCTGTGAAACTTTTTACTCTCGGGGTCGATTGACTTGAAAATTTGTTTACATACTCTTCAGATAAAATCCAGTAAATCCGATGTCCAATCTCAAACCAAGGTATCAATATTTCACGTATCTAATTTAATTGATATAACTTTATAATAATAATTGCAAGTTATAAGCAAGTACATGTAAATCTATGTATGTATTATAGATAGATACATAGATTACTTTTTATTCCAGAAGTAAGATCCCGTGGGCAATTCCCCGGCAATGTCCGCGGCTTCGCCCGCGTGGTAACTCCACGCGGGCGAAGCCGCGGACATAAGCTAGTAATAATAATACCTTAGTATTGACGCGTAGCGGATAGGATATTGCTACGATAGCGTAGCGGTGTAGCAGACATTGGCATCTCGTTAGCTACGCCGTAGTTACATATTGTATTCCGAGGCGCTAGCACGAGCGTGCGGTGTAAGCGTCACGTATTCACGGCGATTTTAAAATTAAAACTACTCATTTCCACGGCTAATTACACTAGGATCCGTACCCTACCGGCTACTTAGTGGCAGAATAGATAATTTTGGTAGAAATTCTACCCTACAGAGTTCTACCGTAGAAATTTCGTATATTATGAAATATAGTAATGTCCATTTTTAACATATTTTATTTGAAACCTAAAAATGTCCATGTCTTTATTGAATATTTTAACAGAATTCTTATTAAAACTTATCCCGAAATGTCCTGTATACATGGAACAAGTTAGCTTTTGAATAAATTGAGAAAGTTGGAAAAGTTGTAACGTCATGAAACCCTGAGCAGGTACATGTCATATAGAGTGGGTACACCTACTTGTAGTTAGGCTTTGTAAACTTTTACAGCTAAAGGTTGACTTTAGCTGTAAAAGTTTAAATTTAAAAAGCCACCAAAGATTTAAATCGTTAAATTCGCCCTAACAATTCAAAAATGGTCATATTGACAATGACCATTAAATAGTATTGTTTAGCTCACTGATACTGAAAGTCCTATCTATCGTTCTTCTCGCAACCTAAGAACGAGGAGGGCACAACGAATTATTTGAATCTTTGCATGCAATATCTTCTGCCATCCAGTCTAACTAGATGCAGCTGAATACCAGTATTTTACATGGAGCGACTGCCTATCTGACCTCCCCAACCCAGTTATTACTGCTGGGTAATACAACACCCCTTGGTAAGACTGGTTGTCAGACTTTCAGTCCACTGACTATCTGTAACGACTGTCAAAGATCTATAAATGACAGCGGACCAACGGCTTAGCGTGCTTTTCGAGGCGCGATGAAACGCGGTATGTAATAGGTAGTCACCCACACACAGAGCAACCTTGGTAAGCGCTGTTAACCTGAAGATCGACCCGAACGGCACCGGCGGTTATTATTTAGCCAAGAGTTCGTTCTTTGCATGCAATATAATCATATTGCATGGTATTTGCGTTATTTTGAATAGCGCAGTGACGGTGGGCACGTGGCATTGTATCAACACACGTCCGACATGTGTTAGTAAACACTTAACAGCCGATATCTTAGTGTTGTGATCAACAGAACATCTACACAATTCATTGTGTCGTCAATACAATCCTAATTACGTCAATACGTTTGACAAATGAATGTGTATTATTTATAAAAATCAGATAACTTCGTTTCAGCCAGTAACAGGGGCCATGCCTATTGCTATCAACACACCTCCGGGAAGATCCTGATGGAAACACCCATAGCTTGCCTGACATGGGACTAGATCCCAGGACCTCATGTTCAGTAGTAGCTTAGTCGTTGTTTGTAACCACTACTAGACCATTGAATTTACTCTAACATAACATTACGCCTATAATCCCGGAAGGGTTTATCAGAAGTGTACCTAATAGTACACCTACATTTCGCCAGTTATGTTTAAGTCCCATGTAATAAGGTGCGAGCATATTGCCATCAACCGGGAACAAATCCAGACTCCGTGGCTGATAAAGAGAAATTCCTGATGGAAAAACCCAATAACACTTTTCCCGACCCGAGAATCGAACCCAGGACCTCATACTCAGTAGTCGCACTTGAGACCACTAGACCAACGAGGCAGTGTACTTAATAAATTATATCAGAAATACATAATACACTATCTGGAAGCAAAGAGAAGGTGCTAAAGTCCTTTGTAATGTTCAAACAACTTGTACTGAGTCTGTAGACTGTGTGGTTTACCGATCACATGCTTGTTTTAATAAAGCCCATTTCTGTTGCTTAGATATGAAAATACTGCAGTTATTTTGAAAAATTTTCGTATTATAAATGGATGTCACATATATTATCTTCTAATTTTTAGTTTTCGTGCCTGCCCTTCACTATAGTGAAATGCTAGTCTGGGTCAGAAGCCACGACATGCAGCTTGTTAGTCGAGACCTCAACCACTAGGCTACTAGTGCTCCCGATACACTATTAAATCTATCTCCACAAGATATATATTCTATTTCTATTTCCCTTTTAAAAGTTGTCCTTTTTCCGGAGTTCTGCCAGCTGGTTTTGCCATTAAAGGTGATAAGCCAAAAAGAGACGTTAATAAATAAGTAACTACTTTAAGTTTACAAAAATTATGATAAATATTAGAGAAAACAGTATCCATATAAGTGTAATACTTATTTATTTAACACATTATCCTATTGATTGGCTAACAACGCCATCTCGTGGTCAATCAATTAACATACTGCCGCTAAGCAGACATCATAATATCCATTGCTCTATAAGTTGTTCAATATCTGTTTAAATAATAAGTTACTTTGTTTAAATAAGAACTTAACATGTCCTATGATAGACATAGAACTGCTTTCAATGACATAAAGAATAATACTGTTAAAAGTCGAATAATGCTAACACCTGAGGTTTTGTCATGTGAGCAATTCTTTGATATGTGAGTTTTCACTTACACTGACAATATAAGTTTTATACAAATAAATACAAAATCATTTTCAGAAAACGATTCGTCTTGATAACCACGTAAAACAAATGAAATGATCTCAAAAAATCTTTGATCTTATACTTTTAATATCTCTTCAGTTTATAACGAAATCTCGTTTTTCTTATAGACTGCCTGTGTGAACGTGTCGTCCTCTTTTAATCTACGTAATTGATGTTGATGTGGTTTAAGCATTTCTGAGAGGTTTATTGGTACAGTGTTTAACTTAGGTACAGCACAGAAATTGTTTAGTCATGTCGCCCCTATATCCGTGCGAAGCAAGAGGGGGTCGCTAGGTTATAAGAAAAAGTTGGATTTAGATTCTGTTCAAATGCAAGAAGAAATAGAGTACTTAGACAAGTGGCAAAGTGTTTCTTTAGAAAAGCTCATGTCAATTCTGTTTAGAGTCAAAAATGTCTGACTTTTCCATCACTGTTATTGCTGATAGAATGTAGCTTTGTCTAGACAACGTTCAAAGATTACTTTAAAAACAAAATCAAATCCTTTATTTCATTTAGGCCACGATATGGAACCCTGGCACAGCCAGAAGGCGGCGCGGTTGACCTCGCAGGAGATGACGGGGGGAGCTGGAGAGAACCAACAACCACTGGTCTACATTAGCCCTAGATCGAAAGATTTGGAAGTTATGAGGCCTTTGCCCAGCTGTGGGATGACATTGTGAGGCCATTAAAGGCACTTTTGAACGTCAAATACGGAAATAGAATTGAATCTATTACCCAAAAAGGTAGTTTCGTTCGTAGAATGGGTTATCTGTTCCATTTGCCGGTTTTTTCGTAGAAAAGCAATAGATCAATTAATCCGCTTCCCCCACACCACCAATTACTTTAGATTAGAAACCTGTTGCTAATAGAATACTCGAGGAAAACGACGCAGTACGAGCTGCGAGCGACGGACATTAATCTTACACAATTATTCAACAGATTAACTTAACTAAGATTCATTATTATTTACTGACTCCCTGATTGCATGTAGATCCGGGATTTATTAAATACATAAGTAAACATGGATCTTTAAATGCGTTGAAACAACCAAGACGATTGTTTAGGTCATCTTAAATCTAATTGAAAACACACACAATAAATCTACGGCATCAATTTTTATTTCTTACCTTTTGCCAAATATGTTGGTTAGACAGTAAGCTAGCCCCAACAGTATGCAGCTGAATCCCAAAGTTTTATATAGAGCAACTGCCTATCTGACTTCCACAACCCAGGAACGGGGTTCCACAACCTATCACCGTAAGTAGTTTACAGTAAGACCAAAAATCGGCAAGCTTTTAAAATAATGAATAACAACAGTATTTTTACAAACAATGAAGTCAACATATTCCGAGCGCAACCGCTTTTACCCGACTGCCAAGGAAGGGTTTTTCGCGCGTATCTTACAGGATACAAACAAACAAACAAATATGTTCAAACAAACATGTATCTTCCAACCGGCTGGATGGAATTCGACATATTTTATGGTATCGTTATATTCGTCTTAAAAACTCAAGTGTGAAGTGTCATTAGATAGGTATCAAAATAAAAGAAATTTAAATGGGATTCCAAAAATATATACAAATTATATGTTTAAATTTAATTAGGAATATTATAATGATAATTTTTGCAGTCAGTTTTTTGATTTTTCTGATTATGTAACTTTGTTAGCTTAGCCTTTGGCGTTGTCTATAGGCTAGGTGGCAGCGACCACTTCTCACCAGGGTCCCAGCCAAGTCTGATTATGTAATCGTGCCAAAATGGCCGATCATAGGCACCCAATTGTTTATATTCACTGATATGATAATCTCTGAAATCAAAGTCATTGTTGTTCAGATGTCCAACCACGGACAAGTCATCGGTCTGACAAAGGTATGATTTTTCGCTATTCTAATATTGACATTTTAATGACTGAGACTCCATTGTACATCCCTGACTTTAAAGACTATGGATTATTTCCACAATAGTAATGGTGTTGTCTTGGTATGGGTGTCATAATGATCAATCATAGAAAATGGCAGACTTGTCCCACAAGTGTATCGTTGTCGTTTTAATAACCAACCTCAATTAACATAAATTACAATCAATTAATATCAATATTGCATCTTATATTAATAGCTATGAATCTGTGTGGCAAGTGAAGCAGGATTACTATTTACTGCGCTCTGAGATCATCGACACAAACAAGAAATAGGGATGGGACATTACAGTCCCTACAGCGCTCCTGAATAGCTTCATACTCCACACTCAACATATATTTTCATTCCACATGGGAACTTAGGTTTTGAGCCTTTCAGCAGACTGGCCCGCATCATGAGGGCTAGTTAGTGTGCTACATGAATACTATCAAAGACCGCAGTGTCCAATGAAAGCATTAATGTTAAAAAGCTTAAACTTTGTAAACATAATCCGACTTGACACCCTAGAGGTACTTTTATATCAACTTCAGTTAAAAAGAGCTACTTACAGCCAGTTGGTAGTTCAAAGGGACAAGCATGCCAACTTTACACGCTCGCTAAGTAGGCCAGTGGTGCTCAAACCTGGCGGGAACTCTGTGCTAAACGCCAATTACTCGTACTTCAAAAACGTTCGCATTTTAGGACAGTAAATGTTAAAATGTAGTCAAAGGAGTAGTTGTTATATTTGACCACTTACTTACTCCATCATCTTGATACTCAGTACAATTCACTTAAAACACTTTTACAAATGTTTACCAACAACGCCCCCTGTCAATGTGAATCAAGCGCCAAAAGATCCTAAAGGCTTTTTGCCAGATTACCACATCTGTAATCCCCGAAGGGTAAGGCAGAGGTGTACCTAATAGTGTAAATACTACTATCCACATTTCACCAATTATGTCTCGCGGTGATGGTTAAATTGAATTGAGCTATCAAAGTACACGGACTCAACCGGTGCTTGTAGCCGAATCAGTCAGAGGCATAGCAGACGATTTACAGATAATATTATGTTATATTGTTATGCTCTTTTCTGCCCATCAACCTACAAGGTTGACGACGTCTGTCTAGGGCACTTGAAGTTCTCAGGTGTCACCAATTGATTGATATCGGAGTCTTTTGGGGGGATCGTGTGTTAAAGTCGGGACTCACTTTATATCGAGACGGGGTCCCGGAGACCTTTGAGGGTTTTTGTGAAGTTTTTCAATACCTAATCTTTGTAGGGTGAAATATTTATAAAAAAGTAGTTACCCTGAGTTTCACGCCGCGAAATCTCTAGTAATTTTAAGTGTGTGTCTTTTGGACTTTGTAACTCGATTTCAGATAAGAAAACATTCAACGTTTGGCTTCGCGCAGAAGTAAAAACGAGCATAAAAGTGAACTTTATGTAACACGAATTGAACTTAGAAGGGTTAAATCATTAAACGTTGACTGTGTGCACGATCACACGACACTGGGAAACCTAGTTTCTTTGTAAAATTGAATGTATTCGCTTCGCGGGCGATTCGTTTTTAACCATCATCAGCTGCATAATCTTATTAAATCCCAAAAATGTTCGGGTCGGTTTCCCGACCAAACAAATGCTGTTGAATATCGATATACTTCATGGGACGACTGCCACTTTGACCTCCTCCAAACAGTTACTGCGTAACATGTAATAAAACCCCATGATAAAGCTGGTTGTCAGACTACCGGACATCTGACTACCCGTAACTATAACCCGTGATTTGTGTTTAAGATTACAGTGATTTAACTAGTTATGAACATGGCCAGATATCGCAGAAGATACAGAGGTTTGGATGGAGAAAGGGGAGGCCTTTGCCCAACAGTAGGACTTTTTGGTATTTGATATACTAGTCCTTGTAAAAGTTTTGTTAAAACTTATTTGAGTGATTCATATTACTACCACAACACGCTACCACACAACTTGTGTGAGTAACACATCCCATCACTATTGGAGTACTTACATTAATTAATTCTTGTTAGCGCCGTGCCGCAGCACACGTAAGATGAATCGTTATTTAATTATTGCTGTTATGTGTATTATCACACGATACAATAAGTGCTGTGATGTTGTGTTGTATTATTGAAATGTTGGGCAATCTTCTATTTTACTAATTACTAGTAGTAAGTGGGTAAGATATTTACGCTTTTAACCTTCTAAAATCGTGGTGTTTCAGAACGGTATACCTACAAGCATACGGTGTGCAACTCTGGACTATAGGTATATAACATGTATTTTATGATTGCAACAAAAAGTAGATGACATAGGAAATATAACAATAGACCTCTGCCACTTGCGACTTTTCAAAAAAAAAATTATTTTATTTTAATTTTATTATTCTAAGACTGGCAAAACACTTCCATCTAGTTCAAAAAGAGAAGCAGAATCTACAAGAAAATTAACAAACAATTAAGTAACGTATTTAAAGCAAGATTCGTCAAAATCTGATTATTCTACAAAAAAATAGGCCAGTTGGGCTTCTTCTTTTCTCGGTGGTTAAAAAAAGAAAACTTCATACCCAGGTTAGACTAGCTAGATTAACTATTAGTACCTACAAATAATAGCCGATTGTGAATGATATTTTAAAGCATCAGGTGGGTTCTTCCTACATGCTAATAAAAATAAAAATAAATCATCCGCCACGATACGCGATGCTCTGAAAGCTCGTGTAATATTTCCCATCACTACTGTTGTTCGTAGACGCTGATTGTGTAATGAATGGTTATTTCATTATTATTTTATCATACACACAATGTGTTAGTGTAGTCTTTAAGAGACATTTATTACCATGTTCATGTATGAGACACGTCGTCGATATAAATTCAGATGTTGTATTTTGGAATTTACCATGAAAGAGGAAGGCATTAGACACCTTGATAAACTGTATGGTCCTCATAATTATGACTTGACCAACATTATATTAGCTTGTTTCGTTGTTTCTCCACAAAGAAGCCGGATAGAAAATATTGACCTCGTCTAGTTTTAATAACAGCCGCTCGGGTCGATATTTAGGTTAAGCCGTGCTTGCCTATTATATATTGGGTACCGAGTTTCCTCCATGCCTCGGAAAGCACGTTAAGTCGTTGGTCCCGGCTGCCATTTGTAGATCTTTGACAATAGTTACAGGTAGTCAGTGGCCCAACAGTCTGACAACCAGTCTTAACAGGGGTTTCGTATTACCCAGCATTACCTGGGTTGTGGAGGTCAGATAGGCAGTCGCTCCATGTGAAATACTGGTATTCACCTGGGTCCGGTTAGATTGGAAGCTGGCCCCAACATGGTTGGGAAAAGGCAGGTAGATGATGTTGTACTTTTAACTGAATCACTGGATAAGTATTTATGTAGTTGCCTCTTCCTTCGGCCATGTACTACAAAAATATCAACAAACTCGACTGCAACGGTCTCAAAGAACACAACAATCGCAATACCAATACAGCGGACTATCGAAGCGACTTCATACCAGTTCGTGCACAAATATTTACGTTCCCAAGCGCCCTTGACTGTCGAGTGGCGATGCAGACAGAATCGTTTGACAATCAAGCGCTTTTAATGTCGTAAAATATCTGTTTTGCCGAAACGTTTACACTGATTTTATACGAATTTAAAGCGGACAAAGATGGTATTTGGAGTCCTTTATGTTTCCTGCTAAGTCGCAAGTCCGGGGACGTTCTATAGGCTTTTACTTATAATGCCCAAGTCAACATTAAAATAGTCACTCCATGTAAAATACTGATTTTCAGCTGCATCTGGTTAGACTGGAAGCCGACCCCAGCATGGTTGGAAAAAGGCAGGCAGATGACCCAAGCCAACATTATTACCAGTGACCATTATAGCTAACTATAAAGTTGGTATAGTATGGAAGAAGAAGACATGCAGCGCCGACCGCAAATTAATTGGGATAAGGGCAAGAGAATGATGATGATTACGGTGCACCTCCACTGTTGCCCCAGCTAAGCTACGCTCCTGAACTTAGTTTCGAACTGAGTGGACACTACCCATAGACGCAGAAGATATTATAGTGCCCAAACTCCAGACTGCCTAAAAATTAATATTGAAAAATCCAATAACACTTTGTCAGACCCGGAAATTGAAACCCCAACACTTCTTGCGTCCACGAGACCAATCATTAGGGCACACATGCATGACAGACCCTACCACGTAAAGGACCCCAGAGACGACACATTACGTCTAAAGGTCACATCATGTATAAACACTAAAGAGGCACAATTTACTGCGTCGCCCACTCGAACATTATCATATTTACTTCAGTTTACGTTTATAGGATAGTAGGACATCGTTGCTAAAAATAGGCCGTTTATTTCGGTTGTTGTTCTTAATGGGTTGTTTCGTGAGGTAAGAATAGACCTTGGGAATCGTAAAAGGTTAGATAACGATGCCTGATTGTTTAGTTACAAACGAAAATATTGGCAAACCTCACAGTAAAGATGACGGTTAGCCAGCAACATTAAAGTATCAACTCCGATTGAGCTTATATTTTATGCTCCATATCGTTTAAATGTTTTGGATGTATGACGGCACGGTTGGCGCAGTGGCTCAGCAATTGACTGCTGCGCTTCGAGTCGCGGGTTCGATTCCCGCACGGAACAAATATTTGTATGGCCTACAGGTAGTTGTTCCGGGTCTGGCTGTTTGTGTATGTGAGCTTAAATGTTTGTAAACGCACCCACGATACAGGAGAAATTCCTAGTGAGGGGCAAAGTTTTAAAAAAAAAAAAAAAAATGTTAAATAGGCCACTGCAGTCGCTCTATGTAAGATACTAGAATGTAGCTGCACCTGATTAGACCTAAAGCCGAAGCCAACATACTTAGGAAAGCGCTAGACAGATTATGATGACATGTAGGTAACCCCGATGAATCTTAGAACGTATACATTTTCGAATTTTCAATCATCAATAGCGCTGAAAATGGTGACTTTGTCTAGACCCTCTGGATAGTCATCCCCGCTACAACCTTGCCGACTGTCTAATCTAAAATCATAATCAAAGCATTTATTTCAAGTAGGCCGGTTACAGGCAGATTTGAACTGTCGAAACCAAGACAACAATGAATTAAAGTAGCTACAGTCCCCGTCACAAGGCATAATATTTTTTTTTTTTTTTTGTCCTTGCCCAAAATACCGCTGCCAGTCGTCATCGTTAACGATCTTTTGACATAAATGACAAAGGACACGTCCAATTTCTGCCACAACATCACTAAAATCTAATAATTTTGACGTTAATTAGTATAAAGATACTCGTATATGGCTTCAGAATGAATACAGGTTCACTTATTTCTGAATAATTACCAACGCGCAATTTAGGTCCATCCTAAAATGGCTCTAAGGAATCTTAATGAAACCCCTAATTAGTTTCTGTATTTAATCAACAGTCGTTATAGCTGACACGATAAAATAGGAAACTCCATATGAATGTTGAGTTCAATCCTTTTTGGGATTTTAAAGGTGCCGCTACACTTAAAACTAGATACTAGAAACTTGTAGTAATTTCATAACCAAAGACGCAGATGGCTTGCATTTCATAAAACCATGAATTTGACTAATTAAAACCGACTAAAAGTTGACTAGTTCAACTACATAACACGTTGTAACAACAAGGCCGTATACTCCGAAGGGCAAGGCAGTGGTACACCATAGTACACCCACATTTAGCCAGTTATGTGAGAGAGCCTGTTGCCATCAACTAGAAACTATTCTACATTCTGGGTTGCGGCTGCGTTTCTACTTAAAAAATCGAATAACCAAGAGGTTATTCAATTTTTTCTAGGCCCAACCTGGGAATCGAACGTACGTTTCTGAACACGTGACCAGCAGGACTAACTATTTTAGGTGAACTCTGTTTCCTAAACTTTCGAGAAAGAATAAAAAAAAGAATGTCATTCAAAATGTACTATATACAACCGTCAACTGTATAGGAAATTGTGAAATAATGCAAAAACTTGGAGTTGCCAGTTGTATTGTTGGCCTTGCTTACTAACTTGTTGAATACTAGTCGAAGTAAAACTGGCAGCACTACCCTCGGTGTATGTTTTGTACAAAATATTCAAGTTATTTATCTCCATAAAACTCTTTAAAATATTCGCTCAATTACGTAAGTAAGTAAATAGCATAAAATATAAATGACTGTCCCGTTGTTCTAGTAAATGCAAGCGTTACGGCTGCGCATGAGGTCCTAGTTTCGATTCCCGTGCCGGGCAAAGTTTTATTCAGTTTTCCCACCGGCAATTAGGAGCTCGGGGGCGCGGCTCAGCGATGTCTAAATTTGTGTCCGGACGGCAATAGACTGTACCTCATCTTTTACACAACAATGTACCTTAATCAAAACTGGCCCTGGTGTACCCTAGTACACTTACATTATAAGTGTACTTACTAGGTTACACCTCTACCTAACCTTCCGGGGATGACAAGCGTGATGTTATGGAATAAAAATATGTTTTGGTCATTCCGACCGTACGTGACTGTACCCACGAATAGTATTCGCGTAACACTTTTATTGCAACAGTAATTGAAACTCCGACATCATAGTTAGATTTATGACAGAAATAAAAACATGGATTTTCCTGGACAAGTGATTTTATTGAGTCTAATTTGTTGAACTCATAAGGTCGTTTGGCGAAAGAATAGTGAATGTTGGATAGTTTGGCACAGTGGCTAAGTGATTGACTTTCATGATGAGGTCAGCAGGTTCCATTTCCATGTTGAACAAATATTTTTATACTTAGAGATAGTGGTCCTGAGGCTGGTTGTTTGTCCATATGATATGTTTTTGTTTGAACTAAATACACACCGCAGGAAAACTATTCTAGATCAAGGTTAACTTAAAAACATGACTCAGACCTTAGTTATTGTATTTAGTGAGAAAAATCAACGTAACTGCGGTTAATCAAGCCCAAACGGTTTCTGCCTACTGTACTAATACACAATTCAGGATAATACATGAGAAAAATAACATTACAATTCTAGCGTTAACGATATAAAATAAACAAACACAAAAAAAAAATACACATTTCATTATTTACCCGTTATCTATTTATTTGTATTATATATTTATTAATATACGTATATTATGTTTGAAACTTCTTCCGTAACTTACCCCCCAAAGGTTCATTGGAAGACCAGCGTCAGACAGCATCACAAGTCTGGCATGAACGCTGAAATGGACCTCTTTGGCTCAGCCGTGAGGCACACAGCACATGTATTTTCTCTTTTTTTTATTTTTATTAACATTGTTATTTATTTTTTATTTTGTATCTTTTTACTATGTGAGCTTGATGAACTGACGTCAAATGAACTTTATTCTTTCTTTCTTTCTTCTTTCTTATATAAATATAGCGTACCCCTCCCTGCCTCACCCTTCGGGGGGGGAATATAACTCGATTAATTCACAACGAAGCAAAGTTAGTAGGTATTTATATGAACCATAACATCACTCATGTAATCCTCGAAGGGTTAGGTAGAGGTGTACCTAATAGTACACTTAAATTTTGCCAGTTATTTTTGAGTCTCAAGTGATAGGGGGCGAGCCTATTGCCATCAACCGGGCAGAAATCCAGACTCCGTGATTGTTCCTAAGAAATCCTTCATTGGGAAACCCAATTAACCTTTGCCCGACGCGGAAATTGAACCCAAGCTCAACAGTCCCGCTTGCGACCAGTGATCAACAAGGCAGCTTCGAAGAAATTTTCCCGTTTATTTCACCATCAATTGAGCACACCTTAACATTATGATGCACCATAACCTACTATGGCGTTACCTATTTTCTTAGACTTTTTCGTCATCATCTGCCTATACCTGGCTAACATGAGCCTAGACTCTAGAGTCTAACAGGAAGCAGCTGAATACCAGTACAATATAAGTACTAACTATTTATCGGCCCTCCACAACCCAGCGCATATTCTGAGCCCATCTATGGCTTATTTACGACAAGTTTCAAGGCTAAAACAGGGATCACATACCTAACGACACCCTCTGGGATAAATTAGTGAAGCTCAATTCGTAGATAACCCTATAAATCGTGGCTCTCGTAGGCGGCGTATCAAATTCGTATCGCAATATTTTGCGTGTCACCTTACTATCGGGTGAGGTTATCTGCCAAATGTCAAATAGGTTCTTACACAAGTTTACTTTTAAGATTAGTGAGCCAGTAAACAATTTGTGTCATTTATCACTGTTGTTTTTAAGTTGTTTATGATTTACAGTGTACTGAGTGTACTGGGGTTTGTTTAATTAGCGTTATCAGGATCTTTAGAAGTGTTGAGAGTTTCATTTTCTTCAACCAATAGTTAAAAGTGCGTACACTACAACTACCAGCATAGCAACCACTGAGGGTTGCGTGCTGCCGACCGCATCGTCGATGCTGCCGCGCGCTGTAGCATTCCCGCTCTGTTTTTTGTTCTAGCAAATCACGGTTCTAAGCGACAGAAAATGATACGAGCATGATAAAATACGATTTCGAGCTGCCAGATGAGGCGCAACCATAAAAGAGCGTTGGTCCTGTGTTTGATACAAGAGTGGGCATAGTGAAATAGGTTTTTGTTAGGATTTTTTTAATAACAGCCCGTAGTCTGACTTGGTAACAAAATGACGGCCCCGCATTACATGGAACTCAAACATTACTGGTCAAATGCGGGTGTAACACACACTTATACTGACCTATGTTCTAACGTGAGACTGTGCGTGTATAACCAGAGGCCCTAGCACGAGCGCGCGAACTTAACGTTACGTAAATCGTCTATTTTTTAATCAAAAATACAATTATCCTGTAGCATTTTTTGCAATTATCACGATCAGTATCATCCACAGATATTAATAAATTCTTAAAATTATGTAAATAAAATAACATAAAACGATTTTTTTTATTTTATTTTAAACCAATGTTTTTACTTGACGTTTACACCACACGCTCGTGATAGGGCCTCAGATGTCATTGTAAGAACATAGGCGACGCTAAAGGAGTATGTGAGGAGAAAATGCTATCCCTATGCTTACCCCTTCTAAGATAACTCATGATGTTATGTGTACAAACGCCTACTATTGTTTACGTTATCGTTTAATCGAATTTACATTCTATTTTCTTCAATTCTGTAATCCCCAAAGGTTACGGCAGATGTGTGCCTGTGATTCTACACCCACAAAGCGGTCACCTTCTATTTATAACTACAGTTTAATCCTGCTAACTCAGGTATGTTAAACCAAAATAAAAAGTGAAGCGCTAAAGGTCAAGCTTTAAACTAAATCGTTAGTTACCGCTAACTACAGTTAGTGGGCGGACAGCGGATTAAACTTACTCGTTCTGTTTCAGCTTACAGTTAACACTTATCTGTGGTAAATCCTACTTTAGCTTACAGAGAAAGTATTTCTTAACCTTTTAAAATGTGCCAGTGCTGTGCTAATGGCTTTTCTCCTGCTGAGAAGATAGGGTCATTGATCACTACGCTGCTTTCTGTGAGCTTGTTGTTCAGAGTTCAGAGGTCCTTGGCTAGTACTGCAGTACAAACGCCTGGAGTAAATGTAACGTTGATTTGAATGATTTTTTAATTGGAACTAATCTGAGGGCTGAAACGTATCATACATAGATATTAATACAGTATTAAAGATAAATATAAATAGTCCACGCGATCGTGGCAGGCACACACACCTAACCAAGATTTTTTTTAGGAACATGTGTGTACCTACTACATTAGTCGCTACACTCTGGTGGATCAAGTGCTTAGACTTCGGGTTGTCACTGAGAAATCCTATCTTCCTAATCCTAATCCTTACTTAATATTATAAATGCGAAAGTAAGTTTGTTTGTTTGTTTGTTACATATACGTTGTCAGGTGTACAGAAACGGACATAGAGTACCTTTCATCCCGGAAAAAAGTAGTGGTAGTTCTCGGGGAAAACAAAAACAGCGTTCTTATTATAATAGATGGCGCCATGTATCTTTCAAATCTTGATTGAATTATATTGTTAGAAGCCACACGCCGCAAAATTAACGCGAGCGAAGTCGCGGGTAAAAGCTGTAGTTCTTAATAAAATACTGTCCACGCATGGTGGTCCTTACTTTGAGGCCAATAAAAAAACGAATACGGTGTTATTAATATTAAATGATGGGATACTACGAGTACAAGTGAAAAAGAGTGATAAATAATCAAAATATTTCTGTGGTTTTAGATATTGGTTATAAGATTGCACATATTATTTGCGAAATTAATTAACGTTCTTCAACCATTCTGTTAAGGAAAAGATAAACCGACTTGTTTGAGAATTTATTCATGATTTTATATGATGACGGTGATGGACTTACTAGGGTGTGGAGCTCCGATAGGCAGCACTCCATATAAATTACTGGTTTTCAGGTGCATCCGATTACACTGGAAGCTGTCCCTTCCTAGTTTGGGAAAACGCTGGGCAGATGATGGTGATGGACGAAATGGCAAATGGCTGCATTTGCCATTTCAGCCTTGTGAACCAAATGCCAGTTGTCACTAACACAAAAGGCGAAATCTAAAAAAACATGTCTATCTAGAACCGCGGTTGAATTTTTTCAGCACTGACCCGAAAAATCCAATAACGCGTATTTATTTCAGTGTCATAGATCTAGTGTTAACGTGCATCAAACATAAATAAATAACTGGAAAATGTATCTTAATATAATGTTATGACGATTTTAATTGGCAGTTGCGAACCGGAAATTACCTCAATGGATAAGCAAATCGATTGCTCGAGCAACCGGCTAAACAACTGGTTCTTAACGATCAGGTTGGATAATGTTAACAAGTTTATAAATCATTCCCAAGTCACAATTAGGAGTATTAACTATGAACTTTATTAGTTTACTGCCTCGTTGGTCTAGTTGTCGCAAGCGCGACTGCTAAGCATGAGGTCTTGGGTTTGATTCCAGGGTCGGGCAAATTGTTATTGGGTTTTTCCATCAGGAATTTCTTAGTCACTCTTAGCCACGGAGTCTGGATTTGTGCCCGGTTGATGGCAATTGGCCCCTATTACATGAGACTTAAACATAACTGGCGAAATATGGGTGTACCTACTATTAGATACAATTCTGCCTAATCCATCTACCTATGTGGTTCTATTATTCTGTTTATTGTGTCATCCAACAGAAAAATGTGTTGCTGATGAAGTGGCGGGACGTTGTTCCGCCACTTCATCTTCCCAGCTATAATATTAGGAAGTGGTGATGGGTACGGCGTTTTGGTGGACTATTTTTTGTTAATTTTGACCTTCAACAGTGTTGATTCAAATATTAAAAAAAATATCATAAGTTATTTCTGTATTTTTGCGTAGGTTTTTCCTCGGCTTCCAGTCTAACCGGAAGCAGATGAATACGAGCTGAGTACCTACCTGTTTTATATGAGACGGCCGCTTACTGTGCTTCACAACCCAGTTACCTAGGCAGAATGATATCCCTTGGTAATAAGGGTTGTCCCACTTGTGGGTCTACCCGTAAAGACTGTCGAAGAACTTCGAAAAACAGCCGAGACCAAGTCACCGAAGGATTACGGTATATGGTCACTCATTCAAGGGCCGACCGTTGTTTTGTGTTCTTAGTATAGAAATAACTCGATCTAGATAATATTTATATAAAAACATGCTAAAAATGCAGATATTTTAGCGTAAACAATAATTTAAGAAATACAACGTTTCGCTTGACAATTATACTGTTAAAGATTAGATTAAATGATAAACATTTCTAGATTTCTATAATTATCCTTTGACCTTGCAGTTTCTTTACATTCACGTAGAAACTAGATACTCAAAAAGATAAATGATAAGTCAGTATGTAGGTACTTTAAATTATGTTGTTTTAAATTCAAAAAATATAATAGATAAATGAAGTTTATAGAACAATCTCTCTCACGGTAGTCGCACGGTTCCGGACAAACTGCACGAGCTCGGACGCGGCGCTGTGCACCGGAGACTGACAGATGAATGCACTGAAGCATATTTATCTATGTCCACAGCTGGTCCGTACCCATATGACTAAACCTTAAAAATAACACATTACCAAAACTTTTGCCCATACCGATAAAGTCACGGACTGTTAGACAATTTCACAAACTCATCCCGAGTTCCGAATGTATCTGCTGGACTTTGCTTATATAAAACAACCGTCCCGGATTTTTTGTCCACTGTATTTTCTCTAACAGACCGTTCACACTGATATTATCCCCTTTGCCGCGCTTCTTAGCACCTGATCGGTTTGTGTGTGAGCTCCCCAACAATCCCATGAATGGCCGTATTGTGGCAACGTAGAGATTGCGCGCGCAACTCGCTTTACACGCAACTGGTTATTGCATAGAGCAACTTGTTGATATCTAGAGTGGACAGTAGGCAGAATACTGGTACAGATTTGAGAAAGATTGAAAAGTAACAAGAATATTTATTGGTTATCATTAACACTGGAAACGGGATATTTACCATGTTTACTGTTGGTTTTGAGTTCCCGATATTTCGGCGCTGTTGCAAGCACAATGATCACGGATAAAAATGATAATGTTAGCGGGTGATAATGTTAGTGACCATGACAGTTTAAAAAAGTTATATTTATTGGTTAATTTGATGCACAATATCTACTCTATAGCATAATCAGCCTATGATGTTCCCACTGCTGGGACACACGGCGTCATGTCTAGAGAGGGAATGGGCTATAATCCATCACGCGGGTCCTGTGTGAATTGTTAGATGTCACATGTCTTCGAATTTTTGGTTCTAGGACATGCCGGTCTCCTCACGATGTTTTCCTTCACCGTTTTAAGATCAGAGCTGTGCGTAAGTCGGGGCCGCTACCACTGGGCCACCGCTGCTCTCAGTCGGGGCCGCCACCACTGGGCCACCGCTGCTCTCAGTCGGGGCCGCCACGACTGGGCCACTGCTGCTCTCGCTTCTCTATGTACATAAGCAAATATTTCAATTAACAAAATGTGGGAACTTACCTACTTGAATTCTTATTATCAATTAATGTAGTACAGTTTATGAGTTGAAATAAATCGGTTGGTAGCCCGAAAAAGAATCTTGTCTTGCCATATCATTAAACGTAAAAGGTGTTTTACTTCGAAAACTAGAAAGTACGTAAGAATGCAGCTATGTGTCACGTCATAAATCATTTATGTAGGTTAAGAGTACATTTATTATGAATTCTGTTCATATTTACGTACGTATTTGTTATTGTGCATATTTTTTCCTCATTGCCATTGTCATCTTAATACCTACTCGTTGCGTAAACTCAATGGTTATATTAAATAGGTAAATATGTTGATTTATGGTAAACGAACTAGGTAGTTTTACAAGACTGCGAAAAAAAGTAGTGTTATATATTTTAGCTATATGTACCCATCATCATCATCTGCCTAGCCTGCTAGCATTCAAATATCTGAAGTACAAGTTTGCATTGTAATACAAAAATAAAATATCCTACCGTATAATGTTCCTCTACAAAACACACCCAATTTCCATTCACAAACAAACTGCCCCATCTGTTCTGTGTACCTCACTCTATGTCTTTACACCACGCGTACCCACTACAACAGGCAGTTGGCACCAAACATCTAGCCAGCACGGTCGTGCCACTTTCCCTCTTAAAACTCTCGCGATATACACAAACTTTTTAACTTAAACTTTTTTTTTACAAAAAAAAGAAAAAAGATTTTTTTTATATTTGAAAAATTATAGTGAAGAAGTGCCTTTATAGTGTAAGATTTTGAAAGTGATGTGATACAATATGAATGGTGTAATTGTCAATGCTGATGTTTCCAAAGATGGTGGACTTATTGAAAGGTAAGTTTATCGGTATTACCTAAAGAGAACGAAATAATTACCGCATAATATTATTTGCTAAACTTCAAATAATTAACATGTGAAAAATACACCTGCCTCTGAAATCCCGACTTAATCCCTGAAGGGTTAGGCAGAGTTGAACCTATACAAACATCTCGCCAGAAAACCATGTAATAGGGGGCGAGCCTATAGCTATCAGACGGACACAAACTCTGACCCCGGACTGGTCAACGAATTACAATTGGAATGACTTTTGAATCCAACCTCTTGATCAGCGACTAGACTAGAATATTTTTAAGACTCGTAAATTGGAAGGAGGTATCCACATCTTATATACTTCCCTATTCTAATACTTTTTATTTCTTTATGAATTATGCTAATAACTGATTAAGTGCATTTTGTTATCAATAATACCTACTGAAATAATCTTAACGGTTGTCTACAGTGAACAACAATTCACGTTTATCGAATCGGAGTTTCTCGTAAGTAACACTGCGGCGGGCTTTCGCGGGTTAAAAGTTCAAATACTTTAAAAGGATGTCTTACGGAAATCCTTTCAAGAATAAATCATTACCACGTCATGAATTTAATTACACTTGTGTTGAGATGGTTAAGTATAACAAAAATCCAATTCCATCCTCAGACTCTGTCGTCTGTCAGTCTGAACTGAGCATACAGGTGAAACAGGATTTGCACACATATCTACGATACTTTGCATCCCGGTAGTACATACACGTGAAATAAGGTCCTATCTGCATGCGAGGTAAGCCGCTAGTAAAAGCTAGTCTTACATAAAAGAGTCGTCTTACTTACAAACGTCGATTTGATTTATTTTGCATTTAAAACTGAAAGTTCACCAAAACTTCGCAGTTTAAGAAGAACACAGAAACTGTACATCTGACTAAAGTTCACAATTATTAAAATGACTAAATTATAAATGCTCAAAACGAAACTAATTTAAATTTTAATAGTTCCAAAAAAACTAATAAATGTACTACATCAGAGCTCTATAACAAGTTTTAATTTCAAAAAAGAACTTTGATATTTCGCGAAAATTATCCTCAAGTTCAAGTCGACAAGGTCACTGTAACATTTAAAAGAACTCAAGGAAACTAGTTTCTAGATAAACGCTGCCAATTAAAGCTCAAGCTATTTGATTACGTTTTCTAGGGTTCGTTAGACAAATGCCAAAAATGGAACGATTATAAATTCGCCTTTTCCGACTGTCCGTCTGTTCATCCGTTATTTGTCAAACAACCATTTCACTCGGAGACTATTAGCATAATACCAATGAAAAGTGAAAATAAAAGGTATTCTGTGCACCATTAAACAATGGTGTAGTTTAATACAAAGTATAGGTCTCAGGTTCGTACCCAAGACACGCACCTCTGATTGTTCGGATTCATGTGCGTATTGAATAATTATCACTTGCAAGTTCGGTGACGGAAAACATCGTGGGGAAACCAGTAAGCCTGAGAGATATTTCTTGACGGCATGTAAAGCCAAGTCAGAGGCCCATGGGCGGCATAAAAACTATGACACTAGGTTAGGTAATACAAAGTTCTTTTTACGACCAATTGCTTGAATTCTGTGTAGGCGTAATTATTCAACTACGGAACACTTGGCTGTGAGTGGTCCGACACGCACGTGGCTGATTTTTTAAACTTGTTTCTATAATCCCTTTAAGGTGTCTGCTATATCACTTTCAATAAAACAAGCTTGGCGACATACGACCATAGTTAGACTCAAAAAACAAAGCACCTGAACTACGTTGTAAGATTTAGTGTTAGAAATTCTTTCAACAATTCACGTAAAAACGTGCAAAAACGTATCTGGAAAAAGCAGAGAATGTTAATGCCAGATACGTTGAAAAATGCGTTTGTTTATCTATGTTCCCGGCTATGTTGTTAGTCTGTCCATTGCAATTAGTGCAGGCATTTGTATAAAGTTTTACGAAAAGAAATAGAAAACTAGTTTACAATAGCGTGAAAACGGTTTTAGAAAATGTTCTTACTACGTTCATAGCTACATCAGCTAACGTGACTGCAAATATTTGCTAACAAATATAAGATAACATTGACCTGGATAATCTGTTAAAACAAACGCACATTAAAAACAAGCTGACCCAACAGACGTGGTCCTCCCTAAAAACGTTATTTAGACTCTTACGAACATTAATTAACAAATCAGCCCAGATTAATACGGTAACCAGCGAACAGCGATTCATTTTATTATGTACTTCAGGCTTATGTACCGGCCTACCTAGTACCCACACTACAATACAGGAATCCATGAAAACCTTGATAATCTAAGTTGTGCTACAGAATGTATCTCATAGAGCTGCACTAACTCCGCAATCCGAAGTTTCCTCATAACTTCAACTTGAACTAACATTGTTTTATAAAAGGCGTCCCATGACGACTTTGATCGAGTTAGCTAAGAAACTATTTCTGTTAATCTGTATTTGTTTGACTTTCCGAACACTGGCAAATAAAATTGTCAATGAGCTTGACCGCGGCGAAGGTGGTGTGACGATCTGATCTTGTTTGCGCGGCAAACATAGCCCGATATCGCTCAAGAGGGGATTGGAAGGAGAAAGGAGAGGCCTTTTGCCCAGCAGTGGGACACATGACAGGCTAACAACCAAATATCTTGTGGCTTTAGGTATCCATCCTAGAGGTGGCTCGTGCAAGATTAAAGAGACCAAGCTTCGAATTGAGCAGAGACTATCACGTCATACATAACATCACGCCTGTAATCAAATCAAATCAAATTCTTTATTGACATAATTTGTTACAGAAACTTGTTTGAAGCCTGTAACTACTGCCTACCTCTAACTGAGTGTACCTGTATGTCAGGAGTCAGCGCCCTCTCCCAATCCCCGAAGGATTAGGCCGATGTGTACCTAAAGTCTGTTTTTTAATCTCGGCGACTAAATTGACAAGTACAAATGGCAAACTGACATAGATTTCAATAGCATTTAAGTCAGTTTTGACATTTTCACTTGACAATTTAGTCTCTGACATTAAAAAACAGACTATTATAGTTCACCCACATTTCGCCAGTTATGTTTAAGTCCCATGTAATAGGGGGATAGCCTATTGCCATCAAGGGCGCGAATAAGCGAAAAATTAGTCACTTTACCACTAAAGACAAGTTCAAGGTCAGTACGTACGGCCCTAAATGCTACAAATCATTAAAAAAACTCAGTTACTTCAAATTCCACAAGATTCATATACGAGTAGGTACATTCATAACTATTCACGTTCACAAAATTAATTTAAAAAGTTAGTAAAAATAAAGAACTTACATACTAACCGACTGTCCAGTCTGTCACTAAACATCGATAGAATGCTGTTAGAGCAACATAACACATACCACTCATTAACATTAATGGGTGTTATTAAAAAGACCATAAAATTATAAAAACAAACAAAAAATTAATTGTTTTTTTATAACCACACATCAATTTCCTGTAAAACTAGTATTGAATATGACTTGATTAACTTGGAATAAATACCTAAATTATTATAAAGTCATCTACGTAAGCCGAGTAAATGAGAGATCGGGTGTTTCCGTATGCTAATTGTCACGTAATCGTGTATTACATGCATAAAGGTATGTTCTTTGTCGCAATGAAAAATAATGATAATTTCGTTTTTGTAACAATATTGCAAACTAATCTAACAGAACGGTTTTTTTTAGAAAAACCATTTTTTTTAATCATTAATAACTTTTTAGGGTTCCGTACCTCAGTCCGCAAAAACGGATCCCTTATAAGATCACTTTGTTGTCCGTCTGTCAAGACCCTTTTTCTCAAGAACGCATGGAGGTATCAAGCTCTTGGGGCAGTGAAAATTCAAACTTACAAGTCAATGCGATCAAAAGATATGACCGTTTATGTCGCATGCATTGCGATTTCACAAAGGAATCAAAACCTATGGGCATCTTACAGCAAATGTAAAGAAAATAATTTGAAAACCGTAAGTATGTAGTTTTATAACAAAACACCTACAAGTTTACACGAAACCGTCGGTGCGCGAGTCCAACTCGCACTTGGCCGGTTTTGAAAATAAAATACCTTGCATTCCCGTTTTCAATTCTTAGCAAAACTAAATACTGTAAACCTAGTGGATGACAGTGCAACTAGTGAGATACGAACTCACAAACTATAAGCATACCTCTCCGACTCCTAGCCTTTGGACTACCGCCATAAAGTAAATGTCCCCTTCAAACACTGTTTAAGCTTTCACGGTTTATAACTAAATTTATACTGTCACTTACGGGATATCTTCCGTGATTGCAACAGCACCGAAATATCGGGAGCTCAAAATAATGAACAATCACGGAAGATATCCCGTAAGTGACAGCAAAGTTTAAATGTCCCTTGTGATGGAATACGACCGGCTCCCTCTCATAGAGAGGAGGCCTGTGTCCCAGCAGTGTAAACATTATACGCTCTGCTGAACGGCTATATGCTTCCTTAATATGACTGAATTTTAAGGCCAAAAACCTGCCTGTTATTGCCTGCCCACCTCCTTAGGGAGTACAGGTGTTGTATGAAAACAAAAGCGAATCAAAAAGTTAAATTATAATCAGCCGTCATTTCCTATGGGAGCGTGTAAAGGGGAGGCTTTTACTCATTAACAGTATGTTGTTATACAGGGTGACCTTGTATTTACTGGCAACTTTTCAGGAGGTGAAAGTACACATAATTATTAACAACTTTTACTATGGCACCAACTCTGAAATATATATAGAAATGAACTATTTCTGCTGTGGAATCTGAAACTGCAATAAAACATCAGTGATCTGATTCTGATTCAAATATTTTTATGGGGCTATTCCAGTCTTGACTGACAGCAGATCATTTTGCAGATATTTCAGAATGGATCGCGTTGGTAAACTTGTAGTACATACAAATGTACTCTATGAGTTCATTCAACCCCTGAAAGGTTGCCAATACATTCAAATCGGTTTTTGTCCATTCATACTAATACTATAAAAGCGAAAGTAAGTATGTCTGTCTATTTCTACGCTTCTTGCTACGCTACTTTACATTTTGCACACGGACCGAATTCTGGGGTAGGATAATTCTTATCCAGGCAGTACGTTCTTGTGGGATAATTTCAAACCTTTACTCAAACAAGTTTTCTTACGGTTTCGTTCAGTTGCTTTTCTACCTATAAATTGAACCAGGATACATAGCTGTAGAACAAGATCGTAAAAACAGTGAATTTTAATCAAACTGACCTTTTAGGAACCCAGTCAATAAGCGCAAACATTATATTGATAGAATATGCATAATCCTAAATTATTTTTGACACTTTAATATCATGTTCATAAATAAACGAAAAAAAATTGAATTTATTAACCTTTAAGTTAAATGCAACGTGAAACTAGTTTTTAAATAAATAAACTGTTGAGTATTTATAATTATTTTCGAGTTCTGTTCACAAGGAAAATTATTATATTATGGTCTACGTTGATAAAACAAATCAAAGTAAACAAGCTGGTACTACTGTTTATAACGAACCATTTTATTATACTAGTAATTATGAATAGATTCATCTGTTTAGCAAATTGTGCAGTTGTGTTGTTGCCATTTTCACCGAACCCTCAGAAGTCTTCCACTAAACTTTTAGCAAAAGCTGTGGCCTAGGCTAGACCTCGTTTTATAGCATAGCCTTAGCGATAAAGCGACGCCATTTTCATTGGATTTTGGGTGGTAAAAACTATAATTAATCATCATCAGATTTCATTGGAACACTAAACATTAAGTACGCTACTGAAAAAACAAGACAATTTCATAGCGAAAACTGATGTTAATATTACTCCACATTCACGAAGTTAGTTTACAAAGTAAATCTTTTGTGTCACGCTTTTTACCGCACAAGTGATATAATCTAAATTAAAGTACCACAAAAACTGCATAAGTAATCAGATCTCACGCAAATAACTGCTAGGTAAAGTTTTTTGTTATTTTCAAGAGTTCAAGGATCTTCACTTATTTTCAAGAGCTCTACCTTACAAATAACTATTATTACTTTGTTAGTGTTATAAAAACCTGGCATAAAAAACTAGTACGGCAATTGAGATTTTTTTACTCAATCTTATTGGTCCTTTGTCTAAGTAACGGCTTTTTTATAAAATTCACTAAAACTGTCGCTCACTTGTCTACCGATTGTTATTGTTTAAAATTGAGGCTCGTCCAAAATTACATTATACAGGGTGAGTTAGAAACTGGAAGAAATATACGATGCGCTCTGACTGCCTCGTTGGTTCCCTGGTCACTTACTTAATGCTGAACATGCGGTCCTGGGTTCGATTCCCAAGACGGGTAGTAAGTCGTCCCAGTCATTCGGTTTTTCCAAAAGGAATATCTCAGTTACCGCCCGGATACAGCATTATGTACCCGCCTGATGACAATAAGCTCGCCTTCTATTACAAAAGACTTAATCTAAACATTACCGGCGAAATGGATCCTTTGGGCATTTTACTGTTTCAAACGCGATGACGTTTCACTATAACTATGAACCCTGTTTACAGAAAACCCAAAACGTTTTTTTTTTTTATTCCGAAGAATTATCGTCGGAGGAAATGACCGTCGAGGTAGACCGCGGCGAAGGTGGTGTGACGATCTGATCTTGTTTGCGGTGTGAATATGGCCAGATATTACAAAGGTTAGAGAGGTGTGGAAGGAGATAGGAGAGGCCTTAGCCCAACAGTGGGACACTCAAATAGTCTAACAAAAACAAACCGATGCAGTTCAATAAAAAGCTCAACATTTAAAAATAACACACGAGTTGAAGACAATACAACTTCTGCCAACAAGTTTTCAATCCAGACTTTTAAACGATCTCGTACAGTTCAACAAAGTTCTTAAACTGTCTCAAAACAATTACGACACCAGCGTTTCCAAGATTCAGTATTTTAAACGTATTGTAAAAACTAACCATGACCTTTTAACCCCCGATCAAAAAAGAGGGGTGTTACTGTTAATTTTGAAGTGTGTACCTGTGCGTCTGTCTGTGACATCATAGCTCCTGAACGGATAAACCGATTTTAATTAAGTATTTTTTAGTTTGAAGGTGTCATAATCGAGTGTTTTTAGCTATATTACAAGAAAATCTGCTCAGACGTTTGAAGATCAAACTCACCATCACCTCTTTCTAGTTGATAAAGAGACATAACGTAAACAGACAATATTTAAGTATTATTTTTTTCTTTTTTCCCTTATTGGGGATTTCTTTAAATATTTTGCATTCCATAATAATTGAAAAGTAGCCTATATCTTTTTTTAGGTTCTAGACTCTGTCATCTCAGCGTGACAAGATAACTGACAGACAGAGTTACTTTCACAATCATAATATTAGCATGGGTGGGGAAGTATGGCTAAATAATAAAAGTAAATCCCCCATTAAATCTGGTTGTCTGTGCGCCCAGTTGATTGCAGTTATTGCAATAGACTTGCCCCCATTAACTTGGGTCCAAAAAATAGGAGAAGTGAGCGTATTAAATTCTTCTGGCTCCCGCTTTGGGGAATACAGACTACATGTAATGTTTAATTCATTTATGAGTTAATTAATATTTATGAATGCATAATTAAGTTAAAAATGAGAAATATACAGTTTTGCCCTCTCAATAACTTTTGTATCTGTAAACAATGCTATATTTTGAAACAACCAGATTAAAAGTTTATTTATAAACAAATCACCATTTAGATAGGTACAAAAGTTAATGAAGTAACTCAATGAATACCAAATTAGGTGATTAACAAAATGACTAACGTGTGTTGCTTACTTTAGTTTTATTGCGCAAGCTAAGTCAACAACCGACTGGTACGGTGTGCACTATTCAACAGTGAAGGAGTACTTGTCAATTGCAGCGAGTTTTAACTAATTTAATTATTAATGTTGAGCAATAAGCAGCGTGACCCAGTGAGATTCACCGCAACTTACAAATCAAAGGTCGTGGGTGCTAAGCCAGACTTTCTAGAGACACCCGATGTATAAGACGCGAACCGATTGCCATCTACCGAGCACAAAACCAGGCTGAAATTGAGAAATTCCTATAATCCTTTGGCCCGACCCGGGAATCGAACCCTAAAACTCATGCGTAGCTGTTCTGTGCCTATTAAGTTGAGACAGCCTATAAACTTACAGCTATACTTATACAATAGTAGCTCGTTTAAATAAAACCAAACAAGAGAAATCAATTTATTATTGCGTTTGAACACTTAAGCCGCTGACCAACAAAAGATTGGTTCCGCAAAAAGCCTCCGTTCATTGACCCCACCGGCCCTGAATACAGAAAGGTACGATCCCACTGCTACGCCATAATTATTATCTTTAATATGGACCAGGAAATAAATAAAAATAACATTCAGTAAATTGATATTTAATTACAAATGCAATTTAGTTGTCGTTATCAACGCGATAATCTCGTTTTGATTTAATTAACTTACTCAATTATTTTAAGTTTACGGAAAATTTTACGATGTTCACGGAAATCGGTCCAAAATGTTGTAGTTGAATTAAGTTATTTAGTTCACAATATGGGAAATCATTTATCGGGTAAATTTAGGCTTAAAAGCTTGACGAAACCCGCAGACGTGATGGGTAGCGAGCGTAATCACTCGAAATTATGAGTTTAGAAAATCAATCAATACCCAACACATCTCTGGAGTTTCTGCTAGGTACTATAACTTTGACGCTGTGGAGAGCACTGGAATCTAAGGCAAGCAAGTTTTGGGGCCGGACGGATGCCGAGACTTGAAACGCTACGATTCGATTTCGATTCGACAAGTCGTATGTCTATCTTTTTTGGCATTACGAAGGCCAGCGAGATAGACATACGGGTTGTCGAATCGAAATCGAATCGAAGCGTTTGTGAATAGCTGCGCTGACATGACCTGTGATTTCAGAAAACATTTCAGCTTTGAGTAAGAATGCGATGCCTCTGCAGAACTGCAGTTTTCGATACGTGATGAATACTTACCATCAGATAGGCTGTCAAATTATTTGCTAACAAGTATTTTATAAATTCCCGTGTTCAATGTGTACTTTGTAATAACATGTCGTTAGCTGCGCAATGCCAGCTTATGTGGCAATAGCCAGACGTGCGTTACGTCCACGTGCCATAGTTTTTATGGCACCTGCGTAAGTAATAATAAAGGCACAAATATTTTTGTTGAATATTGGATTTTTTCTGTGTCACGGTCAGTGGTAAAATTCATCAGCTTATGAGCTATGTGTACGACAAGTTTTTTAATTAGATAATTACTGTCAAATGCATAATAATGTATTAATGATTTAAACCTGTACAACGTAACAAGACTCCTAACGAAGCCGTCAACCAAGCATTATGTACATCAAACTATGTAACTTTACGCAAAAATGATTGCTGGGTAACGACTTTTAGTTTTTTGGGGCGAAAAATCACGTTTTACGGTAGGACTCGATGTAACGCACTCAAAACATTGTGCTGATGGATGCATTGAATAGTACGGGGGTCGTGGAGGTGTTTAAAGTAAAAATCTAAGTACATTAAAACTTGTGAAAAAGTTGGAACTTTGACCCCCAAAATCTCCGTAACTAGAAGGTATGGTCCAGAACAAAAATATGATCGTAATGACGGGGAGAATAAGTGCCTTTCGGCTTCGTTAAGGGTCTTGTTACACCCTTTATTATGCAATGGGTCAACAATTATGGACAACAATAACAAAGAATCACTTTCAAATCTAACCCATCCTAACATGTCCAGCCTATGTTTAATAGGTTTGACGTCAGTCCGTACAGTCGGATCCAATCTGACGCCAAACTGAGCGAGTAACAGATGCCTTATAAGTATTGAAGTATCTTAGCAACAATCTGTGTAGGACAATTAACTAAGTGTTGATTGCTATCTTAATTGGGTAGTCATTTTAAATGTCTTAAGTCTCATTTTTATTGTTTGTGTGTCCGATTTTTCGCAACCATAATTTCTTGGGTTCGTATTGGATGCAGTTCACAAAGTGGTTTTGAGTGGGTGAATCAAGATTGGGCACATTTAGCCTATGAAGTTCCTACATGTGGGGTACAGGCTTCCAGCCTCTGAGAGGAAGCACGCTGTAATTAATGACCTGTGCGCATTGATGTCACAAATATTCGATTTTTTTTATTCTAGGACATGCATGGTATTCTCACGATGTTTTCCTTTATCAGAGCAAGCGCAAGGTGATGAAATAACTAACACAAAGTGAAGTGTCTCTTCTTCATCGTCACCATCAACTTCCTGGCCTTGTCCCACTCTGCTTGGGGTCGGCGCAACACCTTTTCTTTTTCCTCTCTCTTAACTAAATAAATAACTTCTTCTTTTTTTTAAACTTTGTTTAAGTACATACCGATTGTAAATAAGATTTAAACAGGATTTAGTGGTAAGTGTCTGTTTCGGTTTCAACCGCTACCTACAACAAATTAGTCGGGGCAATACCACTGCTCCATTAGGATTGAGTCGTCGCCATTCGCTTGTTGATGACCTATTTTTCAACATAATATGATAATCTCCTTTAAAAATACAGTCGCAATAACCTACAAAAACATCAATACAACAATATCCTGTTTCTTACCGACCTATTTCATAGCCAAATGCGATTCCTACCCGACCAAATAAAGATACACACACTCGTATACCACCAGCAACATTTAGAGGATGGTTACGCTAATCGGTCGGCTCATATCTGCTGATAACCTATTGATAAACCTGTGACTTATGGCATGATGACGTTGAGATGTTATTTTTGTAATAACAATGCGACTATAATTCTGTATGGAATGGGATTGAAAATATTTACATACAACTGTAGTGATTGTAGTGCTGTGGGAATATTTAATTTTATGATATTGTGGATTTTATAGATGCCTGTTACGTATGATTTATAAATATTTTCAAGTTAGAATAGATAGCTTGAACAAACAATTGTACATTTTTACATACCGACTTAATTTCTGCCACACCAGAACCATATTTATCATATTTGTTTATATGACGGTTGACATCATGGGAAGAATGGTCGAGGGATACATTGCGCCAACTTCAAGTAACCTGGGTCAAGGGTAGGAGAAGATGATGATTTGGATAAATGAATTAGCGCTCGCTAACTCCTTCTCCTGGAATAAACCAACACAAAATAAAAACCTCATAACCAAGATTTCTCATATTATTATTCAATTCAATTCACAACATTTATTTCAGACTTTTCGGTCCGTAGAGTGTTACTAGTAGTACATCAAGATAACTTAAAGCTGTGTTAGTAACTTACACATATAAGAGAACAAACGCATGTCAGCGCACAATATATATGCAACCTTATCCAATGCCGCCAAATAGGACTATGGATGTATTCTGCAATTACACTCAGGTAGCTGTGGGGATTATTGCTCACCCTAATGTGACTATACTATAATAATTCCCGAAGGGTTAGACAGAGGTGTGCTTAATAGCACACTCACATTTCGCCATGTAAAAGGGGCGAGCCTATTGTCGTCAACCGGGCACAAATCAAATCTCGTGGCTGTTATTGAGACATTGCCCGACATAGGAATCGAACCCAAGCACAGCAGTAGCGCTTTGGACCACTAGGCCGACGAGGCAGTCCGATTTCGATACAAAAACCACACTGTCTAATACAAAAACCACACTGTCTAATTTTATACCAGTTACACCTGTCACTTTGTTACGCATAAGAAATAATTATGTGGATCAGATACTTTTTGAGGCAGTGAAGTACTCATACATATGAGCAGCTTTTAGTATGGTACTAACTATGAAATAAGATTAAAAAATCTGCTGTGTTGACATTTTTTCGAGACGCGACAATATAATATATATGGGGCAGCTGATATTTTTTCGTGATTTCATGTGCGATCCCATAGTAAAAGTTGTTCATTTTCATGAGTACTACACGCCCCTAAACTATTGCCCAAGTTTAACAACTCACCCGGTATAGGTAATATAACCGAGATTTTTGTATAGCTAGCTACTATGCCGTTCCATTTAAGCAAAATAAGTAAGTAGGTAACAGCCTGAAGCTTCAGGAACAGTAAGGCATGTTAATTGGCATCGCTTCAGTGGCTCGGACAGCGCTTATTACTCAAAGGGGTCGGCAGGAGAGAGGGGAGCTCTGTTCTTTTACATCTCGATGTTGGTATGTGTGGGCATTTGATTTATTTAATTACATATTGCGGGATGCGAGTCGCACGGGACCGGTCAATGTGGCGACATTTGGGGGAGGCCTATGTCCAGCAGTGGACGTCTTTCGGCTGAAATGATGATGATGATGATGATTACGGGATTTGCTCGTGCATTCATGGGTTTTTACTATAATAATTTTGTAGCGGTCATAAAGTTCATACACCATAATGTGACATTTTCTAAGCCCTAGGCTGGTCAAACTTTTGGTTTCAATTATTAATGTTATTCTTAGTTTGGCTCACCGCACAATCTGTCAAATATCTTTAATCGATTTTCAACTTTATCGCTGAAGCATTAGGTTCAAGGTTGATTGGGAAAATCGGCAGTTTCGGGTAACTTGATGTGCTGGCGCCTGTACATAATATTGTTACAATTTGTATGTATTTCTTTTAATTTAGTGTGCAATAAAGAATAACAATGTTAAAATTTGTGATTAGGTCGGCTTCCCCTGGGAGGTGTATTCACAAAAACCAATAAAATATTGCCTTACGTACCTGGTGGTAAGAGGACCAAATATCTGTTCACTATAACAAAGTGATAGAGAGTCCTCGACATTAAATTGGTCGTTTAAAAAAGATATTTATGGAAGAAGTCTCTAAATATAATTTGAGAGCAGTCCCATAATAAGAAATATTCTTAACCATTTAATACGACGACTCTGTTCCATAACACTCATTACAAAGGCCGGAAGAGGCAGCTCATGGCTGTCACCGCCATCCGTTCCTGAGGTAAACTCACGAGTATTTTACAATAATGACTTATTTCAAGAGATTTTTGTTAGCATTCTTGAAGATAGTCGACTGCCTTATAGTCTAGTGGTTGCAAAAGCTATTGCTGAGCATGAAGTCTTAGTTTCGATTCCTAGGTCGGACATAGTGATGTTGCGTTTTCTATCGGAAAATCTTAAAGGAGCCCGGAGCCGAGATTTGTGCACGCTTGATGTCAATAGGATCGCCCCCCCCCCCTAAATGGAACCTTTAAATAACTTGCGAAATGTGATTGTACTATCGGTGACCCTCTGCGTTACTCTTCATTCAGCATTCTAAAAGGTAGAAGTAATAAGCTAAAATCAAAATCAATTCATTAATATTCAGGGTGGAATACAACGACACACAAACTCTTATCACATATTCAGAGTACATCATTCCGAACCCCACCACATAGAATTTTTTCATCGGCAATGTAAAAAAGCCGTTTCATACATTTTGACCGGTAAGGCACTTTTGTACGAAATAGCAGTTTTTTTTTCTTCGATATCCTTTCCACCCTGTATAAGGCTGACAATACATAAGACCGTCCCCCAAAACGCCCCCTTCACCATTTCCTAGTAAGTATTTATACTAACAATAACATCGTCTTCCAAGAAGGGCTACGCAGGGGCTTACAATAACATTTCACCAGTTCACGCCCGGTCAGCTCTGGTGGAAGTCACATGTTTTTGAATTTTTGTTTCTTAGACATTTGTATTACACTAGCGTTTACCTGCGACTTCGCTCACGTCATGGACGAAAGATATCCCAATTTCAAACAAATAATTTAAAAATAGCCTACTTCACTCGGGGATAATGTTGCTTACCATTGCTGAAAGAATTTTCGGAGTCGGAGCATAAGTTCCGAAGATTACTTCTTAGATCCAAACTAACAAACTTTATGTCTTTATAATAAGTGTAGGTTAGTGAAGATAAACTATTCAGTAAATTCTTGAATTAAATGGAGAAGTTCTAAAGTTCTAATTTTACACAGACTTTTTATATAAACATCCAATCAGTTCGTTACACACAGAACTTCTGCGAACTGATTAATTTGTAAAACTCTAAACAATTTCACGAACTGAATTTTATTCTCCAAATCAGTTTTCTTACTCAATGCCTTTTGGAATTTAGATTTCTGTGTAAAAACGGTCATCCTGAGCCCTTGGTCACTGAGGAATTATGAGAAGATGATGAGTTCTCCTTTGTCATCATATGCCTATCCTTTCCCAAATATGTTATGTTCAGCTTCCAGTCTAACCGGACGCAGGCGTATAGGCACCAGGACATTACAACGTGCGATTGCACTAGCTAGTTCTTTGGTAACACGACATCACTTGGTAAGACTGAAGACTAGACCGGAAACCGACTCCAACATAGTTGGCAAAAGGCTAGACAGAGGATACCTAAATTCGTAATAAAATTTACGTAGTTACATTTCTTTTTTCGGTTACATTTCCGGGAGTGTGCTTTGGAATTACACAGTCTAGCTTCCCCATCCCCATTCTATCATCGCACGAGCAGAGACACGCCGGAGCGTCACACCGTTATATGGTTGAAATTCCACGTACCCGAACAAAGCGCTATGCTTCCACATTTACTGTACGAACCGCCAGCCTGTGGTATTCGCAGACGGCTTTTCTGTTCCCTGATCATTATAATCTGGATCTATTCAGAGTTCGAGTGAACCAGTTTCTATTAGGCACGCGTGCCGCGTGTAATCGCATCAACTTCACATCAGACGAGTTGCGGCCGAACGCGAGCCAATTTAGAACAAAAGAATATATATTAGCTAATTTGATTTAAAAATTACAAATTCTGTAATATTATTTCTTGCTGAATCTAGGTCTTTCAGAAGATAAGGCATCTCAAAACTTATTACCTTACTTCATTCGTGTGTAATAAAGCTATAATCCCCAGATTGATATCAACAAAACTAGGTTTATAAGTTTAATTTACTAATTCAGAGCTCGGGGCGGTGCGCGGTGGTCGCGTGGGACCAGGACACAAACATTTAGCCTCCCGGCTCTTGTGTGACCAGACCAAATAAAATGGTCATAGACCCAGTTCAGTGGTGCGAACACGCGAATTGTGGATTATTTTCGTTATTTATATACTTCGCTATTGTGTTATATTTTACCTGTTATTTACTTAGTTGTAATTGGTCTGGATCTAGGGCCGAAGGGATCGATTTAGCCTTTTAAGTGTTGACTAATAAGAGACAATTAGTTATTATCAATTGTCGTGAGACCCCGGGGTTCAAATGTATTTTCGGGACAACAATATTTTACTTATATCCATTTTCATCAGAGAGGAGCTCATGGCTAAATAATAACAGCCGCTCGGGTCGATCTTTAGGTTAAGCCGTGCTTGCCTAGGTTGGTCTGTGGATGGGTGACCGCCCATTACATACCGAGTTTCATCCGTGCCTCGGAAAGCACGTTAAGCCATTGGTCCCGGCTGTCATTTGTAAATCTTTGACAGTCGTTACAGGTAGTCAGTGGCCCAAAAAGTCTGACAACCAGTCTTACCAAGGGGTATCGTATTACCCAGAACTAACTGGGTTGTGGAGGTCAGATAGGCAGTCGCTCCATGTAAAATACTGGTATTCAGCTGCATCCGGTTAGACTGGAAGCCGACCCCAACATAGTTGGGAAAAGGCTAGGCAGATGATGATCCATTTTCATCAGAATTTGTCGCATTACTTATATACGTCTAACATAACATGGTTACCCCGAAGGGTTAGTCTGACACATTTCAGCCCCGAGTAATACGGGGTGAGCTTAACGGCATCAACCAGACACAAATCAGCAATAATGCTACAGAAAAAATCTTACAACACTGCCCAACCGGGAATCGAACCCCAGACTTCATACTCAGCGGTACTACTTGAACCGCTAGACCAACGAGGCAGTCATGGTAGATGTCTACTTATCCAATATTGAGAATCGTGCGTGAAGCTAAACAAAGAAACCTCAACCCGGTTTGTCAGTCCAAGGCTACTGTCAAAAACAAAATATTGAGACAAGTGAACGTTAGCTTAGTAAATAGTTAGGTACTTCATTAGAACAATAGGTACTCATTATTACAAATACCTATAAACCTAACAGTTCTGTTATGACATTACATCAATGAGTTACTACCTGTTTTTCAACAGATAATTTACCTCAAATATTATTTTTTGAATAAAATATTAGGCGTTCAGATTTTTCCTCGTTTTGTGGTTTTAATTTACATAAAATTAACTTCGGTTACCGGGAATGACATAATTATATGGTAGTCACATGGAGGGTCATGTTAACTGTATCTCTATTTAGTATTTTTAACCGACTCCGAAAAAGGGGGAGGTTATTCATTAACTAGACACAAATTCTGAGGAGTGAACATTACAGAGTCAAGAGCACCCAAAGCTCCTTAGTCTCCAAACATATTTCAATAACATTGACAAGAAACTAATAAACGTATAATTTAAGTACTTGTCATTTAGAGTAATTAAACGAACCTCTGTCAACCCAAATCTATATCTCCTGGCCGTGAAAACATAAGAAGCGGCAAGACAGTGTAAATGAGCAGTGTTAGTGCGTGTGTCTCAGTGATAGCCGTCGTGTGGTGTGACCGTCCGTCGCAGCGTCGGACTGCCAAGTCATAGTCTCGAGTTCGATTCCAAGGCATGCGTGCCTGATTTTTCGGATTCATGTGCGTGTTGAATAATTATCACTAGCTTAGGTCAAGGAAAACATCGTGAGGAAACCAGCATTCCTGAGAGATATTTCTTGACGGCATGTAAAGCCAAGTCAGAGGCCCATGGGCGGCGTAAAAATTCTGACACCAGGTGAGGCACTAACCACACGATAAAGAAGAAGAAGTGTAAATTACGAATAAACAAACTCAACAGGTCACTAGTCCGTTAATCTAGACTCGAAGAGAAAATAGATCTACTTACAGAGGGTACCTATAACTGATGTCTGACCAAAACAGCGGGAAATGTGTACTTAAGATATGCCATTGTCGATGTTTTTGTTCAAGCAGTTTTGCTAGCCGATAATCAGATTATAATGTTGCCATTGCTGGGAGCCAGGCAACCTGTCCGTGTGAAGGAGTAGGCCATAATCCACCAGGCGGGCTCAGGGTGGGTTGGTAGTTTGCTAACAGCGCAGATCACTAATTAAATCCACACTCACACGTGTCACGGCTCCTAATATTTTATTTCCGCGTGATTGGCGTCGTCCCTGACCTTGTACTGATCTGCCAGTAATCCTGGCGGCGCTCTGGGGCTTCACACCGAATTCATTTGTTTTGTTTACGCATCAGATTCACGGTTTATAATTACGTAGTATTTGCAGGTTCTAACTGCCCTGTAATTAACACCTTAACACTGTCACTGTCCGCGAAGCAGACACAATGGCTAAACAATGGGACACGGAAAGGGTTTAAGGCACTAAGATTGAATTGATGGATGAATCTTTTTGATACACATACATTAATTCAGGCCCTTCCTCTCATGAAATTAGGAAAAACGAAATCATGATTGATCTATACAAATAAATAAAATTGAAGTGTCTGTTCGTTATTTCAAAATTACAGCCTTTTACTGAATGCATGATTATGAAAGTGTAATTATACGGCACTTATCACAAAACATTTTTTTTTTTTCTGTCTGTCGTCTGTTTGTCCCGGCTTATCAATTTTGACGGGACTTTTACTGGCAGATAGCTGATGTTACAAGGAGTAACTTTGGCTACTTTTATTTTAGGAAGGGGTTTCGTGCAAACAATGTCAACCCTTGAAATCGTTAACAAAATCCGATTCAGATAGGGAAGTAATATGTAAGAAGGTCGCGGGCAACAGCTGCATATATTATACTAGCTTTTGCCCACGGCTTAGCTCGCGTGGATGTCGAAAAATATCCGACGGGAACGTACTACCGGGATTAAAAAGTAACCTACAGGTTAATCTAGGTTATAAAAGACCCAAATCCGTTGTTCCAAATGAGTTCACTGATCTTATACCCTTAAGACCTCTGTGGTTTAGCGGGAGAATCCATTGTAGTAGAGACCCGGGAGTTTTCTTAGATCCTGCTAAAATTATTCGCCTTTCAACACCAACAGTTCGAATAAAAGCAGCTATTCTTAGTCCGAATCCCAGTTTAGCTCACACTATAAGTACACGTAATAGTGTACGTTACGTTTATGAAACAGAGGCTTATCAATAGTTCACGTTCCGATCCGTCATGCTCGGTAGTGCAGTGCTGAGACGATCGTAAAACCAACGTATGAATTTAAACTGGAACCGAAGTATATTAAAGTACGGAGTATTCCAGTATGGATACTAATTTTCTGTAATAGGTAGTTTGAATACTTAGTTCCTATTGTTGCCGGCCAATTAATACGAACGTACGGTGGACTAGGCGTATGGGAACTAGTTCATTGTATCTGGTATTTTAGATGGTTCCTTTTGTGAGAGGGAAAATGTTAAATAACAATTGGCTGACCTCGTCTGGCTTACCTACAGCGTAAACCCTATAATCTTTCCACAGCTGGATCACATGCCTCTTCTCTGTGAGGTGGAGTGGGCTGTATTCCACCACGTGGACACAGTGCGGGTTGGTGAATGTTACCTGCCTTAAAATGTTCGATTTTTGAATTAATAAAAAGTGTCGTGTTATAACAGTCGTGTTGGTACACCCTAGCAAGCCTTAACAAATGAGAAAATTAAGGTCTGGAAAATTTCAGCAGAAAGTTGACTGGTTTTTGTATCAAAGTGACTCATATGATTAAATATTTGATTGGATCGAGCAGACAGATGTGTTATTTCATACTGCATTAAACAAAGACATAAGAAAACAAATTCTTCTTTTTTGGTGTTAGTAATGGTTCGACATGTGCTCGCATGTGTTAAACATTTATGCTTTTTTACAACCAATATCGTTTCTAGAATATTATTTAGGACAAAGCTGGAGGAATCCACAATTTTGGACAACTCCGAAAACTAATACTACCGGCCAGTACTCGTGCGTGAGTATCGAAACAAACTTCAGCAAACTAGTCCGTCCAGACATAACTAACTTTGTGAAGCAGTACAACACTAGTGTAATGTATTCATACAAAGGAATGCGATGTTTCAGAACGAAAATATTATGAGTTTATGAGTACATTTTCGTTTTATTTTCTGATGTTTTAGAATTATGTTTTTGGTAAATCGGCTATTTTTATTTCCGGATTTCTTTGGGTTTAGATGTGGGACGAAGATTTATTCTTGTTAGGCTTTTGAGATTATAATCTGCTAAAACAAATGGGCATCCACATAAAAATTTTGGTTCTCTCATTTTAAGTTGCACTTAAGATTTTGCACAAATTATCTTTATTTACCATCATTAAAATGATCAGCCTAGTATCAGTGATGATGGGTAATTAAAAGTTGGTAGAACGCAACCAAGTTTTCGGGACGCGTAAAAGTGAAACCTTTCAGGAAGGCAGGAGATTTTACAAGACCATGAAAAAAGTTTACATTTAATGCTGAAGCTTACGTTATGTCATAGCGATTAAGCTTCTTTGTCGCTGTGGATTGCGGTTGCCTTGCCTTATGTAGACTTGTGTTACACCCTTAACATCATATCATTAGGATAATCGAGCCGTCTGGAACCCTTTTCACCTGGGCATGCTTTGCCGTGGCCGACTTGGAAATCTCTAAATCCAAGTCGGCCGTAGCAAAGACAATCTCTTCAGATGGGGGTTCATGGACGACTCAGATCTCAAGTGTGTGTGCGGCATGTCTCCACAGACACTGGCCCACCTTCCTTCTTGCGCTGCATGACACCAGTGCACTTGACCATCTTATGACTGCATCAGCGAGCGGAGTTCGCGTAGCTGAATATTGGGCCAAATGTATTTAATGAAAATTTGCCATCGACACGCTAACAACATTAGGATGACTCTGCAGTCTATTGGATTTATTTCTAGGCGACCTTTACCTTTTACACTAACAGAAGCAGACACTTGAGTCCACTCTCACAATCAAAGAGCTACAATAATTGGAAATAAATACATTTAAAAATGTATTAGATTTCCTTCTACTCGGGATATTTACTATCCTTTGACTGCGTTCCTTCTCTCTCAAAGGAACTGGTCAAAGGCTCATTAGTTCGACGACTATTTCCTTAGTATTTCCTTTAAATGTCGAATAACTCGATACAGTGGAGCCACCTGCTGTCGATCCTTTGAACTACAAGACTTGGGATAAGTACACAATTGCTGTAAGATTTACATTTTGAGTGGTTCCTGTTTCTATGTTATGGTCAGTTTAGGTTCTCGATTTACGTTTATGTAAGAAAAATTACTAACAAATTAATAATTGTAGAAATATAATCATCACGATAGAATGTGTAACTATTATTCGTTATTTGAAATATTGTATAGGTATTGGGCGTTTTTGCACACATGAAATTAGATCGCATTTTATCAGAGCCGAGCTATTGTGTATCAAAATTCTGTATTTTAGACTTCGATTTCCGTATCATAACCATGGTCATAATTGCGGAAACCATTCCTCATCAATGGAATATAATGATTAGAAAATATATTTAAGTATAACTTTATTAATGAAATACCTTGAACCGCTTGTAAAATATGTACAATACACAGATCTTTTTATCGTTGAACGCAAAACTAGTGTTGGTTCATACGTTTGTATTCACCGTATTAAAATGTAGCCGGACAAATAGATAGCCGATTGCAGGGGACCTATTTGTCCTTCGTAATAATCGGTTCCGTGGCTTAGGCGTGAAAAGCTAAAGACAGAAAGGTGATAAGTCTCATCTAAAGACAGCGAAAATTCTCCGGACTGCCTCTGAAAATTTTCTAATAGAAAAAAGCCTAATGTAGTTGAACTTGCTCACAGCATCAATAACGTTATTAAATCAACTTATATAATAATATCGACGTAATAATACAAACTATTCCTAATAAAACCACTTGAACTGACCACTACATAACAACCAGCAGAGTAATCAAACTCAAAGGCTTCCCAAAATCAAAACATTCCGCAACTCTCCGTCGATGTCTGAATTCGAGACTCCATTAAATTTTCTAGGAAGTGAGGTTCCAGTTAATAGAGGTATTGGCAGCGGACACCTCGGCCCGGCTCCGTCGTGTGGCTGCTTTGATAGCTTGCGCTGACCCACTCGTGTTTGTTTGTGGCGCTAGTGTCCACTACCCCAGCGTAAATATTATCTGTGTGACTTTACAGTTGGTAACTTGGATCCCGATAGTTGTACATTTTTCACTATTATTTGTAGGTACAATATCTTAGGGAATAAAAAAGTGAGTCTATCAGAGAGACATTACCGTAAAGCTAATGTAAATTCTGTTGGGAGTCATTGTAGTAACATGACACCATAAATACACATCAAATATATTGCAATCATACCATAGAACTCACGACGCTCGCTCTAGAAACCAAAACAGTTTATTAATATGGTTATTTAAATCTTCTTTCATTATAACAATACAATAGATTCTTAATTTTATTGCAGACGTATTTTTTTATTTTCATCGGCCGATAACTTAACTATATCCACAACTAAACATTAAGTTCATGCTATTCGCAAATAACAGGAAAAAAATACTCTTTCACAAAAAACTCGACAAGCACTTTACACTACATAGGAATTGAACCTTATACCGTTCTTTTAACACATCGAGCAGCATCTTATAAAAATTCTGTTCCTCTAAAGCAAAGAGATTTCAACAAGGATTGTTTTTCAAAGCGTAGTGTAGTAGTCTAATAAAATTGAACTTCTGACTCTCAGAAAGCGGTACATAGTACTGAGGTATCTTGGATACTTAAAGAAGACGTTTGTCTTGAGAGACAAAGGTCACGGAAGGATCACGAAAATAACAAAAGAAAATACAAATAACGCGAAGCTTTTGTTTCTTAAAAGTTTTCTGATACAGTTCTTAAGAAAAGACATTGGATGTACTCGTAAGTGCAAAGTATGACAAAGCTAACAATACTGCTCATAAAGTTTGCTAAATATCGGCCAAGTTTCCATCGAGCATACTGTCGAAATATCTGTAGGAATGCTGAAGTTCTTACCCTGGTATTTATTTACTTCGTGATCTTATAGCGAGGCCCAGAGGTCAGACCGGTAGCGCGCTCCGTGTAAAGTACTGGTGTTCAGATACATCCGGTTAGACTGCAAGCCGACCTCAATATAGTTAGGAAAACGTGGGCAAATAATTGCTTATTAGGTACACAAAAACCAAATATAATACTAACATAAAAAATTAAATCACATCTAGTGCGTGACAGTTTGGAAGACGCACCCACGAGTTACAGTTCTGTATGGAATAAAACATGACATCACTACTATTTTGCTATCTACTCATAGGTACATAGTATATAAATTAGTAGGTGTGTAACAAAGAACAACCATTCATTAAATTGTTACTACAGTAGGTATATCATTACGGAAACTTTAAATCTTATAAATGGGTATCATTTAAGCTATCGCCAATTTAATTAGTTTTGTGTTTCTTAAATAATAGGGTTTGCCCGCAAAATAGCAGATTTGTCACCAAAATTTAGTCCCCAAACAATATAAAATCAATTCCACAATAAATCACCTAAAATCATGGAGATATAGGATCCAGTACCAAATAAATGTTTTTGTATGTATTATAATAGGTTTGTCCTAATAGATATTTAAGCAAACTAATAAATTTTCTAGGAAATTTATAAACTTTCGTAGGATTCTAAACAAGAGATAAACTGTATTATTTTACGGCCACATTTTCGCACGGGGCTCCTATTTCTGTTTGCAGGGTTTAAAGTAACCTAACCTAACCTAAAGTCGGGGTGCCCCAAGTCCCGAGATTTGCGATAATCGATTTATTTGGTGACAGATCTACCATTCTGAGCACAAAGCTATTATTTAAGTAATGAAACTACTATTATAACAACGAAGTTTATATTCATCTAATGCACTACAATTTTATTGGTAATCCATCTCTTATTGTACACATATATTAACATTAATTTGATACTTCATACCTGGGAACACTTTTTGTTTATTTGAGAACGAAAATATTTCGTGGCGATAGATCTATTTATTAGATGATACAACTTGATGACAAATATAAATTTTGGTGACAAGAAATATAGTCCCCCTTATAAATTACCCGTCACCATGAGTGACTCTGAGGCCCTAGCATGAGCGCGCATTGTGAAGTTACGTTTTTTTTTATGAAATACAACTATTCTGTAGCATTTTAGTCATATTGTTTGCCACAAGCACAATCAGCAACATCCATACATAATTACAATTATGAAAATATTATGTTTGAAACGAGTATTTTTATAATCGAAGTGTTAACGTAACGTTTACACCACAGTTTCAGTAATACCAACCTACTTAACTATTCTCTGTTTACACTTAAAATTTATATTTATTCTAAATGTAAACATATAAATATTTAGCCCAGTTTTCCTTGCTCGACAAATTCCATCACGTTTAGTGACACACACAAAAAACCCCAATAAAAAATCTATTCATTTCGGAATAAAAATCATCGATATCCTTCCCAGACATCAAACCTAACACCTTCATAAAACCGGCTCAATAAGCTTAGTCTGTCTTTTTTTTTCGATAGTCAGTGTTATTGGGTTTCTCCATTAGGCATGTTTCAGCCGCAGCCCTAAGTGTGGAATGTTCTCCGGTTATGGCAATAAGCTAGGTCTTTATGACGTGGCTCAGAGGAAAAGGAGGGAATGTGAAGGGTGATCTCTGCCTATCCCATTGACGAAATACAGGCGTGATGTTTCCTGACATTTTCGCAGACTACCCGCCAAGATGGCACCGAGATCGCATTAAAGCAAATAAAACCAACTCACTCAGATTGCGATCGACTTCCAACGAATATGCACATTCATGCAAAAAACAACTATCATGCAGAGTAAAGGTTTTGACCTCTTAATGTGAAACAGATCCTAATACTCACGGTTAAGGAGTGTTTACACTGACGTCGTGCGCCTTTTTACGGAGAATATTTTGGAGAAAATGCCGGACTACTACTAGTAAGGACGTTCATATATTTGCTGATATGAGCTAAAATAATTAAAAAAACCCTAATTAATTACCTACTCAATATTAATTTGAGGTTAGCCACAAATGTTAATCGCACACTCCGAACGGAACCTGTCCTGTTCTAATTTTCGACGTTTTGGCACTTCTCTTCTGTTTTCCTCTATAGCATTCGCGTTAACATTCCTTCCCTGATCTTTCTGATTATTGCAAAGCTATTAATTTAAACTTTTAATTACCTACTGATGAAAATGGGTATGTACCAGTGGCGAAGGTTCCAAAGAACTCGATTCCTGCCGGCTTCCCTTTTAAAAAAGGCATAGTCAGTACTCTAAAGACAAATAATATAATCACATTACAGATATGTACTCCGGCTTACCTCTTACAAAAATTGACCCTTCGCTACTGGTATGTACTGAGTCCGTGGTAACCGTTTGTGCATCGGTGTCCTTTCAACCGTGTATACTGAAATATAGCTTTAATAACGATAAATATTGTATATACTTACCACTAATAATCATCGCCATATCTCACTAACCACTAATAATAGCAACCTTTGGTATTCTGAGTAAGTGACGTGTGACTACATTATAGGCAAAGAGTTGCGTATGTCAAATGTCAATGTCAGTGCTTAGGATGTGCAAATAATGACGTCATGTAGACTTGAATCTAGGCAGTTGTGTACTTATTTAATACAAGCTATGCAAATACATTTAAATATAGGTACTTATGATAAACAGGACAACGAGAACAAATAGTAATCTACTTGCAAAAGCTAACTGGTTGATGTAGGTTCAAGTGTGAAGTGTCAAACTTAGCAATTAAGTAGGTAGCTATGTCATTTTCCTTTAAAGCACCACAGAGACACGGGATCTTTGATTCAAAAGATTCTGGAACAGCTGCCAGTGGTGATGCAGTTCTCAGGATACCTGCCATAAGGTGAGCGAGTTCTTTAACCAAACGAGATAATAAATCTCCCAAAAAATAAACAAGTAGAGCAACATTCCTAAATATCGATGATGTCATATGCATAAAAAACTAGTTTCTGACTACGCTACAGAGGTCAGACAGTTGTTGTCGTCCAAAAAGCCAAAAACAATTTATAATGAGCCAATCAAGCAAACCGTTTAATTGTTGTTTACTCCTGCTAATTACTGAGAGACGGGTTATTAATTAAGGGAAAATTCTAAGATAAGGTTTATTATAGTTATAAATACAATACTATCTTAAACCTGCGGCTTTGCTCGCGTTGATATCGGTAAGCTTCCCACGGGAGCGTACTAACGAGGTAAAAAGTATGTCCTAACTCTGGTCATGCGCTACTTATCTGACAAATTTCATCGAAATCTGTTGAGCCATTAACGTTGAAAAAGTTACAAAACAGAAATTAATTTTGCATTAATAATACATATTAATGTGGATGATCACGTGATGCAGATATGCGATATTACAAATAAGGGAAATAATAATAGCGTTGTATGGTACCTATGTTGATCCTTAATCATTGATGTTTACCTAAGGTATATTTATATGTGGGCTGCGGGACGACTGTTCGAAAGAGATACCTTGTAGCGTTAAGTACGCCTATGTACCACTATTGTACATGAAGTTTAAATAAATAAATACCGTGGCCCTGGAACACATAGCGCAAAGAAGGAACATGGATGGGTTTTAGTCAGTAGAAGTCTGACACTCCCTCCCTCTCCGCCCTGAGCGGGGGGGGGGAGGGTCATTAAAACGAAACGAAAAAAAAAGATCATCTTGAAGGAAATGGAAATCTATACATATAATAAAATCGTAGACTTGCCGTGTCTGTACATTACATATTTTTACAAAAAAATCACTGGAAGGTGCTAGAAATAAGTAGTAGAAAGTAAAAAAATATTTTTTTTAATTTTTGTCTGTTTTTCGGTTTGTCGGTTTGTCTGTTCGTTTGTGCGCGCATCACGTAAAAACTCCTCATTGTATTCAAAATCGAAATATTACAAAATAAGAAGCATTGTTCTGGGTATTGTTTAGCGTTTATTTCATCAAAATCGACCAACAGACGCAAAAGATATTAATATTTAAAATTTTGTTGGTAACCTCATGCGCGATTTCTATGATAAAATTATTTACGTAAATAGATTTTAGTTTCGCCAATTGTGAACCGATTTTGATGATTCTTTTTTTCTTTGGAAGAATATTATTCCACGATACTGCCATTTTTTATTTGGTGAAGATCTGATGGTGATCTTCGGAGATATCAATGGAACTCTTCAATAATAGACAGCAAATCTGTCGTGATTGCTGCAATCGCTTGGATGTTTATTGTTTACACAACACCATAACATAATATCACGCCTGTATGCTCTGAGGGGCTACGCAGATGTGTACAGTGCACCCACATTTTGATAATTAGGTATGCCCAGTTCCATGTTGTTGGGGATATGCCTATTACCATGACATGTATTGTTAACGGTTATCTAATGTTTCACCAAAACTCCTTTGACAATTTTTAACCGACTTCAAAAAAGGAGGAGGTTCTAAGTTCGACTGTATGTATTTTTAATGTACACCGATTTCTCCGCCAATCGTCGACCGATTTTGAAAATTCTTTTTTTATTCGAAAGTCTAAACTCCCGAGGTGGTCCCATTGTCATCAAGTCAGAATCTGATGATGGGATCCCAGGAAAATTAAAGGCAACCCTCAAATTTTATGGGCATTGATTGATACAGTATACTTCCCATGTGGTCCCATGGTCATCAGGTCAGGATCTGATGTTGGGATCCTGGAGAAATTAGGGAATTTTCTAAATTGTATAGGCACACATACTCGCAGGCATTATGCCTGTTAATCATCATTGTGTGTAAGTTCAGCGATACCTTTGCCAATAGAGAACCTATTTCAATGATTTATTTTTTATTTGGAAGAATATTATTCGGCGGCGCTGGCCCCGTTTAAATTTGGTGAAGATCTGATGCTGATCTTCGGAGAAGTAGGTACAATGGAACTCAACAAAATTAGGCAGCAAATCTGCACAAATCAATTTACACAATATCATACCATAACGCCTGTATGCTCCGAGGGAGTACTCAGATGTGTGCAGTATAACCAGATTTGTTTATTTTTGTTGACAATATAAAATAAATGCATAGCAAATATTAATTGTATAGATATTACAACTAAAAATGGAAATATAAAAAACTTTTTTACAAAAAATAAAACCGCCTTCAAAAACACAAAAAAGTGAAAAATAACTTAAGCTTCAGAAGTCGGTGACTTTGTTTGTTTGATTCAGTTTTTGTTTCCTTTTGTATTTACTCTTTGCACTAAATATTTGGTACTGAAAGAGAGATTTAATTATGAGAAATCTATCTAAGTATATTAAAGCGAAAGGTCGAAAACCGCTTGACGTATAAAGATGAAATTTGGCAGGCAGGTAGTTTATAGTTAGTAGAGTCGTCCGCTAAGAATGCATTTTACGACAGGGCCGGATTGAGGAGGTCTAAGGGCTCTCGCAAGTTTGTATGAAAGTCCTTCATTTTGTGTGCTATAAACTTGAAATTTAGCAGGGTGGTAGTTAATAGTTAGTAGACGTTCGCTAAGAACGGATTTTGCAACAGGGTCGGATTAAGGAGATCTACGGGCTCTCGCAAGTTTGTATGAAAGTCCGTCATTTTTTGTGCTACATATTTGAAATTTGGCAGGGAAGTAGTTTATAGTTAGTAGACATTCGCTTAGAACGGATTTTGCGACAGCGCCGGGTTAAGGAGGACTAAGGGCTCTCGCAAGTTTGGATGAAAGTCCTTAACTTTTTGTGCTCCAAACTTGATATTTGGCAGTGAGGTAGTTTATAGTTAGTAGACGTTCGCTAAGAACGGATTTTGCGACAGGGCCGAATTAAAGAGGTCTAAGGGCTCGCAAAAAAGTCATTTAATGTTGTATACAGAACGGTATTAGAATAAAAAGCACTAAACAAGGTTCACTTTGAAAAAAGTTGTATAGTGCCAAAATACACCGATTTTTGAAGCCATATCGTCGCCTCAACGCCATTTAATTTTGTTTCGGACCTCTGCCGCCCAGAATTACAGAACCCAAAAGGACGCCTTTTGTAGTCATCAGTACGTTATCACCTTTTGATCTGGCAGTCAGTTCTCACACATAACATAACGTCACGCGTTAAAGCCCCGAAGGTTTGGGCAGACGTGTACCTAATCGTACACACACATTTCGCCAGTTATATTGAAGTCCCATGTAGTAGGGGGTGAGCCTATTGCCATCAACCGGGCACAAATCCAGATTCGCGCCAAATATCACCCAATCTCATGTTGATAAATCTCACGTGAGATTAGGAGGGAGATGAGGGGGTCAAGCCAAATCTCACGACATCCCACCAGGGGACGAGGGGGTCGAAAAATCGCCTCACGTAATTTATGGATGCCCCCTAAACCAAGCATCACCTTGCTTAAAAGGTGATCTTCCAAATCATGTGTGTGATAACTTTTTGTAATTGAAATAAACATTTTTTTTTTAACACTGCCCGACCCGGGAATCGGTCCCCACGCTTAGTAGTCGCGCTTGCGACCTCTAAATAAACGTGGCAGTCTCACACATGCACACCAAAATTTCCACGCGAACGAAGTCGCGGGCAACAGCTAGTATACTAATAATATTCGGAATGGACAATAGAAGCAAAGGAGATTTTGTCAGCTGCATAACAATATGGCGGGCTGTCAATTCTGATAGTACAATGGAATCAGTATTTCGAAGGCTTCAATTATAGTAGTTTTATCAAGGCTTCCATTACATTTTTAGAAAGAACAGCTATCTTTAATTTACACAGTTTGTAAAATTAAATAAATAAAATACAAGACTGTGTTAAATCTGTAAATTAAACACACTTTTGTTTACAAGAAACATATTAGCATAAACAGCTGTTTTCTTTTATTCAATTTTATGCGTGTTAACCTCGGAAACGGCTCAACTGTTGAATGTAAAACGACTTTAACGCCGAAAACGAAGGAATTCGATAAATCTGATTGTTTTATGTAAATAAACAGATATATTATTCAGTGACAAGTCGTTAAAGTGACGAAAGAAAGGAAAGACATTTTTTATTCGTGTTTACGCGATGAGTCATTGAAAGCGAATGTATTTATTAATTACTAGCTCATGCTCGCGGCTTCGCCCGCGTGGAGTCCGGGATTTGACCCACGGGATCGCACTACCGGGATAAAAAGTTTGCTCAACTGTTTTTTCGTGAAAGAAGAACAATCATCGATTAGAGATTAGAGTAGATTATTAAGATTACTCAAAAGTAAAGGCATCGCTCCACAGCAGCCCACTGCTGTGCTACGCACGTGTACTTAGCTTCGCTTTGTATGAACACGTATCCGGGATCGGGGATCGTCCACTGCGTCCCACGGCCACGTTACGCACGGATGCGCGAACCTCTCCGTGCACATCCTACGTATCAGTGGACGGTCGACCTACAAGCTTCGCACACATGTACCACTTGTCGCACGATTGTCGCGATTATGTCACTCCTTATGGAGCTGGCCGGCTTCCAGGCTTATCAGATGCGACTGAATAGGCGTATTAACATGAAATGGCTGCCATCTGACCTCCGTAACCTAGTGACTACACGATTCAGTAGTCTGAATAATAAAAAGTTTTAAAAATCAGCGTCATTTTGTATTGTGTGAGTGTGACTACACGTTGAAAATCCAATAGTGCACTTTTTTTGGGCATGAATGTAGGTGTATCTTTTTTCATTAACTTAGTAACTATCCTTTGCATACACTGCGGAAGGGACACCGACTCACAAAAGGTTCCTACGTATAACCCCCCCCCCCCACACACACACATATAGAAATTTTTCCTCGGTAATTTAAAAAACTACTTTAAGTTGATATTTTTTTTTAAATTTAATCGATATTTTAGTACAGACGCCAGCCAGCACATCACTACAATCTGTCAAATTTGTTTAATATATTTCCAACTGTACCGCTAAAGCATTATGTTCAAGGTTGATAGCTATGCTATGCGCCGTTGTTAACTTACAGAATGCACCCTTTTAAATCAGATTATCATGAGCAGCTCCATAAACACCTCTAGCATCTCCAAACCGGATCTCCAGAACGCTCCCCGATATCCGTCCTGACCCGGCCCGGCTCACCGCCGCTCGCCAGTGTAACCGGTCCTTACGACCGGTCGTCGAACCCGCGGCCGAGACGTTGCCGGGTTTGTAACACACAAACATACTAACAAGTACCCAATGGACATATATTCACGCAGTTTGGTAACGGTATAGGTAGTGGGTAGGACGGTATTTGTGTTCATACCTATCTTGTTTTATATACAGACTACAAATAGAACTAAACTAATGATAAAAATAAGGCTAAAAGTAAGAAAATATAAATAACTAAAAAACGACGACAATAGGACACTTAGGCGTCAAAGTACTCCTCCGCATCGCTGTCATCTGGAAACGTTCCCAGAAGACTGGCAGCATTGCCACGCTGAATGGCAATGCAAATTCTTTGGCCAAAGAAAGAGCCAGTCCTTGTTTTTTTCACTTGTTTTTGAGAATGATGAATTTGGGCTTCGTTCATATTGAACGATCCTCTAAAAAAACGTCTTAAATTCATTCATTTACCCACCGACTGGCCGCGTAACGAACAGCTGGGTCTAATCAAAATAAATAAAATAAAACTATATCAGTTAAATAGGCGATGAAAGTTTGAAAAGAAGTTCATCATTCTAGTCGATGGAAAAATCTATGGTAGTAATGTATTACTACCACTGAACTTACAGATTGCATCTGTAAGTTCGGCAGTTTGTTAAATCTTTCCGTCAGATGAATTCTCAAGGCATCAGTGTTGCTGTACCCCAATTTTAGCTGAGCATTCAACGTTATTTTTTCCCACACTTTTACAAGTTGGAGTAAATGTCACTGCCCGTTTTATGTATAGAGGGTGTAACATAATAAACGCAAGACCTCTCCTGTGGTGTCCCAGACCATGAAACTGAACAACTTCTGTTCTGTGACTTTTGTAAATTCATATTTTGTTTTTAGTTTTACCGTACATGTTGATCAGCTGATCGCGTCAGGTCCTATACAAAGATCAATTTTGTTTTTGCGAATTTCAAGCAATCGTGGAACAAAAGTTGTTCAGTTTCATGGTCCGAGAGACCACACGGGAGTTCTTGCGTTTATTGTATTACCTACACCTTGTATAACACCAGTTTCGCCTGTAATAAACTATAGACAGTATATTGAACACCTACTTATTCAAACAATGCGCTAAATGTATTGAAAACACGAACGTGCTAAACCATAGGTAACTATGTACCGATCACGTGCCATGCAAATACATACTTCAAACAAAGTTGAATAACACTGAAACCACTTGAAGATGTAATAATGTAGGATCTAAAAATAATTCGCTAATAAAATGTGAAAATGTGTGTGTGTTATAAACGCTATATGGCTAAGCAGATTTGGCTAACTATAAAAAGCACTTTACTACAAAATTAAGGCGCCGCCGCCGCCGCCGCCGCCGCCGCCGCCGCCGCTGCCGCCGCCGCCGCCGTCAATTTGCAAACGGACCCTTCACCAAGCCGTTAACCAAGCATTCTGTAACAACGTGATTTTTGGGGTGAAAAATCACGTTTTACTGTAAAACTCGAAGTAACGCACTAAAAACAGTGTACTGATGGATGCATTAAATAGTAATCGGGTCATGGCGGTATTTAAAGTAAACTTTACTTTAAATACCGCCAAAACCTTAAAAACTAGTATAAAAAATAAAACTTGTGAAATAATTGGAACTTTGACCTCCAGTATCTCCGTAACTAGAAGGTTCCCATTCATGGTCCATAGCAAAAATATGAGCAAAATGTCGTGGAGAATAAGTGCCTTTCGGCTTTACACCCTTTAGATATCTGCATGAGACGGCATCGGTTGACTGTATTATAGACCAAAACAAAATGTAAATCTAGTGCTTGCTTATTCTTACCTAGATCAATATTATATTGTCCAATCACATATTCATAGATTTTATACTTTTATCAACAATATCTAGAATGAGCTTTGGTTTGCAGAAGATTGGAAGCTTTAAGATTTTGTTGTTGTGTGCAACTGTGCACTTTGTGATAGCTCGCATAACTGTATGCTTCTGTATACAAGGTGTAAACCAACCCTTCACGATGCCGTGAACCAAGTATTGTTTATGTATATCAAAATACGTAATCCTACGCAAAAAATTTTATCGCTGGGAAACGAAATTTTTTTTTGGAGTTAATGATCACGTCTTACAGTAGGACTCAATGTAACGCAATCAAAACCTTGTACTGATGGATGCTTTGAATAGTACGGGGGTCGTGGAGGTATTTAAAGTAAAGTTATAACATTGAAAACAATCATATATTTAAATTTAAAAAACTTGTGAGAAGTTGGAACTTCCCCAATATTTCAGTAACCAGAAGGTTCCCAGGTATGGTCTAGAACAAAAACATAACGCAATGACAGGGAGAACAAGTGCTTTTCGGCTTTGTTAAGGGTATGTTTACACCCTTTATTCATTCGTTACGTGTTTCTAGGATTACCAATATTACCCAACACACCATCCCCCCTGCTTGAGGCGATCATTTTGCCTGCCTTTACTCAGCCAGGTTAGGCTTGGCTTCGTATCTAATCGGATGTAGATTAATTTCAGTATCTTGCATGGAAAGACTGCCTATCTGACGATTGATAGAGAACTATGTTAGAAAAAGCCATGCTGCGCCGATCCCAAATAAATTGGGATAAAGTCAGAAGAATGTTAATGCCTGGCTGTCTGACCCACGGTCAGACAACACACGAGCTCCGCCTCGAGTGTAAATACCTACATTTCGTAATTTTACAATTGAGAGATTATCAAAGGACCTAAGACGCCAACCACAAATTAATTGCGATAGCGTAACCTACATAGGTTCAGTAATTCTAGGGTTAAATTGCTTTCACTTCATTTTAACCCTAAAATTATCTCGGAGCCAATTACTATGAATCATCCATGTATTATATTGATACCGATAACTATTACTTAGTGTATCGTTTTCACGTTCGACCTATCAATTAAGTTATGCCATTAGACGTCTCTTAATTTAATTGGTATTAATCTAGCCTTGTGGGCTGAGCTGTATACCTACTATAAGTGTAACGTAATGTTTATTGTCGGCAACATATAATGTAGTACCTACTAATAAAATTCATAACATAACATTAAGATCATGGGGCGAACATGGCCAGATGGCGCACCAGGTAGAGAGGTTTGGAAGGAGACACATGACAGGCTAAGAAAAAAAACAAACATTAAGACCACGCCTGTAGTCCCTCAAAGGTTAGGCAGAAGTGTGTGTGTATGTGGCACAAGAGTCCATAACTGGCTAAATGTATTAGGAGACGACCCTATAAAATTCGTAGCGCCTAAAGTGCGTCGAGCGCACTACTTCTGTCGTGTCAAATACAATAACACTTTGTCTGCCGTAGAAATGGAAACTTAACACCTCAGGCTCAGCAAGGGCTGCGCTTGCCGCTAGACCAACAAGGCAGCCGAAATCCTCAACCTGAGGAGATATAACATAACGGACCAATTGGCATAGTCACCTTCCCACTCCGAGGACACAGGCCTCCTCGCTGTGAGAGGGCTGGCTAGGCTGTAGTTCACCACGCGGGCCCCAGTGTGGGTTGCGGGATGTCACAAGTCTTCGAATTTTAGGTTCTAGGAGCTAATGGTATCCTCGCGATATTTCCGTCACCGTTTTGAGATATTTGAAATAAATTACTCAAAGTAATAAATGAAAACCAGCAAAACGTACTACCACAATTTCTTTTTCAATTTGCACTTTCCACATGTCGATTCAGCGGAACGAGGGAATAGTTCATGTCCATTTTGTTACCACATTCCTGCATTGCCGACAGGTGTTACCATTTTATTTCATTTTGTTTCACAATCTACGGGTTCCAACAATATGTGAGTATTGTTTTGTTGACTTCGAATAAATATGAATTGGAATAGTAGGGATGTCCCGGATAGGAGAAAAACCGAAATTCAGAATTGAAAATCTAAAGGTCTCAGGTATACAAAAGACCGATTTTCACCCGACTATGGCGAAGCAAATAGGAGGGTTAGGAATACTCGCACTAAACTCTTTCCGTATTTAACCTGGAAACAAAAACGGCGCTTAGTTTCTAAATAAATTATGAAATAAAATGCAAATAATTATATCTTTATTAATCCATCTCAGAAAGTCTGCAATGTCCTTAATTTTACTTTGTGTTGCGAGTGCTCTTAGGGCGTAGGACGTAACATATGTGCGAGGGTATGTGATTCGCTCGCATTTTCTTCTTACTACGTAAAAGCTTCAGCCGCCATATCTAATTTCATCCTGAAAAGTTGCCTAAAAACCTACGACCTAATTTCCAAACCGCACTCACTCGGAAACAGAAAAATATCATACATTAATATCATATTTTTACCTCTTCAAAAAAAACTTTTGCCAACCCTACTCAAAGATGTACCTGTCTACGCTGTCCAATAAATCTTGCTCCGTGGCGAAATGGAGTACTATATTCAAATGTACTGGAACTGACATTATTTTGTGGCTTTTCCTGAATAAGCAGAGCCATCTCATGTCTACATGAGATAGCAAGTTACATTGGTACCTGTTACCCCATTCTGAACAGATTCACCGTGGCTTCGGGGTACAAATGGACATGCCAACCGTACGTGTACGTTGTACAATCTTGATGTCAGATTTTGGAGGGTTAGCTAGAAATGTACAGTGGAAATTCTGACATTAGTTTTGTAGAAGGATTTTCTGAGATTTTTCGACACGTTCTCGTATTTATATTTGTTTATAACATACCCGTACATGAGGTGAGGAATGTAGGTACTTGGGACGACAATCCGACACGGCCGCCGCCCTCGCGATCCTGATGATCAGGTCCGCCATCAAAGCCTTTGCGTGGTATCCAAGGCAAGGAAATATCGCACCACCAACTTCCTGACTCCTGGCAGCTACTGAGATTTGCACTGAAAAACCCAATAACATTTTGCCCTTCATGGGAATCGAACCCAAGACTCAGCTATCGCACTTTCGACCACTAGACCAAGAAACAAGGATAGAAAGAAGTATGTATAAAAACATGTAAAGCTACCGAATAAAACATATCACCGAACACCACATAAAATGACGGCTATATAAAATCAATACACATAATTGTAATGCATGAGGCTCGCAGATTGAATTTATTCGCGTTATCTAATCGGAGGGCTCTGCCGACCCAATTATTGTAATGTGCCGTGACGCCAATAAAATTATACTGCTGTGGTTTAGATTGATATTCATATCGTGTACGTGCCTACGCTGAATTTGTGGAAATCGTGTAAAATATTACAAGACGGGAGTAACTCACTTCGTAAAACCAGAAATCGTACATTTTTGTTCTTCAAAATGGACGAATCACTTGCAAGGAAGTCTTACAGATCTAAGGGTACCATCCACCATATACATTGGGATTAGGGCAAGAGAGTATATATATATCCGGGTTTTTATCAGGAAAAGTAAAAACAAAAAGTAGTCAAACCTCACACGAAGACATTTTGGCCCCTGCAGATAAAACCGCAAAAAAAGTTTGTCGTGTACGCGGGTATAATTCGTTAGTACAATACTTCTTTTTTTAAATGTAGACAGATTTGTGTTTCTTACAGGTAAGACTCCAAAAATAGGTCTCACACAACGCCTTTATTGTTAAACGTTCAGCATAGCTATGCTCGATAAATCTTGCTCATCCGGTCTTATGTATGAGGAGCCGTCAATTTGAATCACATACCATCTATATAAATCACTTTACCACACACTCAGAAATAAGAATTTAAGAAAATAATGAGCACTTTAGGGATAGCTCTTACGTACCATGATTGTTAATTGCTGCTTTAACAGTCACTGAGCGACAAGCCGACAACTAAATCTAAGCTAAAAATTAAAGGCCTTAGTTGGTGTTTTTTATTGGGCATTCTAAATGAATGCCGCTTGGTCACTTGGTGTTGGTGAAACTGGGCATAAGTCTTGAAAACTTATTACGGCCCTAATAAATGTCTAATCTTGGGTATTAATATCAAAACATAAGGAACTAATTCGAAAGTGCCTAGTTTCATAAACCTGTTATATTGGTTTCCTACATAAGTCACAATGTATGCAAACCGCAACTACTTGGCAGCGCAAAAGAACCTATTCATAAACCCTGTCATTACACTTCACAAGCAGTAGTATAAAGAAGACATAAATAGAATTAACAACATGTTTATGGTATATTATGGCGTGTTGTACTCATCTTCCGTGGAGTGGCCTCCTCGCACTTGACATTGTCGCACTTGGGCGACCAAGTGCGAAAGTCGGCTGTGGTCACACTAACAGCGATCAGAGGTGATATTATCACTACTTTCGTCTTTATAAAATACATTGAATCTTATTATGACATTGCTATAAGTAGCTATTTTGCGAGTGACTCGTCAATTTAGTAAAGTTAAGTTACTCACACAAACTCAATACTCCATCGAAGCAATACCAGACGTTTTCACAAAATTAAAAAGATGTCTCATTATTCCTTGTATTGTTTTATAAGGCTAAGTTCAGAATCCACTCGTGCTGAAAATTGTTTCAATAATATCTGTCTAACGTATAAATGGAAATTTATTTACCTACGAACTACAAGGTTTTGTATATCGCATTACCCAAAAATTCCCAAACATAATTCAAATTGTGCTATGTGAAATAGTAAGAAGACGTTCTGTGTGTTTGCGAATAGGTTCAAGTAATTTGAAATTTAACTATGAGTGCATAATTATGTAGCTTTTCAATGCAAGCTTTTCGTTCAATTATTGTTAAACTTTGTGGAAATAGTATCCAGATGTTAATTTATGTAACTTGTGTTTTGGGCAGTTTAATTTACTAATTCCACTTCAATTTCAATGCACAAATTGTAGCAAGTGTTTTGTACAAATTGAGTATAGACTCAAAATACAAAATAGTGTACCTAATCTTAAATTTTCAGTCTGGACTCTATATCTGAAACCCTACACTGAAAACGTATTATTCTTTTTGCAAATTACAAGTTATCCAAACACGCAGGTATTAAAAGAATCCAGAATGTACCTAAACATTTTTTAATAAATAAATATATATATGAATAGTCTCTCATCTATTTGTTTTAAACTTAAAATTAACCCTTTCAAAAAACCTTTGGTCCATCGTTTTCTCCCCGCTCCCCGCTCACAGTACCACCTAACCTTACCGACACATCTTTACCCAGCACAGCATAACATTACTTCACACTGTAACATATTATTGTTCGTTTCAGGTACGTTCAGTTGTTTCACAGTACTCCTACGACCACACCGTAGTGGTATTGTATTCATTACATTACAACCTTCAGTTGTTTTCGGTAAGTTGTTCCATGTTAATAGCTTGAATCATACTATGTATGAAACGGATTAAAAACATTCTTACAATAATATGCCTTGATATTTACATAACTTTACAAGGTGCTAATCAAAGGATTCGTCGAACTACTTTTAACATAACATCATCATCACGCCTGTAATGCCCAAAGGGTTAGGCAGAGGTATATCTAATAGTACACCCCCATTTCGCCAGTTATGTTTAAGTCCGATGTAATAGGGAGCGAGCCTATTACGAGCAATCGGGCACAAATCGAGACTCCCTGGCTGCTACTGAGAAATTCCTGATGGAAAAACCCAATAATACTTTGCACGACCCGAGAATCGAACCCAGGACCTCAGGCTCAGCAGTCGCGCTTGCGACCACTACACCAACGAGGCGGTCCAAGGCAGAACTACTTTTATTCAACATGAAATACATATAAAATACACACTCCAGAGCAAAGGACTCGTTTTATACTGAAAGGAAAAGAACATTCATCAGCATAGCTTGCTGACTGACTTTATCACACGTTCAGGTTCCTCACTACGCATGTTATCCTTTACCATGAGTCAATGTTGGCTTGCTTTTACTCAAAAGTAAGAACGGAACGTAATGTGACCTCGAAAAAGTACAATTTTCCAGCCAGATTTTTAATCCACAACCTGGTTTAAAGAATGTACGTAAATAACCCCTAAATTCCTAGCCCCAGGGACCTATAAACTTGACTAAATTACACTGCAATACTTCGGTCATGATTTATGCTCCAGCCATTACTGCAATGTTCCCAGCACGGCTTGGTTTCAGCTACAACACTAGCTTCATTGTACGCTGAAATTCATGAAATATTCGCAAATTGCCTGCAGTGAGACTACGGGTGAGGATAACTTGAGAATACTGCTAAGTTTATTATGAAGGAAGAAGCTGACCCCGTATTACATCGGGGTTAAAGGTGTCTGACGAAATGTATTCCTTACATTTCGGGGATTGCAGGTGTGAAATCATCTGTCTACTGTAAAGTTTTAGCCATCGAAATATTGATAGTATTGTTTTAACCTAGTTTGTCAGATCATTCTCCCATTTTTCTTCCCGTACCGATACGAGAATACCTAAGAAGAAGAAGTTCTGCCAGTAAGCAAGTTTAGTAGTAGGGCTGGACTGCCGATCATCAATATCGTCATCTGCCTAGCCTATTCGATCGACCTCCAGTCTAACCGGCTGTGGCTGAATACCAGTATTTCATATGAAGCGACTGACTGTCTGACCTCCACGACCAAGTTGCGGGGTACCACGATTTCCTTTGGTAATACTGGTTGTAAGCCTTTCGGCCGACGGACTATCATCTTTCTAAACAGAACTTTGCTCTGAATCTTTGCATTTAAAAAAAACTATCAGAAAACCAAAGGAATGGAAAAAAATCTCGACGTATATGGTACCTACATTACTAATAAAAATTACTTACTTCTTGGCACACTCCTCACAAATCAGTCATTCATGACAACCACTCAATGGCTGTTCTTCCTCATCGCGTGTATTAATAGTGTAAGAGCGTGCGTTGTTCTCGTTGAACTCACAGTTGGTACTCATAGTACACGGCAATTAGTGAGAGGAAACAAACAGTTGTCTGTAAACAAACGGCACATGTGAATTAAGAGGCGAGACAGACCGGCAACTTTGGTGGCACAAAATGTTGCTGAGTCATCATCATCTGCCAAGCCTTTTCCCAACTTTGTTAGGGTACCAGTATTTTACATGTAGCAAATGCCTATCTGACCTCCACAGCCATACTTGGTCATACGATAAGATCCTTGGTAAAAATGGTGGTTCTACTTTCGGGTAACTGACTCCTTGTAACAACCGTCACATGACAGCCGAGAACAACTGAAAACGTGCTTTCCGAAGCACGGAAGAGTCTCGATATATAATGAATGGTCACCCATCCACGGACGAACTCGACAATAGCAGCATTGACTTCGATTGCACCGTGCGACCGATTTTATGCTACTGTGTGTGCTGTGTGCATATTTTTGCGGTTTTTAGTAGTTAAAGCAAAAAGTATTGGTTGCCAATATGTTGTCCGTCTGGTCAGCCCCTGAATGCACATAGGAGCTTAGTCTAAACTCCGCGAACATTTTGTAACGAGAAGGGCAAAGGAAACAGTATATGAGGCGAGATTAGGTCAAAGGTCGTTTAGGTTTTGTCTTATTCTATATTATTTACAGTAAACAGGATTTGTGTACACCTATGAAATTGTTATGGTGGGTACCATGAAATGTATTTTTGAACACATTTTAAATGTAACTCGTACTCACCTGAGTAACTATTTAGAAAAAAAAAAAACCCGCTTTTTTTTTCTAAATAGTTTCAGACCATTATTGTGGGAAACAAAAAGGGGAACGTTTTGATCAGTAGTAGGCGAGTACAGTGTGAAGTACATAATTATATTTGTGTATATTTATGTTTATCGTTGTGCGTCACATGATGGAAAAAACATACGAAATCAAACATCATGGCGAGTCAAGACCTACCAAACTACAAATCAAAGCCAAATAACTGTTTGTTTAAAATGTCATAAACGAAAATCCCTGAATGATGTTTACTTGCGGTCGATGTGGATCGCAGCGCGCGCGCACTTTGCAGAGCCCAAATAATAGTTGCATAGGTCAGTTGGTTGTGTAAAATACATATGTACAGTCACGAGCATCAATATGTAAGCACTTTACAACTTTAAAAAGTGTTTTTCTCCTACTGTTCTGATTAAAATTTCATTTTCACGAACATAGTATTCTGGAACTCATATTTTTTTATGAAAAAGGTCCTATCTCCAAGTTACAATCATAATTTCTCGCGAAAATTGCTTTTTAATTTAGGAAAGTGTATTCATATTGGTGTTCGTAACTGTACCTACTGATACGATATAAATATGAAATTAATGGTTACAATGTATGTACATAATTATTTTATGCCACTTCAGCAGTAGAAACCGCTAAGCACTACATGAACAACCTACTCTTGATGAGAATACGTGAAAAACTACTTTTGTCGATAATAAAATTAGATAGCGAGGTACCAACATTACCAACTCATTTGTTTAGTCTGTAATTGAGGCAGAAACTAAGAATAGATTTAAACAATTTATGGGTTCTATAAACACATCGATTAGAATCTGTATTCAGATAGTTTAATTCTACAATACACGCTGGTACAAACATCGACCAGCCGATACCAATGTGTCTTCTTAGCCCTGTTTTCAGATGAAACTAGGACCATGCAGGCAAGTGTCAGTGGTGCTATCTAGCCGGTTTTTGCTTGTCATAGCCGTTATTAGCAGTGGTCCTTGAAGGAACTACTTTCATCAAAATATGTTTCAGCCTAGACTTACAAAAACACGAAACAATACATTATCGTCTTACCCCTTCTGAAGCCGTCCCTGTAAAAGCATATTACGTCGACTAACAATATTTTTTGTGATAACCGACCCTCATTTAACCCTTCTCGGGTTATTTTCTCAGCAACCCTGAAGGGTTAGAAACTGACTACTAATTAAATGCTTAGTAGTTACGTTAGTAACGATGTTTGGTTATGCAAATGAACGTAATTTCGACTCAAATTGACTAAATATTGGCTTAGATACGTATCTCGATTGTGCTGATGAACATGATTTAATGATATTTCGAGTAGCGGAATAATTGGTTGGACATAGGATACCTAATTAGATACCTTATTCGATTTCCTCAGTTTTACCCAGGGGTATCGTATTACCCAGTACTAACTGGTTTGTGGAAGTCAGATAGGCAGCGCTCCATGTAAAATACTGGTATTCAGCTGCATCACGTAAAATTGTAATTCAGATGATAATGATTAGAGTTTCCTCATTCCTCCGCATCACGTGCCTATTCCAAGCCAACCGGTTACCGAACAGTTTTAGACTGCAAAGAAGCTAAATTAATCCTAGTTATTGAAAAAGGCTAGCCTAGGTTTTCATCTTATTTAAATAACCATTTAAATTAAATTAATTTAATACCGATTATACCCAAAAGATCTTCATAAAAAACATACCATATTTATCTTCAGACAAGTGTACATGAGAAATTATTTTCTCATCAGTACAATACGGTATCTTTGCCCTGAGGCGCCTCGACGAATAAGAGCGCCTTAATTTTGCCCGTGCGCGATATTGCTGTCACAATTCTGGCAGGCGCTTTTTGAAATTAAATGAATGATGTTCTTTCATCTATGGAGTAGACGACTTAATAGGACAGTTCTTTAAGTAAAATAAAAATTATAATATAAAAAAATATCAAGTTATTCACAGATTCAATTAGTCATTGAATTATGTGACATGTCTCTCCAAAAATAAAATACATTTACTTTTATTTTACCTTTTCCATTCAAGTGGGTACCTACATACTAACGTAATCAAAGCCACAACTTCACTTCTGAAGATTCAATTACCTAAGTAAGTACTTAATTCGTTAAAAAAAATATTCTCCACTTCCTTCATAAAATATTCAACCTGCAATTTAATCTGGAACCACAACATGAAAAAAAAGCAACTCGGCCACTCTTTATGAAATGTAAAGTTATGTTCGTTACGTAGAAATCTACATAAGTACCTCAGTAAAGAGAAATAAAAACATGTCGGCGCGTGAACTGTTTTCCACTTCCGCTATTATACATGACATCAGAGCACCCATAAATGGTTACACTTACAAAATCTGGAGACACCCAGAATGCACCCTGGGCAAACACTTAGGGTGTTTACAGATTAGTGTATATTTAAGCGCGTGTAGGCGCGAATAGGCTCACCTTTTGCCTCACACACAACTCTTACAAGCGTTGGTGTGCTTATAAGCGCGTTGCCTTCCCGCTCGCCTACTCACCCCGCGCTTACACGCCAGAATAAGCTCGTGTACGCGCATGCATTTTTTGAAGCACAACATGAGCCGCGCGTATGTAAGCGCGTAAAAAATGCGCTAGGTTGAAACCGCTCTGAGGCGAAAGTTTGATTAACTTTGTCAGTCTGTCAACCTGCCTGTTACCTTCCCAGCTGAACAGATTACCTGTCCACCTCAGATGCTTCGTAATTCACGAAAACCACTGCCAATCTACAGCAGCTTATTAAAATTTCCGTGTCTCTCTCCATCTCCATCCGACAGACACTCGAGTTTTGTTCAGTATCTATGTAGCCGGCGTTCTGTAGCTGTGTTAATATTTAACTTGGTGGCTCCTTTCATCTCGACGCGGCGCACGGCGGGTCAAAGGCGGCCCCGTGTGTTGGAAGTTGGAACTACTTGTGTGGAGGTTGGCTTTCTTACGGACGGTTATTTGGTGTGGTTAATTAATTTTATGGGGAAGTGATTGTCACTTAATTGTTAAAAGTGGTTTTGGGGAAGATATGTAATTGAAAGGAGATAGGAAAATGATTATGTAAATTTGAAATTATTTTGATACAACTAAAAGATCTGATGATTCAAATAATGTTATTCGCAATGGACCCACGAACGATTGAAGGCAACCGCGATCATCTGCCAAGACGGTCGTCTCCAAATTACGTCTTTCACCTATCATTGTAACACTAAAAGAGACACATAACTAAGTCAGTGATGCTTTAGACGAGCCTGGAAAATGAAAGAGTAAAAACAAAATGTAAAACACAATCAGTACTTATCGTAGAAACAAAACTCAAAGAACCCTCTCCTTTAAAACTACGCTCTAAGAATTTAAACAACATTACAAAAGTTACAGATTTAAGTACCAAACAGAAATACAATTATCTCCACTCTTTGTCTGAACTGAAGTCCGGAGGGGGATATCACCCCCCTCTCTACGTCATCAGACGAAGGATTAAAACCTACAGAATAGCCGAGTGTACTTAGACAAAAAATACTCAAAAGGTGGAACGAAGTTTGTAGTGGTCAGATTTTCATGGGACTTTTTTATTATTGAGTTCCTAGAGGTGTGGAGATGAATGATGATGAAAAAAAAAACAGTAAATTAGAAAATTAAAAATACAAGGTAATCGTTGAGTGAAGCTTTCATTCACTTTAATCATTTTACTTACTAAACATGACATCTGTAGCTGCTGATTAAGCCACGAGCCCTTCAGTCTCTCCCAACATCGGCCATCGTGTAAAGACCTCACAAACATTTGGCTATTCTCATCACGCCTCTGGGATCAACAAAAGAAGTGAAATATGTGTAAGGCAGAGGATTTGCATACACAATAATAAAACTATCAGCCGACATGATTGATAGCGCAAAACAATCTATGATCGATAGATACGCACTTTTTGTTTCTGATAGATTTACGGTACATGACGTTTTTCTAAATAAAAGCAATTTGTAACTGTCCCTTCCTACATGGGACTGAACATAACGGGCGAAATGTGGTTGTACTATTAGGCACACCTCTGCCTGACATCTTTCTGCTGTCGGGGATGCTGTCGGGGATTAGAAGCGTAATGTTATATGATGTAATGGCAGACAAATGGCTTCAGCAACATTCTTGGCATTAATAACGTCGACCACTACATATACTTGGGTTCCCAGATCAACATTAACGGCAGCTGTGTCCCCCAGATAAAAAAGAGAATCGGGATTGCAAAAGATGCTATGTCCCGACTAAGCAACATCTGGAAAAAAAGCGGAATTGGTATCAAAACTAAAATTGAACAGATCGATAAGAGCTCTGGTTTTCCCCATCTTCTTGTATGGAATAGAAACGTGGACAATCCTGGCCCGAGATAGGCAAAGGATTGATGCCTTCGAAATGTGTTGTTGGAGACGAATGCTGAGAATACCTTGGTAGGCGAAACGCACCAATGCATCGATCCTGACCCAGCTCCGAATAAACACTCGCTTGTCCATCTTATGCTGACAACGTATTATTTCGTACCAAGTGTTCTGTACATCAAACTAAATAACTCTACGCAGAAACTATTGAAAAAAAAGTCGTATCCCAGATACGACTTTTTTGGGGTGAAAAATCACGTTTTACTGTAGGACTCAAAACATTGTACTCGATTAAATCACATAACTACACATAACATCACTCCTATAATCCCCGTAGGGTTAAGCAGAGGTGACCCATAGTACACCCACCGCCAGTTATGCATACAATAAACTGGTAATCATATTTTCCAGTTATGTCATTACTGAATTATGAAATGGTGGCTAGAAGCCATGAAATGAAGTCTTATTATAATTTGGAGCCGTATGATTAGGGATCAAAGGACCGTTGTACTGTCTGTGAGATAAAAATATGATCTGTGATAGCGGCAGGAGCTTCTGACTTAATGCAATCAAAATACCTACCAGTATTATTATTAGTATGTAGAAAAAATCACGGATTTTTTAAGTATTTTTGTGGTTAGCAGTAGACTCACCCCCTATTAGGTACGTGGAACTTGAATGTAACTGGCAAAATTTAGATATACTCTAGGGTAGTCCTCTGCTTAACTCTTGGGGAGTTACAATGTGTGTGATGCTGTGTTATTTTTGAGGAACTATAAATTGAAGAAGTAAGCTCTGAATGAAAATGATTTTAAGATAAGTTATTCATCCTTAATTGTGATTCATAGTGGCAATCGTTTTATTTCGGTTTCAGTCGGATTTTTTAGTTTTTTTTTTAATTACTTCTTTACAATATAATGCATAATCTCAAAAGCGAATTAATCTAGATTTGACCGATTCTATTCGAATTAATATTAACTTGCAAATACCTATAGATATCCTTTATGTAGTTCGGAGTTACAATTTAATACTCATAAGTGTTCCTTAGAAAATATATTGTAATGTCAGTGATACGATATGATAATTTAGTATTTGGAAACAATATGTTGTGCGCGTTAAACCAGTCTGATACAAATCCAATCAATTATTATTTATATCCCAAACCCACAGGCGTTATCACATATCCAAACAATAATTCAAAATATTATCCAAATACAATTTATTGGCGCAGGGTGAACGCACCAATTATTGACAAAGGCTTTAAAATTCAGTTACTTAAATAATATAATGTGCCGTCAATCAAGCTTTTGTTGGACGTTTCGAGATCGTTAATCCAGAGCTGAATATGAGTGTTGATACCCTGTGGTTTTGGGCAAGAGATGTATATCGATTTTATTTTAAAATGAATGAAATATGACTCGGAGGTGTTTTACCCATTTGGAGCAATGATCACATGTGTAATGAACCTATACCTATCGAAAACTTGTTCAATCAAATTGGCTAAAACAAGTAAACTTTCTGCGAGTTTAACCTACTAAAGCTGTTGAAAAATCATCCTAATTAAAACAGGGTGGAACCTGAGAATCGAACCCAGGACCTCATGCTCAGCTGCAAACGACGCGACGCAGCGAAAATAAAATTGTCACTAATAAAATAAAATGACTAGTAAAACTACCTAACTCAGAATCAAAAACATTAGTAGTCCTCCCTCGTGTCTGCTCGGTGCCACTAAGTAGACAATATGGCAGCACGAACAGGCGATATACGGTATATTAATATATCATGTCTGACCGCGGAGTTAGTAAATCATTCTGTGGAATAATATCACGGGCTATTTGTCACGATGCTTGTACAAATTAAATTCAAAGCGGCCATTACTCAACGGCTAAGGCGTTGGACTTTTGGACGAGAAATTGCAAGTATATAACTTATCTTAACATCACGCCTTTACCGCGGAAGGTTAGGCTGAGGTGTACCGTGTTCCTATAATACACCCTCACTTTACCAGTTGTGTTTAAGTTCCATGTAGTGGATCAGCTATTATCATCTGCCTAGCCTTTTCCCATATTTGGTTATCTTCCAGTCTTAACGAATGCAACTGAATACTAGTATTATACATAGAACGACTGCCTAGCAAACTTGACCTACAAGGCCCCGCTGCTGAGCGATACGATACCCTTTGGTAACAGTGGTTTTCAGACCTTAGCACACACGGGTCGATCTACAAGGTCAAGCACTGCTTCACTTTGTGGCTGGTATTACTTAGCCACGAGCTCCTCTGTTACAGTAAGCCAACAGACGAACATTCGTGTGAGTTTGAACACCTCCATACAAATTAGTTGACACAATCGGTGTGACTGAATGTGGACCCGCATTGCGCGCGATCTTTTGTTCCTGCATAACCCCACAAGGACAAAGCATTATAATATTCATGCGTAAGAGGTATAATTTTTATTATTCACAAGACACGACAGTAATGTCACGTTTTATGACCTCTTATATCGTTAATAAACTGTCAAATACTACATGCATTATAATGTACAGACAATGTGCAGTAATTTGTCAAACGTTTACACAATACACCACTTACACACTCTGCCTCACCACCACAGAACACAACTACTTACAAATAATACTAATATACTGTATGATATATTCTTAACGTGTTTGTAAAGCAATAATCACTAGTGATGGGCTGACTAAGAATTTGGCCGACTAGCTGACTGAAGATAAGTCGGTTGAGAAAAGGCCGAGTAATCAGCCGACTACTCGGCCGACGATCATTGCTTTCGGTGGAGTTAAGGGGGCATCGGTAATATCCGTGGCATTACTTGAACAGCTGAGTCCTCGCTTTGAGAACCTACCAACATCATACAACCTACTCGTTCGCATCCTCCGTGCGGTTATAAATAATGTAAATTATTTTTTACGCTAAAAGATGAATTTATATTTTTCTTGATTAAAGTTCAATTATTATACTCTACCAAAGGAAATGTTCGTATTCCTAGATTACTTAACAACATCACAAAATAAAATTGTTAAGAATTATTGTTTTGATTTAATTTCATTACTCGAGCCGACTAATCGGCGCTTTTTGCCGACAAGTCGCCGACTACAAGTATGGCCGGATAGTCGGCTTGCCCGACTTGCCGGTACATCTCTAATAATCACGTTGTTAAGGAAAGAATTACACTGCACTGCAGTTTAAATAATAAATGAAGAACACTTTATCGAGCGATTAAAACTCGTAAAGTTAGGCTTGAATTTTTTACCAACGAACGTAAATTACTTTGCAACTTTTATTGCTTCATAAGGAGAACCCCAACTCCGTTAAAAAGTAGTCAAGTACCCCTTTAAAAGTTTAAAACCCTTCCTTACATTCACTGCAGACGGCAACTTGATTTAACGCTTCAAAAACGGTCATAAAATGTTGTTATTTACTCTAAAAACATGAGAGAAAATTCAGTATTCGAGATTGTACACAACTGTAAATATTAAAAGTGGGGGTCAAACGGGGTAGAAGGGGGTGAAAAAAGGAGGAAGGGAGGGATTTTATGGACACTGACGGCCCATGTAAGATAAAATGTTAAATCTCAGCTTAAAGGCTAACAGGTTTGGGACAGTTCAACTCTACCAAGCTGAGTTTTGGACTGAAAAAATATGGTTGGTTTTTAAGTTGATATTTTGAACAAAACATTGCAATGGAAGTTGGTTTCACGACGGTATTGTTATGCAGCTTGTTTCAATATGCCTAATTATGTTGAGATTTGTATAAGTTAGTTTTTAGAGTTCCGTACCCGAAGGGTAACTAACGAGACCCTATCCGCCCGTCTGTCTGTCAGCGGGCTGTATCTCGTAGTCCGTAATAGGTAGAAATTTTCACAGAATGTGTATTTCTGTTGCCGCTATAACTATAAATAATAAAAACAAATTCAAAATTAAAGAGGGCACCCCTACTAAGATGGTACGGAACCCTTCATGGCGGATTCCGACTTGCACTTGGCCGGCTTTTTTTTACTTTATAGAAAAATCTTAAAATATTTGTCACCTGGAACTTCAGGATTAAGCAAAGGTGTACAGATATGGTACGTCCATTTCACCTGTCACGTTTAAGTCCCATGTAATATGGGGCGAGCCTTTTGACATGAACGGGGTACAATACGGTTTACTACTAAAAAATATCTAATGGATAAACCTCATCTCTTTGGTCGACCTGTGAATCGAACCCAAAACCTCGTGCATTCAGTCAATATTTTAACTTAATATTTTAGCTGAATAAAGTACCTGCAATTGTGGTTTATATTTAGCTACCTTTTATTTAAATATAACAAGGGGTAAGGGGTGGATGCTTATAGAAAAGGAAGCTTATTATAGAACTACATCTGAGATATTTGTAAAGAGAGAACAATGACTGTTTTATTATAGACCACAAATTTTAATATTGTTCGTCCCTCGCGCCGACAACTGCCGACAAGACCATTCCAAGCTATTTTTAGAATATTATTTATAAAAACGTAATTATTTCGGTCAAATCGTCTTCTAAACTACTTATCATGGTCACTAACATTATCATTAACACTAGAAACGGGATATTTACCTTGTTTTCTGTTGTTGTTGTTGTTGTTTGAATCAGTAAACATGGTAAATATCCCGTTTCTAGTGTTAATGATAAATCGTATTCTGTTCTGATAACGGGATGAAAGAGTAATCATAAAAATAAAATTAAATATGGATAATGTTAGTAAATATTTTATTGACGAAATCTGGGCGTAGTATAGATCCCCTTCGGGGTTACAGGTGTGATGTTAAATGTGGATAAAAGCGAAATGAAGGCGTAGGTTTATACTAAGGACAAACTCCGGCATAACCCTTCTGGGATTACAGACGTGATGTAAAATTTTACAAACTTCAAAAGTATCAATCAATCATCAAATTGAAAAGTCAATCGTAACATAGCAAGTCTGTTTGATAGCAAAAACGTGGACTTCCCTGAAAATATAATCCCGTCAAAAACATAACATGTACAAAAATGCGTGTCGCATTGCAGTTCCTCTTCAACTAAAAGTTGTTCTTTAATAAATAGAATGACTTGGCCATCGCACACGACAATATAATCTACATACAACAAATTTACCAAATATTAGCCCTATGAGTGTTTTATTTATGTTTGTGTATGTATAAATTTGGCTCACACAAAGTTCAGGCTTCAAGCGTTATCAACAACGAAGTTCCACTGGGGTCGGAAATGTCCAGAATAGCTCCGAGAAAAGGATGGAAGCTGTGCCTTTGTTTGTTGGTTTTCGGTCGACCTGGCGACTTGCAGATCAAATAAATCATACGTCCACGTGATGCAATCTTATTTTTATTTATTGCATAATCTTACTATGTTTATGCATGTTTTAGCTTCACAAAGAAAAATAAACAAGCTTTCTATTTTCAAAAAAAAACTGAATCGTTTACTTGGCTCAAGCGTCTCCTTTATAAAACACCAGTAACTATAAAATTTTCATAAAAAGCCCACAGATCTGTGAAACGTTCCCCGGGAGGAATATTTAGCACATTGTATAAAATATCCCGGTCGGATATTACCTACAGCTTTTAGCGTAAACACATAATATTAACTTTTAAATTGTGGAGGAAGGAAAGCATTTACTTTCAATTTTGTGGATAAGAGGCGAACCAAATTGAATCAAGGGCGATTAACAAAACGAATTTCTACAGCGGATGTTGATGGAATCGGGAGGGGATGCCCTAGATTGTGGAAGGACAAATAAGTACTCGAATTATTGGTGATGTCCTTTAGAAAGAATCAAAAACAAAATCAAAATATTTTATTTCACATAGGCCTCGATGGGCACTTATAAAACGTCGACAAAAAGGTGCACGGTTCGGGTTGGTCGTTTCCTATGGAGAAGAATCGGCAAGAAACTCCATGGTTACTCTTTTCAAATCATTTGTTACAAGGTCAGTGGTGTAGTACCAACTCACAAAAGGATATTGTAGAAATGCTAGTATGTGGCTTTCTTTATTTCTGGGTTATGAATGTAGAAGCCGTATGCTCGATAGTATGTCCCATCAGCCTCTTTTTGATGTCAGAGGCCGTGATTTGAAAAAATATTCTCCGTGCTTTCGTTGCCTCGGGAACTCCTGTGCAGTATTTCAAGCTTCTACGACGATTAGGCTGTGCCTGTGGCCTCGTTAAGTATGAAGCATTTATTGATTCATTCATTCTTTAAGTGTCACTATTCGCTCTTCACAATAGATCCAATCTTTGGTTCAACACTACTTCCGCTCTCAATTCAGCACAGAAGCCAAGTTTGTTTACCTTACATTATTGACTGTTTTGCATTTCAGCTCCTCGGGGATGAAGTTCTCAAGTGATTAGCTTCGGTACGGAAGCTGAAGATAAGCTCCCGTCAGTTTTGATGCAATTATTTGGTAGAATATTGTTGAATAGCAGATTGTTTAGTAGAACGGAAATTATGATGCTGAAATAGTTAAGACGCAGCTCTACTTTGAAACAAAACGGCTTCCAGTCTAACCGGATACCAGCTGAATACCAGAATTTTACATGGAGTGACTGCCTATCTGACCGCCGCAACCCAGTTACTGGGTAATACGATACCCCTAGACATAGACTGACAGCAAATACAAATATTTAAATCTAGCATCCAATTTCAACTGACCTAAAATACTAACCGGTACTCAGCATTAAATGTTAACGGCCACCCATCCATATCCCAACCGCAGTACATTACCCTTCCTGAATACGTGCTCATCAATGAACATCACAGAATGAGGGCATAAAATATTTAGCAGCGGTATCGGTCTGCGGTCTGGATTCCGATCCTATGTTAAACTGTTGGCTGGTGAATATTTTATGAGGGAAATATGTTACCATTGTACTGTTTATCCGAAGAGATCAGGAAAAGCAAAATATTCTACTAGGTGTTGCGCACGACCTGCGTCCGCGTGTATTTGTTATAAAAATATTACTTCCATATTGCAATCGAATTTTGTTAACAATTTCAAGGTTTTTTTTTGTTTTTATACGGTTCCGAAATACTTTTTCTAAAATAAAAGTCCCGTCAAAATCGGTCCAGCCGTTTCAAAGATTAGCCGGAACAGACAGACAAAAATTTTAAAAGTTTTTTTTTCTAATACCGTACAGTATATACTTTTATATATGCATCTAGTAAAAGCTGTCATTTTGAAATTACAAGCAGACACTTCAATTTTATTTATTTGTTTACATCCTTAGGGATGCATTATAATACCATATAAATTGGTGGCGTTATTTAGATGTCGTCGCCGACCCTAGACTGTACGCCTCTTGTGTTATACTTTAACAAGGGTTGAGATATTCTCATGTAGTAGCTACACACAAGTATACTGCTAGTTTTCGTACTGGCCCAATCGAGACCTATTAATTTCATAGAATGGCAGTCTCATCACATCTACAGCTTCCATAATCACGTTTCTCCTTTACTTCGGAGCCTCAAACTCACTAGTTTAACAAATATATCTGATCAAAGCCCCGAAGTCTTGGGTCCTTTCCTGTAACTGCACTTTGCCAAAACTAATCAATTCTACTAGGTTAACAGTAAATAGTTTAGAATGCAACTCCGTCACCCTGTCGCGTCGCAACTTCACGGATTTTAGTAACCAACTCAAAGGGGAGGTTTCGGGAATTTTGGTACTGCGAGATAAGTTGATATGTAAACAGTGGAAAATACGCCTTTTACCAAATAACCACATTATCCTACGCCACGTTCGCTCACCGTGGCCTTTGAGCCGAATTTACCTTTGAAACTGAACACGCACAATCAGCACATCTAAACTGCGTTCAAGAGCTGTCAGTGTCATCATTGTTACGGAATATAGATACTGAACGCAGTTCTGATGTTCAGTTTAATTTGGGGAAATTTGCCCTGAGCCTGTGAAGCCTTGCACTGGCACACTTACAACGTAACAGCAAAATCTGTTGCTATCATGATCATATAATTATGCCTCACACCACTTTGTATGCAAATTTTTATGAGCGGCTGTCAAGCAGCGAGCTATGATTACAGGACATATTCATGTACGACATATTCATGTACAACATATTCATGCAAATTATTGTATGTAACACTTACCGGTAATGATACATGAAGTGGGGTGGCAACCACTGTTGAGTGCCTTCAGTTGAGACTCGATGTATTAGTGTCAGAAATGAATGATTTATTATTTTAATGATGTTTAGGTTTAAGTCAAGTTATTTGAGCATCTTGTTTGTTGGAAACACGCTAACGTGTAGGGTATAGTTGTACTTTGGCGCCAAAATCGAAACGTACGCCGCCATATTGTTTTTCAAAACATTTTATAAAACAATGTCACAACTACCAACAGCGCCCCTCTTTATACGTCATTTGAACGCCAAAAGGTCCGTGTTGAACTGTAATTGCCTTTGACTCTTAATATTTTTTTATGTGATTAGGAATATTTTGCTAAAGAACCTTTAAACACTTTTTTTTGTAACAAGAATCAACAAACAGACAAATTCAAATGTCAAACACAAAAATACAGCCAGTATCAATAAACACCGATGATTGATTTATATGTACCAGAAACATACCTATTATTAAAACTTATCTTTGTTTGTTTGTAGTTATTTTATACACCACACAATAATCAATTTCCCAATCACTATTAGGAAGTAATCCATATAATGCGTCAGTAATGCCGCCGCAATTAACAGACATAGTTGTGAATTATTAATGTCAAACTGATCTAATTGGCTGCGTGCTTGTCCATCATTCAATATACACCGCACTTAACACAGCTATTACGGGTTTTGTGTTTGTTATTTTATTTATGGGTAAAAATACGATCGATTGCTTAAGTTTAGCTGCTCTATCCTAAGTTAGCCATTAGAAATAAGTACAATCAGCCTGTGATGCTCCCACTGCTGGAACCGTTCTCATGTCTCTGAGAGGGAGTCAACCACACTGGCCCAATTCAAGTTGATGGATGGCAAATGTCCTCGAGTTTTTAAATAATATTGAGAGTGACAATAGAGCGTTGATTCCTGATTTCAGGCAGATTGATAAACTAGTTTTAGGACAGCTTAATTTCTTTAAAACATTTACTTTTTTATTCATCACAAAAACATATTAACAGTTAAAATTAAATTCAGACGCATACTTTTAAGCATTTTACTACACTTATGAACAAAACAAAATGAGCCGAAATAATTTAACAAACCAAAAATTTTCCGTATACCAGCGGTGTCGATAACAGGTGCTCTCACCCTGCAGATTAAAAGGTTATGTGAGAAGTTTATAATGTGGGGCATGGTAATGAGATGTGGGTGTTTGTGATTACAGCGTGACCCCATGGTGGTGGGTGTAGATAACAGAGAATTTAGAAACGAAGTTCTTGAGCAATAAGGTCAATAATTATAGGTATTTTACTTGAAGGCTGGCTAGCTGCTGCATATAATTTCTTCGTATTATTAAGGGCCATTATTAACCCTATTGCTTTATAACATCTGTCAATTACCGTCATTTATCGGACATACTACGGAATACCCGCCAGGGTGGCCCGCGAAAATCGTAGGACTATTTCATGAGAAAGTCATTTGTTTTTGTGTTGTATTGATGATTTAAATTATTATAATTCTGTAAAGCCATATTTGTTACGGTCGCGAATCATATTTTAATCAACGTACAACCAGACACTGACCTGAAAATTGAAAAAAATATAAGAACATTCAAATTTAGTGGGCTACCCCTGCGCTTTGACCAATTACTTGCAATGCTTTTCGTCCGAACAAACTAAATCAACAACAGACAATATACAGTCAACGGCTAACTAGCCCAGTTTGAAATTCAATTTTCTATTTGGGATTATTTTAAAGGAATCTGTTATCAACTGTGTATCTAGCTACAGCTAGGCTGTTGCCGTCATAGCCACGCTAATAACTACAGTTACTATCGTGAATATTCGTGACCTAAAATTGTTAACAAGCCTCTACAAATCCGTTATCTCTAAAACCTTCGTGTTACTACGCATCTCGTCATATATTCACGGCTAATTTACGTTGCTAAATGAATACATTACATAATTAAGCGCCGTTTTACTTTGTACTACAAATCATAAAATAATAAAACGTAGACAAACGTAGCTTGTTTAAATTTCGTAGAAAACTGAACTTTGAGGCGGTCGCCTAGTGGATTATCCACGAGGTATATGTTGTACAAGATGGATAAGCGCTTTATTTTCGAACATTTTGTAGATATTTGTGTGCATAGAAATATTTTATTCCTCTGGGCTAGCAAACTTGTAGTCGTAACATACTACATGATATTTATACTTTCCAAAACATTGAATAAAAGAAATATAAATAAATACTTACTGACACACCTAGAGATCCATAAAAATATGGTACTACTACAATCATGAGGTCCTGGGTTCGGTTCCCGGGTCAGGAAAAATGTAATTGGGTTTATCTACCAGGAATGTCTCAGTAGCAGCCACGGAGGCTGGATTTGTGCCCGGTTGATGGCAATAGGCTTGCCCCCTATTACATGGGACTTAAAACATAACTGTCGTAAGGGGGTGTACTATTAGGTCTAACCCTTCGGGAATTACAGGCGTGATGTTACGTTATGTACAACAATCACTTGGTTGTGAGTGTTGTGACATTCCATCGCTGGAAAACATCTCCTTCCGTATTTCCCACAAAAATCGACGCCGGAATCGGTCTCGCTACGGCGTAGTCCGCTACGACGTACTCGTAGGCGGCACCCTACGGCGTAGTAGTAGTACTACGCGCCATTGTTTGTGTAAAACGATAACTATGACGGCGCGGTTGGCGCAGTGGCTGAGTGATTGACTGCTGCGCTGCGTGTCGCGGGTTTGATTCCCGCTAGGAAAAAATATCTGTATATCCTACAGGTAGTTGTTGCGGATCTGGCTGTTTGTGTATATCAGTTTAAATGTTTGTAAACGCACCCACGATACTGGAGAAAATCATAGTGGGGAGAAATGTTTAAAAAAAGATTAATTCTTACTACTAACATAAATGCGAAAGTTGGTGAGTATGGATGGATGTTTGTTCGGACAAAACCGCGAACATAAGCTATAATCCAATATTTACTTTGAATACTGCAACATAAAATGACATTATTTACAGAAATAACTTGTTTTATTCTCTACTAATGTGATAAGACCAACAGTTGCTTCAATGCGTCTTTGTGAACACGTGTCCACTCACAAGCGATGTCTGTGCCCCGGCTCCCGGCTGTTTGCTGACTAAGAGCCGAGAGTGCATCTGTGGCTTTACTACACAAAGCAACATTATATTTTATGCCATGTTTATTAATTTGTTCAGAAATTTCTCAGTAGCAGCCACGGAGTCTGGATTTGTGCCCGGTTGATGTCAATAGGCTCGCCCCTATTACATCATCTGCCTAGCCTTTTCCCAAACTATGTTAGTGTCGGCTTCCAGTCTAACCGAATGTAGCTGAATGCCAGTATTTTACATGGATCGACTGCCTATCTGACCTCCACGGCCCAGTTAGTACTAGGTAATACGATACCCCTTGGTAAGACTGGTTGTCAGACTTTTTGGGCTACTGACTACCTGTAACGACTGTCAAAGACCTACAAATGGCAGCCGGGACCAACGGCTTAACGTGCTTTCCGAGGCATGGAGGAAACTCGGTATGTAATGATTGGTCACCAATCTACAGACCAACCTAGGCAGGCACGGCTTAAGCTATAGATCGATCCGAGCTGGTGTTATTTAGCCACGAGCTCCTACCTCTCTCGCCCCCTATTACATGGGCCTTTAAACATAACTGGCTAAATGTGAGTTCTACTATTAGGAACACTACTGCCTAACCCTTCGGGAATTACAGGCGTGATATTATGATATTATGTTTGTTTTGAATGTATAAACAAGTTTGTGACAGATTTGAAGAAACTTTCCTAGAAGTCAGGTAATGTCTCGTGTGCTATTGACAATATTACATTCAGTACGAGTTAAGCTATACTTGGATCTATTGGTGCATCGACCAAAATCGAAACTTATGCCGCTATATTTTTTTCGTGACATTTTACAGAAAACAATTTCACGAATGTTCACCGGCAGCAGCTCTTTCAACGTCATTCGGGCGCCAAAAGATCCTTATAAGACTGCACACCGTTATCTACACATGGCGTCGTCCACGTACCAAATTGTTTATCGTTTTTTCACCTCTCTGTCCTACAACCAGTGTTTTGGTTGAACATTGGTAGTTCAAAACCTGCGAAGAGAGTTTATTGACCGTCCCCCTCTATTAACATGTACGAGCATGTTTTGCAACGTACACGACACTATAGAAGCTCCTTGGGAACCAGCTTCAACTTTCTCAACTAGTCGCCTCTTTGACAGCTCAATACAGGAATGCCTTGAGTTTGAGAGTTTGCCTTTTAATAGTGTGATATGAATTTCACGACCGTAACTCGTCTTTTATGAAGTTAAAGGCAATTCTATCAAGATATACATCTGGAAAATAGTTCCAAGACTAAAAACCCTTCGTTTATAGTCGGGTTGATTCTCGAATATCTTTACAACGTCATCTTTGGGGTGTGAGCACACAGAGCGGTCATAAAACAGCAGTAAACTGACTGAAATCGTGTCGGGTTTAGATTTAACTGACTGGTTAAATGGATTGAAGGCATCGTCTTAACTCTTGGCTTTGTCTTGTAGAGAAATAAAAATAATAATGAATATAGTACTATATCATCGTTTGTATGGTTCCTTGATAATAAATAAGTAAACAAAGCTTGTATGAATTACTATCCATACAAATAGAACTGAACTAATGATAAAAATAAGACTAAAAGTAAGAAAATATAAACATCTAAAAAACGACAAGGTTTTAGGAAATTCACTTACTAGTAACTGTGTCTCGGTCTGGACAGTCCAATATCCGGGGTTGATCAAAATGCAAATAGGGTTTTTCATTACTTATTTCCAATAGGAGCTTGTAGCCTGAATGGTGGCAAAGCGTTGGTTTAAAAATTCTACACTGACTGAATACAGAACATAGTCAAAATTCCTGTGTAGTTTGGGAACAAGTCCAATCAGCGTCTCTGTTGGCACAGTGGGTGCAGGGCAATTAGATTGAAATGACTGCAGTGCGCACAGCCTCCGACCAATCATTAGTTATTTATTTAGCTAGCCCGGTGACTGTATTTATGCCTGACTGGTGGCAATAGGCTTAACAGCTCTCTTCCGATGTATCTAATTTTATACATAAGCTTAAGTGGAAACTTGTAATTGGCGTTCTTCTACATAATATTACTTCTGACTACTTGAATTAATAAAATATAAAGAGCGAAATTTAAGTGAATATTAGTACATCTCTTCGTAACAGATTTATTTTCAATTGTCTCAAATGGCTCCGATACACAAAAGTCTCTTGTCATTACATTACGAAGAGGACTCGATGTCCCATTTATACCACAGGTATGGCAGTAAACCATGTCAAAGATGATGGCACACTATAGCTCATTTAGAAATTCCTGTTGACCTGCCAATGGGCCTGAAAAAAAGATGCTCAACTGTGAACACAAGACCTACTGGGCTGGCTGGATTTATCTCTGTGCCTATACCTGACGAGAGAGTTAATGACTTTAACGATTGTCTTGTACAATTTTACAACATTCTGACGAATAAGTGCAGACTATTCTACATTTATTTTACCTAAAACAAATGAAGGCGTACATTATTATGTATATAACAGTTATCCCACGTCTTAACAAAAATATTTGTTCGTCCGTCAGTCACCAGAACCCTGCCTACTCCTCTAATGCAAGGGCGGCATGTAACTAAATCCCCGTCTACGTGCTATATCAATTTCTGAAAGTGGGAGGAAAGAATAAGTTGTCTCGAATATTTGTGGGGTATTAAAACGTTCATGTTCATGCTATAAAGCCTGTTTACACTTCTGAAATGTGATTAGTTTAGATTTAGAAGCACGATGTAGTTAAGTTTGATACTTAGTAACTATCGGTAAAGAAAAGATCGAAAATTGTTGAAAAAATACAGTTATTTTCCAGTAGCAATTGTGGACGATACGAATTGTAATAAGTGAGTAATGGTGTATACTGGACGGCATTAATTCTTCCGTCTATTATGTACTGATTGCTTGTCAAGTTATTACGCGACTAAGTTTTCGTACGATAATTTCCTATACAAATCAAAGTTTTTTCTTAGAAAGAAAGAAATACATTTATTTGGCACATGCCACAAATGCACACAGTATATAAAAGAATAATAAAAGAAAACCAAAAAAATAAAACTTAAATCTAAGCATAAATAAAAAATGTGTGCCTCACGGCTGCGCCAAATAGGTCCAGTTCAGCAAAACGGTTTTCAACTGGACCTGAATTAATGAGGTAGATCTTAGATCAATTTTAACTTAGACAGCTCACATTCTGTAATTTAGTCACACATATATTGCTTTTAACCATCAGGTTCATAAACCTTCAGACTTCTATTTCACTGAAAGATGACTCAAAACATCCTCCGTGAATTATAAAACATGATACACTGCCCAGAATTCGCCCGACATATCACGAAGTTGTGTCACGTCCTCACATTTCTGCCTACCCCCTTTGTATAAGTAACGTGTGAGCGAATCTAATTCACTCGCACGTGCCACTGAGTTAATATCTGTATGTTGAGACACCACAAATTGTGACGAAAAGGGGAGAGAAATTGTTTTTTCTTTTGGAGGAAATAATAGATTTGGAATGGTGTTGTCACTACTGATGTTACACGTTTGTGTCGATCTTTCTAAAGTGTTGTAAGAAAGGAACAATCCACTATTACTACTTTATATCAGTTTTGTAGCGTTTACAAGAAAATTGATCACAGCTATAATAAAATATGACTGTCTACAGAGGGCGAAGGTTAAGCAGACGAGATTCTATTCTCATCTTTTAAACAGGAGAGCTTTGCAGAGCTCTGGTCTGGTCTATACTTTGTCATACGAAATGTGACCAATCTATTCTTTTGTTGCAGACACTCAGCAGTGGACGTGTCTAACGGTGGCAACAGAGAACATGAGAGGAGCAGGTGGCAGGCCCCAGATGGTGACAGGTACGGAATAGTCGTGATACTTTTGTTGTAAATTTAAGAGGTGTTGCATATATTTCGTTCGGTGCACTCAGCGGCAAAATCGAATATAATGAGGTAGATAAACGTTTGGATAGTTGCCGTACGGCGAAGCTCGAATGTGCTGAGCTCACCCGCATGTGATTCAGCAATAGTTGTTTACCAAACGGCGCGAGCCAAAATATGCAAACCGACTATGTGTAGAAATTGCTTCGCAGGGTAGCCCGCGAAATTCAAATTTTCTTACGTTTTTTGCAATTTGCAGGTTAGTTTCAGGTTGTATGTTGATGAAACTTTGATTCGTGCAAACACATATGTAGAATTATTATCATTAAAATCATCAATACAACCCTCTTACTTCATTTAATCCCATTCAATAACTATTTCATGAAAAAGTCTTTCAAAGAACATTTGAATTTCGTGCGGGCTACCCTGGCGCTTCCACCTGAACGAATGCTGCTAAATCATATATAAAGCCGAACATATGTGTAGCGTCCCTCACACTAACCAATGAGTCAATTTTCGCCCCAGGAAGTATGGGAACTTTAAACAGAACCGTCGAAAACAGTTGACAAGAGTTACTAAGTTAGGTATTGGATTTTTTTTCAATTTGATCCCAAATCTACCTTACTGTTACTTAGCCTTGTTGTTATTTCAGTTAACCAATAACCACGGCTAACATGCTTGACATCTAGTTTCCGCAACAGACTTTTGGCACCTTTACGACTTGACCAACATTACTTCACCGACAGAGTAAATAAGGAAAAAAGAGCAAGACACGTTAACCCTCCTAAGCCCAAAACACATGGAGTGAGGTTATTATCCACAATAATCCAGCGCAAACCTATCAACGGTCATATTTGTCGGGATCCCTGTTTCGGCACAAATCTCTCTATTAGCTGGGGTGACGGTTATAAGCTTTATTTATTAAGATTGTAGATTTTCAAAAAGTTAGAGAGGGTTTTGGATGAGCTATTAATTCAGTTAGAAGTAATCTATCAAGGCTTGCGAGCCCGGCAACAGTAATATAATATTTTAAGTAGTATCGAATTCCGTTTAATATTTTTATTGGATAGTCATGCCACACGCCCGATGAGGTTTCCCATCAGCAGACATGGCGAACTGCTATGTCAACATTCAAGTCCATATATAAACCTTTTAAGAGACTTCAATTTTATTTAATTACTGGCTGGTATTATAAAGGGTGTAAATAGACCCTTAACATATACGAAAGATACTTGTTCTCCCCGTCTTTGCGATAATTTTTTTGTTCTACACCATACCTGGGAACCTTCTAGTTACGGAGATATTGGGGGTTCCGACTTTTTCACAAGTTTTTTTATACATGTTTTTAATATAAGATTTTTACTTTACACACCTCCACGACCGCCGTACTATTCAATCCATCCATCAGCACAATGCTTTAAGTGCTTTTCATAAAAATCGATTCCCAGCAATAATTTTTGCGTAAAGTCACATAGTGACGGCTATGTGAAGGGTCTGTTTACACCCTGTATAAATAAAAATAAAGTTTCTGTTTGTAATTTCAAAGTAACAGCTTTTTACTGAATGGCTGAGAAAGTATACACGGTATAAAAAAATAAACATTTTTTTAAATTTTTGTCTGTCTCTCTGTTTGTTCCGGCTAATCTCCGAAACGGCTGCACCGATTTTACGGGACTTTTACTGGCAAATAGCTGATGTTATAAGGAGTAACCTAACTAACAGCTAGTTTTCGTTATAAGTTCTGGTTTGCTCACGAGGTTTTCCTACACCAATGGCAGTAATGTCCAAAATATACTTAGAAAGTATCTATGAATTGAAAAAGTCACATTGGTCCGGAGCCCATAACCTCGTGCTCTGCCTCTGGGCCATCACGACATCTTTTAAGAGATGAATTTTCAAATTTCCTTCCTTACTGCTCACCTTCATTATACTAAGAAATTCTTAAGCAATCATTATTATATGCTCTACAAGCAGGCTTTTAAAGCTGATATATCAGTCTAAGAGTTTCTAAATATACCATGCCAGTAATTAGCCCTTTTTCGCCACGTAAACCCATCATATCTCTTCACCTTTTGGCCTATAACACCAGGCCTCATATCGTTTATTATAAGCTGTCACCAAACAGGCCACGTTTTTATCCCAAACTGGCCTAGCAGATATAATTTATGACCATTCACACAAGTATCAAGTACAGTCAAGTTTAACAAAAGATTTTTATTTCAAAGAATGTTTTTACAAGTCTGTCGAGGTCTCGAGCATGTTACAGAGATTAATGGATTCACCTATTTGTGACCGCAAAAAATGCCAGACATTTAATTATGGTCATTATAGAGTCATGTTCAAAGTGTCAAGACTTTTTGTTCGCACTATAAAAAATAATTACTTGAATTGTTTGTTAGATGACAATCAACAAAATGACTTGGCAATTTGCTGTTATGAATGGTTGTTAAAGTATTGGTTACGAGGAGGTATGCTTTTAGTTCCTTTAGTTTAATAGTCTTGTTTTTGTGTTGCAAAAAAATCTACGGTAACTTTTTTAGAAATTAGATTTGCCTTATCTACCACAATGGCAGGGATTCAAGAGCAATTCAATACTTTATGTACAACATTGACATAATCATGCTTTTTAATACCTCTGACCTTACAAATTAATAACTACTTATAAAAGTGATTAAATATGATGTCCACTAATCATTAGGTACCTACACCATACAATTTACTATAATAAAGTTATAGTATAATCACAAAGTGTCTGCAATTACATATAATAACAAAATTCCTATGCACGCCGCGCAGTAAGTAGTGCAAGTGTCAAGACGATTAGATCGCCATACGCGTTGTCGCTTGCACAGCCGACCACAAACTGTGTAACGATCAATTTGTGGTCTACTCATACTATGTCGGTAAACTATGTGGCAAACTAGGTTTGTAATACATACTGTGATCGCCGAAGGGTTATATTAAGATGTTCCTATTAGTGCACCCATATTTAGCCAGATGTATTTAAGTCCCATCACCTATGTGGCGATCAATGTGTTTCTTTTTACGTAGATTATGAAAATTGCAATTTGGTGTAAAATACTAGAATACGTTTAAAAAGACCCTTAACGAAGCTGAAAGGTACTTTTTCTCCCCGTCATTGCGATATTTGTTTTGTTCTGGACCATACCTTTATACCTTCCTTGTTCATACCTTCTAATTACGAGGATATTGGAGATCAAAGTTCCAACTTTTTCCCAACATTAGAAAATACAATTTTTCAATGTTATAACTTTACTTTAAATACTTCCATGATCCTTGTACATACCATTCAAAGCGTACATTTAGCACAATGTTTTGAGTGCCACCGTAAACCTTGATTTTTCAGCCCAAAATAGTCGTTTCCCAGCAATATTTTTTGCGTTGAGTTACTTAGTTTGATGTTAAGAATATTTAGTAGACGGCTTCATGAAGGGTCTGTTTACACCTTGTATGATATTGGAAATATTGCTCAACTGGTTCGTCTCTAAAGGTAGCAAACGCAATGCCAAACATGGGGTCTTGAATTAGGCAGAAATAGAGATTTTCTATTCGCAATATAGTAGTTAGCAGCCTAGTATCCGTAGTCTTGCTCGTTTAATAGTAATAGTCTCACCCCTTATCAGATAGAACTTCTACATATCTGGTAAAATGTAGTGCACTTATAACACCCTATTGGTAGATTCAGTTTGAACCCCAACACATCGGCGGTTTTAAGAAATTACCAATTTAGCCTGAATAGGCGTGCTGATGTTAGGTAAATAGGTAATCTATGTTTTTCTAATAATATACTTTCCCCTTCAGACTGTCCACATACCCAGCCACAGGCGACCGCTCGACGCTGCTGCGGTCGCATGCGGCGAAGTCAGCCGAGTGCAGCGGCCAGGGCTCCCCGCGGCCGAGGCGGGCCCCCCGGGAGTCGCGCCGCGTGTCCCTGGCGCAGGCCTCGGGCTACGTGCAGCTTAACCAGTACCGGCTGCTGGAGCCTATTGGACAGGTTTGTTGATACATTGAATTTGGAAATCATTTTAGAAAATGCTTGAAGTGAGGGACATTGATTTGCAAAGGATCTTGGTCAGAATGCACAGCTAAATTGAAATATATCTCAAATCATAGCTGAGTTCTCCGATTCATACGGCGAGAGGTACCAAAATCGCCCAAAACCAGAGCTACGGTCAATCGAAAATGCTGCAATTTCTCAAAGATGACTACAACGATGATTAGAATGAAGTGAATTTCTAATTATTATTATAAGCTAGTTCAAGCTGTTCCATACATTGTGACTGTGTTGGTACGCACACTATCGCAGTTTGTTTAACAGCTGTTGTTTTTTTTATAACCGACAGTAAATTCAAGGCTGCTGATATGTTTAAAACCAAGTCCTGAATTCATGTTCGAGGAGAAGCAGTCTGTCAGTGCAAACCAGGAATATTTTCTTTATTTGATTCAATAACAAAAGAGAAAAATAACAATGATTAAATTAACAAGCTTAATTTTAAAACTTATATCTGCTGATAAACAAATGTGATTCCTGCCACCAATTATGAATACCTGAACCTTGTAAATATAAACGCCAACAGAAATGAAAAAGGTTAACCATTTTTTAACACAAACAGACAGGTCATTACCCCCAGCAATGTAACACGAGCTCACGAGCCGTCCGACCAGGCGACCACTAATTATGCTAAAAGTGTAATTCTGCTAAGTCCACTAATAAGCTGAAAGTTATGTACTCGTTGTTCCAGGGCTCGTACGGAATTGTCAAGTTAGCCTACAATGAAGAGGATGACACGCATTATGTAAGTATACTTACTTGGCATTCAAATTTTATTTTTCTAAAGTAGATTTCCAGTTCTTCTCCAAAAGAAAGTAAAAATGTACACTTTATTTGTTTATTAGGCCTTAAATAACTTGTTTGTAGATAACTAAACTTAACAATACGCCTGCAATCCCTGAAGGATTAGGTAAAATTGTACTATACTGTACTGTAGGTAGACCTACACCCACAGTTTACAGATTGTAATTGTGTGCGAGCCTATCGCCATCAACCGGACACAAATCCAGAATCCGGCCTGTGTATTTTTGTTGTTTATAGAAATTGTTCATCTTAAGTGGATAATAAATAAAAAAAACGTTGCAAATACTTGTGTTACTTAGGTACACAGTCGATACGTAGGTGGGTACCATCAGGTACCGTCTGCATTTAGTCAAATGTAGAAAGTAACGTATACGTCAAGCAAAATGCTAACGACATAGTTTTTGTGCGACGTGCGGTGCAACTCGAGCGAGTCTGCATCGCACAAAAAGTCTTTCCTCTGCGTTGTGTCAGTCGGCTAATTGGGCTATCGACACAGTAACGATTGCTAAATGTTCGTGCTATTGACACAGGAAATTGGACCTTAGCTTGTACCAAATTGCTCCTTAACACTCGTTAAGTTATATTTTTCTTTGCTGTTATTTTTATTTTGTGGCGACATCTACAACAGCACATACGAACAAAGCATCATACGTAACATCCTGTTCCTCATTGCTCTATAATTTCAACAAGACACGCTTATTGCTCAGCTGTTGTTCCGAAGCGTCCCTCTAATGATTATTACACTAAAGACCCTAAATTAAGGCCAGCAGTTCGCCCTAATGTTCACAAGTTACAAAAGAACTACAGAGCTACAAGGATATTTTGGCGCACGATAAGGGCGCTGTCGGTAAACATTTGTGGCATCGTTTTGTGAAAATAATGTATTGAAAAAACAAGATGGCGGTGTTAGTTCCAATTTCGGCCCACGCCAAAAGATCCTTGTCCAGCTTTAACGAAATAAAGTAATCAAAGAAGTAAGCATAGAGCAATACATCAAACGTCAATTCTTACACAATTGTGTAATAATTGTTATATATGAGGAAAATAGATATTTACGAGAAGATATATTATTATTGAGATTACATTAACATTTAACTGACGCCCTGGCGATATCTTTCTACTGATTCTGGAATACCTAGGCCTAAATGAAACGAAAGTTTCACTATTAAAAGTTCACACGTCTCACAATAAAAGTAATACCTAGGCTAAAAGATAAAACACATCAGTAGATAATAACATCCGTTTGGAGCGGAAACAATGAAAACAGACGAAATATTCTGTCGAATGTCAAAGGGCGTGCGTTCATGTTGAACAACGTCAATCTCTGAGCGCCGGAGAGGAAATCTAATGACGCGAACAGATTCTGTTGATGTGTTTAGAGGCTGTGGGTGTTTTGTTTTTTACGCAAAAGCAAACATGTTGGTTGAATCATACAGTACTCGAATAATTAATGCAGGAAGTTAAGGAATACCTTTGTGCTTAGGGTAATTTCATAATATGGTATATAATTATGAAACTTGTTAACTCGTAACACAATCGGGGAAATTCACCCTAAGAAGTTTTTTGTTTATTTACTTAATTTTACGAAGTGCAACTCATTACAGTCACTGTCTAAGTGTAACATTCCCTAAAAGAAGTATCCTCACTCACATTCCTCCCACAGGCAATGAAGATCCTGTCGAAGCGTAAGCTGATGCGGCGCGCGGGGCTGTTCGGGCGCGCCCCCCCGCGCAGGCCAGGGCCAGGCCCGCCCCCCGACCCGCTGCAGCGCGTATACCGCGAGATCGCCGTGCTCAAGAAGCTGGACCACCCTAATGTCGTCAAGTTGGTCGAGGTAAGAGGACCGTATACCCAAAAGGCGCTGATAAACCTGAGTACCTATTCAACTCGTTGTAATCTTGTAATGAGCTTTCTAACAAACATCTAGAATGTATCGTTAATCAGTTCGAAATCATTAAAAAATACGGCGAATCATTGTTCACACACACATACAAAATAAGGCTTACGTGTATCAGTACCTTAGCGACACCTAAATGCATGCCTAAATATTATTAATAATGTAATGATAGTCGTAAGATGGTGAAAATAAATAAATAAATATTGTACTTAGCGCTGAGCCGAGTGCTAAAAATCCAACAAAGCGCTTTCATTTTGGAATTGATTTAGATATCGCATACTGATATTGAAAACATGTGCACGCAACACTGTGGCAACAGTAACCAAATAAGACGTTTACTGACATTGTTACTTTAGATCTTAAAGATTATGTCTGCATACATATATTCTCAGAGCCGACCAGTTGAGACCCAATTGTACAATTTCAACCCAAAACTATTTAAGTAGACTAAAAGATTTTGATATTTTACTCTCTAACATTTTCATGTTTTTCCACTGAACATTGTCGACGAAAAATATTCAGTGTTACCGAGTAAAAGCGGAAAATCTGGTCTAAACCTAGCTTTCTGGTCCTATTTGTTTTAAATATTTAATTATTATTGTCGTGTTCCTACGTATCTATTATTAGGTCCATGTTAATAATAAGCCACACATAACAATAATAATTAGTTATTTTCTATCCCCACGTCTAATAACGACAAACACAACGAGGATGTCGTTTCTACTAATTGTTCATACACAGAACTGACCTTTCACTATATTGACTCCATCAATTAGAAGGTAAATAACACCGCTATATTCTTTATTTCTTTGCTTTCTTATATTAAAGGTAATGTTTATTATTTTCCTTTTTTCGGCTTTTGGAGGTAAATGGATGATTACTCCGAGAGACGGTTCCAGAGAAATGTAAATAGTAAAGTTATTCTCATTTGTACAAATCTTTTCAGTCATTGCGCCTTTTTTTTCGGGTGGGAAATCATCAAATGACCCCTCCGGCTCTGGGCGGAGCGGAAGGGAGTGTCACAATTGTACTGACCAAAATCCACCCATGTTCCTTCTTAGCCCTTTGTGTTCCGGGGCCGCGGTATCTCTTTCGAACAGTCCGGCAGCCCTCGGCCATTGCGCCTTTATATAGATAGACAGAGGATAGGTAGAGGTGAGCAGTATATATACTCACATATCCTGAGTCATGTCAAGTCCCGTGCAATAAGGGGTGAAGTTATTGCCCGTAACAAAATCCAGGTTCTGGACTGCTACTGTAAATTTAAGAATAGAAAACTGTACTGATGTACTACCACTAAATAAACCAAAGCACACAGAGTTGATGCTTCAACTACACTTGATAACTGAGCCCACACTCCTAGCAGCCCCTTTCATATTCCACTAAACCAAGTGGTGACCGGCGACCCAATGGTGACGGCCCAGCACGCCAGCACAGCACCATGAGCTAGGAGGATGGGATGGAGAGTATCGACTCAGATATGTTGCGTCCCACACTAAAGGCCTGCCCACCTTCCACGGAAGCCCTATATATTAATTAACCAACAAACTTTTGTCCCTAGGTTCTCGACGACCCAGCAGAAGACCATCTATACCTGGTGTTCCAACTGCTGGAAGGAGGCCCCGTCATCGACATCCCCACGGACACGCCGCTAGGCGAGCTCCTGTCCAGGAAGTACATCCGAGATGCCTTGCTGGGGGTGGAGTACCGTGAGTGAACAGGCCTTATGCTTTATCTAGAAAATTTATAGATTTCTTAGGTGGAACTACTGTTAGTAAAACGAACTCCTATTCTGTTTAGGATCCCAATAGGATTGTTCGCGACTGTACGTGACCTCTGGACTTGTAGTTTCAACAACAATACTTCTAGTTAGATAATTAGAAGTATTCTTGTTGAAGATTCTGAAACTAATATAATATTGACGTGAAAGTTATTTTCTAATGGGGGAAAACCGACAGTATTACTAATACTTACATGAATTAGGATCAGCCTATGGTAATCTAGGAACCGTCACATGTGGAACTCTGTCTGCTACCGGTTTAAGCCTTAGCGGCTGGTTGGATTTTGATGAAGATTAGGGCATAAGATACTTTATCTTGTTGTTATCGTTGTATGTAACCGTAGGATAATTTAAAAAAAAAAATAAATGCGGGCAAACCCGTTTACAGCTACATCATATATTTTATATGTGCTGTATCAAAATAGATTCCTGCTACGGTTTTTTGCGTCAACAAAACAAGCTAACGAATTTAATAAAATGCAGAGAGGCAGCTTGTTACCCAAAAAATGCAGCAGGAAAATAGAGCAAGAACGATAGCGCTCAGGCTCACTGAAACATCGTTAAAAAATGTAAATATTCATGCAATTTAAATTTTAACCCTGGATACAGACAAGATAGTTTTAATTACTATTCCCCGACCAGGAAACAAAGTTCACCTGTTCCCCACGGAGTCGTTACACTAAGTACTATGGTACAAGTTCAGAAGTGACGGTCCCCTCCTGTGAACGTCTCCCGTGGTCCTGCGTCTGTTGTGTCCCACTCACATAAAGTTCAAGTTTATTTTTAGTCTCGATCTTTCTCAACTGTCATAAGTTATTAAGCTAATCTTAATGGTTTTTGGTGTTTATTATTGTTTGAATAATTAAATTATTCATTAAGCTCGTTACAACAGTTACGTCAACTTTTGTAAAATTTCTAAAATAACAACAAGTTGTAAGTCGTGTTTTATGGCGCCTGTAGTTTGTTGTGGGCAGATACAATGTAACATGCCTTATTAATAGTCATCAGACACAAAGTAACAATATCTATACCTGTAGCGGCTTCTACGACACTCATACGAACTAGAAAGAAAGAAAATACATTTGTTTGCACTCAGTATAAAAAATAATAATAAAAGAATAATAAAAAACTTAAATCTAAAAAAGAAATAAAATAATGTGACACTGTGTGCCTCACGGCTGCGCCAAATACGGCCCAGTTCAGCAAAATCCCCGACAATTAGCGCCCGACGCTGGTTTTCAACTGGACCTGGATTAGTGAGGTTACGGAACTACGCACCATACCCTGACCTGACCGCAAGCAAACTCCTAGATCGCGCAATCTGCATTGGGAAATACAACAGGTCAACAGCCCGACAACAATTGTCAGGCTGTAGTCCACCACCACTACAATACCTGTCAAGTTCGAATATTCTCTCTTTTCAAACGAGGATTAGAAACTTTCCACTCAGTTCCTTGTACCTACTTCGATAGGTATAACAGAAATGTTGAAGTTTCTCAGTTGTGCGTATCGCCGCCTGCTGCCGCCGCCGACACGCTGGAGCAAATTAATAAAGTCTCTAATTTGGTTCACCTTGTTATCAAAGTAAAGTATATATCTCAGTCAATATTATCTATTCGAGTCTCGTGTCGGCTAATGAAGGGGGGCTGATTTGGTCTCACACCCTCCCACGACCCCCCCCCCTTCCTATCTTGTCGTAAAAATATCGTAATATTTTAATATCACACCGTCGAACTAGAATGGGTTCGAAGGGAAGTTTCAGTTAGCTTTATCTTTCAAGGCAAGATGATTCAGAAATGTTGGAAAATAAAATGCTTCTCTGGCAAAATGTGGGTGTGCACTGTACCTACTAGGAGAACGTACACTTCTGCATAACCTAAGCTTGGAAACAGGCGTGTTGTCAAACGTGCGTGTTGTATTTGATAATGAATGTGAAATGCTTCACCATAATCCTTAATCCCTTTATGGGTTCTGCTGAGGTGTATGTAATGGTCGCATTTTGCCAGTTATGTTCGCTTTATGACAATCAAAATTACAACAGTAAATCAAAATAAGGATGTTTTATAGGTACCGTTATATAATATTGTCACACATCGTTCATTCAAAATGTCATTTTTCAGACACTGGACAGATTTTTACGCCGAAAAAAAAGTTCTTTCATTTTGCATTTTTCCAGTGTTATATCACAAAAGTTAAATCATCAATTTTGTTCCGAATTAAAGATACTGAAATTGGAATAATAAGCCTTTAAGAAATAATTTCAATGGGTCTGTAATTTCCAGCGCGAATTATGGCAATAATGGGGAAATGGAAAATTGACAGTTGAACTGAAATCAATTACATTATTATGGTGCACGTCAGTTTCCAATATTCCACGTGAATTTCAATCGAAAACAGAATACACAATTACTTTAAATGTATTTATGTACGCACAGTGCTACATGGATCCTTTGGCGCTCTCAAATAACGATGAAAGAGACATACTTAGATAAATATTTGTGAAATTACATAACATCACGCCTGTAATTTCCGACAGGTTAGACAGAGATAGTACACCCACATTTCACGTCCCACGATTTTAAGTCCCACGTAATAGGGCACAAATCCAGACTCCGTGGCTGCTACTGAGAAATTCCTAACGGTAAAACCCAATAACACTATGACCTGGAATTGAACCCAGAACCTCACGCTCGTTATCGGTACTTGCGACCACTAGACCAACGAGGCAGTCCTGAAATTGTTTAATGAAATGTACACGAGCTAAAATATCCTAGTAAAGCAGTAAATCCTTGTATAGTTGTACCTATAACTAACTGAATCCCACCACGATATCGTTTCGTACGTATCGTATATCTGATATAAGTATCATAATATTGACAAGATGACATAGCTGTCCATCTATAAACATTCCCTAATATCCGATTCAGGAAAAGTTTTTCCTCAAATGTCTAACGGACAGTCAGCAAAAACACATACCTAACTAAGTTGGTACCTAGGCTAACTGACAAACTACTTATTTGCACCTTTATGAAAGCAATTCCGTAGGTAGAGAGGTCATATAGTTGCAAAGTGACCAGCAGTATCGCTGCTACGCCTGCGACCTGCCATGGAAATCGCATTGTGGTTGCAGTGGCCTTAGGAATGTTACCTTCATGTTGTGGGACCGTATACTATACTGACACTCAGTTTCAGATTAGTAGTGTTTGATTATAGAACTACTTCAATACAAAGGTTTTTTTTTTAAAGAAATGAAGCTCTTGAAATGAAATCGTGAGTAGGGTGTGTAACTTATATTTCTCAAGTCTAATTATATTTATATTCATACTTATTACGCCAGATTTATAAAAAACACCAATGACAGCATAGTAGAAGGATAATTATTATTTCTTGTCTTTATACTTAACTATTTTGTTGACTGTACATATTCTTGATTCTCACAACATACATATTCAGTATCAGTACATAAGATTGGTTCGACCAAAACAAACATTTGTATGGAAAACATGTTAACGTATCCTACCCAGGATCATGGAATGTATTACATGCATACATATCTGCTCTTACTACACACAATATTTATTTTACTGTGATGGTAATATGGATAAAAGCTACAGATATTTTTCAGGGGGATTTACACTGCACCACATGTGAGGAAAAATAAGTGTTTATTTTAAACCTCTAGATAAAAAAGATGATTCGTAAAGCCTCTTCTTGCCACGTCGCTTTTAGCCAAACATCATCAGCCACAGCCATTCATTGTTGCATCTTGAACATGAAGATTAATAAAGGGTTCTAATAGTGATTGTGCCTTTACTGCCTATCCAGGTACTTAATTGCATAGTAAATGTAATCCTATACTTTGTTAGTATTATGCTTAATGAATATTTGGTACAAAAATACTCTGCTGCTAACTTTGGAGGTCTCCATAATTGTGGGGTGATTACCTCACTGTTACCTCACTATTACCTCACTATTACTTCTCCAAAGGAAACGACCAACCCGAACTGTGCAACTTTTCTAGACGTTTTATAAGTGCACATATAGGCCTATGTGAAATAAAATTATGATTTTGATTACTTTTGTAACGTACAAGCCACCCAAACACGACAATATAAAATAGTAACATGGTGCGAGACTCAAAAAACACCGCCGGCCTTATAAAAAGTTACTAGAGAACGGGCAGCAGCATTCTCTATGAATTTTAAAACACCATTCTGCGATCTAAAGAGTAGAATACTGATATTGAAAGGCTGCAATCGACAAGCGTGGCAATTATCCAATATAGGCCACTGTCTTTCCGTAACCATGGAACATTTTCACCTAGCGAGATTGAGCGCAAATAGGTGTAATGAAAACACAATTTTTATAGACTTATTCAGCTCAAACTATAACTATGAATTCAGTACATGATACTAGGCCCACCAGTGCAGTGTATAATTTTTAATCGGGTTTAAAAATAACAGCCGTTAGAACTTCGCGTCCATGTCCCTTACTCTTTGTATAACCATAATATGCATTATCCCCCAGTACACTACCAGCGCATAGCTCACCGAGACATCAAGCCAGCCAACTTGCTGCTGGGCGAGGGCAGAGTCCAGGTGGCAGACCTGGGCGCCTGCGGGGAGCTGGCGGCGGCCGGCAGGGTCTCGGGCACCGTGGGGACTCCCGCCTTCCGGGCCCCCGAGGCCGCAGCCCCGGCTGATAAGTATAGTGGAGAGGTGAGTTAGCATGAGCATTTGATCAGCCTCTTTTCCTAACTATGGGGCTTCCAGTCTAACAGGATGCAGCTGAATACTAGCATTTTACATGGACAGACCGGCCATCTGGTCTTCACAACCCAACTAAGTTACACGTCTTGCTAGGGTTAACTCTTGGAAAGAGTGATTGTCAAGAGTTTGAGCTTCTGACTCCCCATAAGGATTGTCTAAGATCTACAAATGTCAGTACCAACGGTTTCACGTGCCACGAAACGATCGCTTCTGGTCAACCTAGAGGATCAACCCGTGCGCCTATTCTTGTTTAGCACATAGAAGCAAGCTAAACTCATTTTCATCCCCCAGGCAGCAGACATCTGGTCCCTCGGGGTCACCCTCTACGCGATGGTGACGGGCAAGGTGCCGTGGGCGGGCACTTCCGCCATCGAACTGCAGCGCAAGGTCCTGGCCGAGGCCCTGACGTATCCCGCCAGGTTCCCAACCTCCAAGCCGCTGCGACACCTGCTCAGCAGGATGCTGGACAAGGATCCCGTTACGAGGATCACGCTGCAGGAGGTTAAGGTGGGTTATTGATCCTGATCTTATTTAATTATAAAGAGTGTAAACAGACCCTTAACAAAGCCTTCGATCATTTTTTTGATCTAGACCATACCTGGGAACCTTCTAGTTACGGAGATATTGGGGGTCAAAGTTCCAACTTTTTCACAAGTTTTTTTTTTAAATACTTGTTATTACTTTAAACACCTCCACGACCCCCGTACTATTAAATCCATCAATCAGCACAATGCTTTGAGTGCGTTCCATCGAATCTTACCGTAAAAAGTGATTTTTCACCCCAAAAAGCAAAGTCGTTTCCCGGCAATCATTTTTGCGTAAAGTTAGCTTGATGTACAGAATGCTTGGTTGACGGCTTCGGGAACGGTCTGTTTACACCCTGTATAGAGACTGAAAAATTATCAATGGTTTCATTTATTCCGGACTTCTCGGGTTTCATTATCTCGGAATGTGTCTGGTGGTCGCCACTATTGATTCCAGCCTTCAGGAGTTAATGCTTGTGAAAAGAAAGGCGTACCACCAATAATAATTGAAAAAAAAAATCGTCGTTTATCATTACATAACTGGTCCAATGCCTTGGATGCTTAAAATTCTTCATCGTGTTGGCTTAATTCACCTACTACTGGCAACAAACAAAATGGACCAAAATATATTGGACGTTCATTTCAGTTACTGTGTTTTCTCACAGAACACGCAGCCTCTCTTACCCCACGTTTAGATAAACTTATTCGTAAAATAAAATATCACCTCGATTGAGTAGGCAGGTCGGTACTATCCGCACCGCTCAAGTGCTAAGATGTCATTAGACTAACTAAGATGAGAATTCCTCAAAAGGTCAACCTACAAATTATTCGACTCCACCCCTACTGTAATAAAGCGAATTCGTCCAAGAATAATCAAATTGTCCAAGTCAACGCAATTAGTAGAGCAATTTCACCAATCTGTATTGTTAACGGTGACCTTTTCAGACGAACGGGCAGCTCTGATTGGATTAGTAACGATAGCAAATCGCTTTGAATCGGAAAAATTATTAGAAAGATCTTGGATTTATGTTAATCCGAGTAACGTCTGTCGTGCTTTTTCCAATTCCCTATTGCTTTATTTGGGCTTGGAAACATTGCCAAATTACAGTGCGCAGTGCTAACCTGTTTTACGTATGGTCAAACACAGAGCTTTCTTATCTTAACTTGGTAATTTATTAAACTCGGCTTCATCCGTCACCCTCTGAACATTGGTTTCGACAGTGGATCAGAAGCTACCAGTTAGTAAGGCTTACAGTGTAATGAACATCCGCAACCCCACGTATTTTCTCTAAATCTTTATTTAATTTAGATGTTTGTTTAATCTGTGATGTTATGTTCCAGTGTAGAACGAAAAGATTTTTTTTATTTTTCCTTTTATAGAGCAACTACGATCATTTAAATCTTTACTTCGGAGCAGCAATGTACTTTTTGTATTTATTTCATAATTTTAACTCGATCTCTGAGGAAGAATCCACTGCATGAGACAGACTTAACTTAGTGCTGGAATCACCATTTCTCAGGGTGTAATTTAAATTAATTATTTTCTAGTTCTTCAAACAATCAGTTCTATTCTCATTCCCCCAGGATCACGAGTGGATAACAGACGGAGGCAAGGATCCCTTGCCGTCGGAGCAGGAGAACTGTCGCCTGGTGGAGGTGACGGATGAGGACATGGCGCAGGTGGTCACCTCCATACCCAACCTGTCCACGCTCATACTCATCAAGACGATGCTGAAGAAGCACAGCTTCCAGGTCAGAACTAAGTGGATTTTCTATAATGTTGTCCTTCCTGTCAACCAGAGAACAATCGGGCCGTGATAGTCCAGTGCTAACGGTCCAGAACTATGTGTCATTTGTCGTGGGTTCAAACCCATGCAGACACTCGACTCTATGTAATGTTTCACCACCACTGCTGTCGAAACAACCGTTCATCGTTTGTCCCCAGAACCCGTTCCTCCGCAGTCGAGAAGGCAGCACGTCTCGCAGAGAGTCCACCAGCGCGCGCGGCGAGCCGGAGAAGCCCACCGCGGCCACCAAGCGAGGGGGCCTGGCACGAGCTGGGCGCTCGCTGTCCGCTCCGGGCAACTATCTGACGGAAAGGTTGGTGCACTGACTAGCTTCTAGAGTAAAGATCACTAAATCATTTTTAAAAAACTTGTGAATAATTTTACACTAACTCAGGACCCCGATTCCATAAATTGTTTTTTGATGATTTGGAATATCTTATTGTTTTATCAGATAACCTGGTACGGTCAAACCGGAGAATACCGACTGGCTGTGGACACTAACAGATGCTTCAGTACATTATGTGTTAGCATTATGTGTGTCATTATGTCGTTGCATCCGCAATTCGTCCGAACCTTATCTTTGGCAACGCAACATACATACGTAGTTGGTGACTCTTCACGTAATATAATCATTATTTCAGCAGGCAATCCTCATTTGACATTGGGCTAGAATCGGTCCAAGAATCCCGAGACCAGAGTCTGGACGCTTCCAAGGACTTGAAGAGTCCTCAGAGTCCCCCAGAGAAGGGAGACGAGTCGAGCGCGCGGTGATACTCCCCCCGCGCGGCGCCCGCCCCCGCCGCCGCCGACCAATGGCTGTTCCGCATTCAAATCGTCATCGAATTCGAATAGCCCGTTGTACATCGGCAAAGCAATGTTGCAGCTTTGATAGAAATGTTGCTAGCATTGAATTTTTTCATTCGTACTTCGTACATGAGAAATGCATTGAATTGATATTTTTTTAATAATAACTCGTTGACGTCAAAATTTGAGATTTTAGGCTGCTATGTGATTAATGTTCTAAATCGGAACTTAAGTAAAGTTAAGAAAGTCTCGATAATTGGCTCTGATTTTGACGACAGCTTATCGACGAAAACTTAAACTTTTCACTTAATATTACTAATTCATTCATCCGCTAGTCCTATTCACTTAATAGTGTAAATATTTTAAAATAACATTTGTCCTCTTTGACTTAAAAAGCACTTAAATATTTTTAATATGATAATTAGATCTATTTAACGAGGCTGTCTTGCTGAGACACAAAAGGCTCAACTGCCTTCATAGGCATATTTACTCTGATGCCTTTATGAATAGCAATTTCTATTCTACTGGGTACTCGAATCATCCTCTTCTATACAGATAGCTACAAGAATCAATCAAAAAGTTATCCTGCGTAAACGTGAGTTACACACAGGAATATTCTGCAAACACATGAAAAAATAGCTGTTCTAACAAGATAAAATGTTGCCATGCGTAACATAACGTGCCTCGCGAGGCGGCCTCGTACGGAGCAAACTTTTACAAAGGCCGTTTATATTGTAAATATTTTAGCATATTTTTAATATTAATTCATAAAAAATTGCTCAATGCTTGTTTGATATCATTGTACATATTATAAGCTTTTAGATTAAACAACAGTTTTATAAAAATACAAAATACAATGGGTTTGTTCATGTTGATATTTCGTTTGGTCTGTCAAGCAATACAAAAGTTCTGTTTGTGGAAAATGTTTTCAGTTTTACTAACAAAATTGAGGTCCATATGAAAATCTATGATAAATTCAAATCCTACAAAAGCAGCTGCAATAATTTTGATGTTTTTTCTCTCAGAAATCAAAATTTCCATTTCCATATTTTGTATTTTTATAAAGCTTTAATTTTTTATTATTAACATTGTAAGTAATTCTAGGGGTCAGTGGGCAATAAAAAAACATGAATGAATTTCGTGTAAAGATGAGCGTTATGTCATTTAAATTGCAAAATATTGTGCCTCGTTACGGTTTTGCGTTTTTATTTCTGAATTTATTGTATGCCTCGATAAAAGCAATTTATATTGTATTTATGCATCGCATGCCATCTGCATTGTTAATAGACGTTTAACCCGGAAAATCCGTTATACTGGAGTAAGAGATCTGGCAATGTGGCTTTGATGTGGTTTGCGGTGAGCACCTTATAAATCACTGATTTGGCGCTTCCGAAATCCGAGTGTGGAAGTGGTGCAGAATTACTGATCAAACCCACCTAGTTCGTCAAATAGCAACAGCTTATTTCGTCATAATTTTGGCAAACGACAATCCCAACTTAATACTGAACAAAATTACATTAAGTAAATGTAAAAAAACTGCCTAGACCCCTAGATAATTTGCGCCCTATATACAGGTTAAAAGCGCATGTATGTATAAAGCGAGCAGCTACATTAAGAGATTGACCAATTTTCACTGTCAAATTAATTTCAATTATAATGACCATCTATTGAGTCGAGAACGCGTTTATAGTCTGTGCATTGTGTTGACAGGTCTCTGACATTTATGTCAAGCGGAAATTATGGCGCGAAAATCGAGCAAAATGGCGGAAGTTATTGGCAAATTCAGGTAGGTATTTGATTGTGGTAATAATTCTGAGGAAAATTCGATTCGATGTGAGAATGTGGTACTTGCGTACCTACATCGTTTTATGAGATTACTCTCTTTTTTTCTAGGTAATTTGTAATCAACGTTTTTATAAGGAAACATAAAAATGTGTTTATGAATATATATAAAATCCTACAAACATTTTTCTTTTCCCGCCATTTTAGAACAATTTACACTGTTTTTTGTAGTTTGACAGATTTAACAATGCACAGGTTATAACCACATCATAGATAAGGTGCATGTTAGTGTACAGGGTCCCGATCACCGAAGTACTTACGATTTTTGTGTATAATAAGTATTAAAGTTTTTTATTAAATATTTTAATTAACAAAGTCCAAGCTTAGATATTAGGTGAAAGGAATTATACTGTCCACCTTCTGCTACGATGTTCTCTGACAGACACTTCAACTTTCTTCTAAAAAGAGCTAAATACCTATAGATCACTGAAATTATCAAATCACTGGCATGTAGAAAACTATTGAAATATCTTTTGTATCACCCACAAATAACAAGATGCTTGAAATTAAACGCATTTGTTGAAAATCTAGAAAATCTATACCAAACGGTCTTAAATTTGGTACTTTGAAGTTATCGTTTTTCTAAATAAAAAATTGATTAATTTACGATTGTATTAGTAACCTATGTTAGTGTCTTATAACCCCAAATAAGTGCGCTATTAATACGGTGTTCATTAATATTATTGCTCCTCTAATACATTTATTATTTTTGTTTTCTTTGTCTCCTAAAATAAGCAATTATTGACTATGGCAACTCACCCGTAATCATTTTCTTTGAAATAAATTGATTAATCGGTAAGAATATTCAAACATTCTTAAGATATTAATCTTTTTTGTTCAAAGAAATTAATCACAATATGTAATTTGTGAACAAGAAGGTTTACGGTACGAAGTTTGAAAGAATTTGTTTGAAAAATATTTTAACTCGATGAAATTCTTGTAAAAATAAGGCATCTTGCACACTTGGCTACTTGAAGTTGGTAATACCGGACATTCACAAAAAGAATCGAACTTTCGCGATTTTTGCAACATCTCATTTTCTTGAGCTCCTTATTTGCGAAGTCTTTTGCAAGTAAATGTTGCATTTGAGACGAAATCTGCAGAGGTTGAACTTTACTTTATCTTTTCATCTAACACGCTATTCGACCTTACAAACCTTTCATGACTTATGAGTAATATCCGCCGTTTTAAACAGTGCGACTCTAGAACTACCCTGTTCATGAATTTGTTATTAGCCACACCTCTGCCTAATTTATTTGAGATCTAAACGCTTTACCAAAACGATCCCTTCCTAATTAAACGGCGGTCAGATTTCAAATAGTTTGTATTCGAAAGTGGTAAAGTATGCAAAGTGCCTGTCCAAGGTCAGCCAGGGTCAGAGAACAGCCCCTTATCCTTTGCAAGCCAAGGTCCAAACTTATGCCTTTGAATGTTGTGATAGTCTAGAACGAAGGTATGCTTATATTAATTCTAAATAGTACTAAAAAAAAGATTTTAAAACATTTTAAAAAAATATTATCTCTCTGATTAAAAAAATATATTATTATGATATAAACAAAGAAATTTTTAAAATAATCTCGCGAAGATTTTAGTGTAAGATTTTTAATGATGGTTCGTTTTATTTCTTTTTGTAATGTTTGTTGTTTTTCCTTAATTTACGTAAACTATTGTGAAAAGTTTTGAGTCTGTTATCAGTTGATATGAACAAAAATTTATGCAGTGTTTGAACTGGAATAACATTCTAGATTGATGCTGAACGTTGTCAGTATTAGCATATTGGTCTCGGAGAGAAAAAGACAATGCGTCTGCTGCCTAATGTAAGACGAATGTAATAATATCTATGTACTTGGGTATATTACTGAGGCAATACTAAAATATTCTCAGAAAGCTCGTCCTAACAAGAGAGGATAAGAATGCGGATGTACCAAGACTCGTGTTACCTTTGACTCGAACACTAAAACTCTATGGAACCATCTTCAGAGTTCAACTGCTCGTTCCATTGCACGTGCAATAATTGCAATGTGTTGTTTTCATTCGTTACATAAGAAAATAAATATCCCTCATATACTGACACCATTCAATATCTGTGCAAGCTCCTTTTATAATAATAGTCGTAAGTATAAGTCGCACAATACACTACACAAACATCAACTGTTAATAAAGTGTTAATAAACCAGAACAATTATTATTACAATGAGTTGTTGATTTTATTGAGATTTCATATATTTAAATAAAAATACTTTCAAAATATTTGTCTTTCATTTTCCTTCCATATTATCAAACGAGCATGCGGTGGCGCTCCCACACCGCTGTTACTACTTCTTCCCTTCTGTTCGAGAATACACCCATGACGAATTTATGTAATGTAGTGCAGGTGGCCAATCGTTAGTATTCATAGTCGCCTGCTGTCATCAAATATCCTTCCTCCAAAGAGCGACCCTAGCAAAACATTTTAGGTGGTGAAAAATCTCTATCTATCATCTATACACAGAACAAACTTACCACTTTTTGTATTTTCGTCTGTACGTCTGGTGATTGCAAAAACCAGTTCATGGATTTGAATTATTTTTATTTAATAGTCTGTGAAGCGGGGCAACTTATAGGATAAAATGTATGCCAGTCAGCAGAGTGTACGTTACATTATCTCAATAGGTGACATGACGCGTAAGTATGATTTTATTCGTTTCAGTAACCTGAAACGAATAATACCAGTTTCAGTTTACTAAAACTTCGTTTCGGGAATATATTAATTATATTCCCGAATGTACAGGTACATGTAATAAGAAGATTTCGGGTGTTTTCGGCACCCTCCCGATGAAAGCTCCCGGTGCGGTTGGCCCGCTCGCACCGCCCGCGCCCTAGTGCCGCCTCTATACATCCTGATAGGAAGGTTCCCAAAGACAATGCATGCTAGCGTCTCCTCTGCCTGAAATGACACCGCCACCCGTAGCCTTCCAACCGACACACAGCCCTCTTGACGGCAAAAATATGTATTTTTGAGCATTTATTTATTACCTTGTTACAGGAGAGAAATGGTACATCACATCATAATCTCCATGTCACCAGTTACAATTAAGTCCCGTAATAATCACAAGCCTATTGTCATATTCGGACACAAATTCAGGCTTCTAGGTACTGCTGAGAATTATCAGATGGAAAAACTTCATAACACTGCCCGATCTGAGAATCGAACTATTACAGATGAGCATGATGGGGTCTTCCCATCATGCTCAGCTGTAGTAGTAGTGCTTGCGACCCGAACGAGACAGCGCAGTGATATGAAAATCTTGATAGTAATTCATATGTATTTATTTTCTTGTGCTGTACTGTAACTGTAATAATACAGTTTCAATATCTCTTATCGAATAGCTCACGTTCATATAAGACGTGCACTTCGTGTCATTGCATTGCACAGTCACTGAGATCACATGGAGAATAACAGAAAAGTCTCTTGTATCTTATTACTTTCTAAGTAAATCTTTGATAAGATCTTATCAAAGATTTACTTAGAAAGTAATAAAAAAAAAATCTTTGATAAGATCTTATCAAAGATTTACTTAGAAAGTAATAAGATACAAGAGACTTTTCTGTTACAGACTGAAAAGACAGAAAGGAAAACAGTGTCAGGAAATCTAGACTTTGGCCTTAAATCGTATGTAGATCTAAAATCTGCAACACATACGCTGGTATTCCAAGACCCTTCTAAGTCAATTGCTAGCACAGTTAGACTCAGTCGTCATGACAACGGTTCAAAACCAAATCTTATTCTTAGCCGCAATTGACGGATCTGCAAATTCGACAGATGATTTCTTATGAAAACTCCAATCGTGGGCATTTATGTCAATTTATAAACAAACTATCAATACTAACTAACTTCAGTTAAACTAATTACTCTCAAATTACATTAAACAGTACAGTAGTGTCCATGCCAAAGTTACTTAGTATTAATTCGAAACAATAATAACCAGACAAACCAAAAGCAATCACTTACAATTGCAGCAGAGATTACTTAGCTACAATGATCTCAAGTAACGCTAGAGGAAACACAAACCGACACACAACGCCGGGTACACGAATGTACACAAACACAACTACACAACACATATACATAATACACAGACAGTTGTGCTATGCCCGTTTATACAAAACTAGCACTTCGTCCGCGACTTCGTCCGCAAAAATTGTGATAGCTCGGCTAATATGCACGATATAAATATAATTTATAGCCCACGGATAATGTAGCTTTCTGCCAAAGAATTTTAGATTTTTGAAGAAAGAAAGAATTTTTAGAATTGGATCCCCTACATACCTACATACAAACTACCTCTCTATAATATTAGTATAGAAGTATAGATTGAACTCGGGCACCGGTCGATTGTCTCTTGTTTTTCATCGCTCAGCTAGGAACGGTCAATCGGGGATGGTATGTACACAGAACAGGTTTCAGAGCAATTGTTCATACTAAGGAGTTTCAATGAACAATGTCTGAAGTTTTGGACAGTTGTGGTCAAAGCGTGGTTGAGCTGGACAAGTTTATTGAGGAAACTTTCATCATGTATAAAGATGCGCCAATAAGCAAGAATTTTGGAGCTTTAGGTTCATGGTTTTGAAAAGGTTTATTTTTGTTACCAAAAAACAATTAATTTAATGTGGAAAGTTTATTGTTGCTTTTTAATTTTATTCAATTCCAACCCAACTCATTCATTCGTTTTGATTATCAGTATATCAGTTGGCAGGTAACCTTTTATTTTGCTCGCAAACTATCAATGTCTTCTTCTTCTTTACCGTGTGGTTAACGCCTAAAATGGTTAATGATATTAAAATAATTATTAAAAATATTCACTTCTCGTATATTGTGTATATTGTGTATAGTTGGAAATTTCTCAATGACCCGGTTTATAAAAGGATGTTGATAAAATGAAAATAAGCTTCATTAACATGAAATTTATTTATAAAAGACTCATTCATCAAGGAACATTATACTACTCTTATTTCTTACGATGATTTGATTTATAGATTTGAAGTTTTTATCTGCAAGTATGGATAGTAATATTATTAGTTCCTATTTTTATTTATAATAATAATTATTTACTTATTCTATCTCTTTGTTAGTAAATGGCTCTTGAACCTCAGCTGTGTCAACCTTTAGTTTATCATCTCCTTTCGGTTTCTTATCTTTTTTCTTTCCTTTATCTTTTTTTTCCTTCTTATCCTTAATCTTTTTCTTATCTGCATTGTCTGTTTTATCACCAGATTTATCTTTGAAGCCGGAAATCATGATGGCTGGTTGAGCACCTAAAGATGATAAATTGTTGGTGTCTAGAACTAGTGAAGAAGTTGCAAGCGGTTGAGTGACATCGGATTCTTGGTTGATTACTGCACCATTACTTGGGGTATTGACAATAGCGTTAGCACCTTGATCTCCTTGAAATGGTGCCTGTGGTTGATTGTATCCATTTGAGCTAGTGTCTACTGCAACCGCTAGCTGTGGTTGCACATTCTGGTTGCTCGGCAACTGGCCCCGAGTTTCTACTGTTGGATTAGGATTTATGACCGGAGGATTTTCGTTGTACCCGCTTATGATTGGTATTTCAACTGCCGTTTGTATTGGCATATTTTGGTTGTTTACTTGATTTGGTACAATTGTTGTTTGTCCTTGATTTGATACCATAGGTTGATTGTAGCCGTTCATGCCATTGATAACAGGCATGTTAACTGCGGGCTGTACTAGCATATTTTGGTTGTACATAACTCCCTGGTTAGGTGGATTAACCTCTTGTCTTTGACTGCTAACCGTTGCCGTTGGCTGATTGTATCCATTGTTGCTACTGTCCACTGGCACTTGAACTGTTGTCTGTATTGGCACATCTTGACTGTTCATACCTTGATTTGGTGCATATTGTCCTTGTACTAGATTCGACGCTATTGGCTGATTGTACCCATTCGTGCCACTGTTTATTGGCAGTTGAACAGCTAGTTGGTATTGACCATTTTGGTTGCTAAACACAGCACCCTGATTTGGAATGGTTACTGTTATGGCTCCCTGACCTTGGTTTGTTACCATGTTTGGCTGAGCATAACCATTCGAAACACCATAATTTACTGCTGGTTGAGCAACCGTATTCGCACTTGCTTGATAAACAACCATATTGCTTGGTAAACCGTTGTTTGACATACCATTGTTGGCTGGATTTAGTGCAACTGTACCTGAATCACAACAATTTGGAACTTGAACGTATATTGGATCATTGCTTGGTTGACTTGGGATAGTAGCATAAATTACGTTTGCCCCTGTATTTTGGACGGCTTGAACTGTTTGGCCGTTATTGGGAACTGTATTGGCAATTATATAATTGGTTCCCTGTACCTGGTTCCCATTCTGTAAAGGTACATTATTCGGTGCTTGGTTTACTACCACACCGGGAATTTGTATCAACTGACCATTCGAATAAATCATAACATATCCAGGATTTTGGTTACCTGCATTCACATTCATAGTACCTTGTCCAGGGTTCGATACAACATTATTGTAACCATTTGACGCTCCTAGCTTTTCTTGTGTCATTTGAATGTTGGTAGGTAAAGTAGCAGGCTGTCCATTAACAACTTCATATACTTGATTGTTGGATTGTCCCGGATTGTAGGGTACATAAATTATGTTGTTGCCAGGTTGATTGGCATTAGTTGTAATTACTCCAGTCGGGTTGGGATTGTTTTCATGTAAAAGATAAACGTTATTAGCGTTATTACCTTGTCCAACTAGTAAATAATCTTTCTTTTTGTCTAAGTCTACTTGATTTTTGTCCTTGTCTCTTGTATCATCTTCTTTTTTGATCTCATTTGTTTTTGGGGGCAATTCTTCGGGATCATTTTGTACATCTGAAGTGGTAGCTTCGTTTAATTTATTTTCCACGTCGGGAATATTTTTGTCGTTTAATTTAGGACCTTTGTCCTGTTCTATTGGCGTTTTATCAACTGGTGGTATTTCCTTAGGTTTTTCTTCTGGGATTTGGACGTTTTTACCTTCGCTGGGAACTTGTTTCGGGTTTTCTTGTGGGTTATCCCTGTGTGGTGGTTGATGTCTGTGATTGTTATGGACTGAATTTGGAATGTTAAAAATATTGTTTATTCCTGGCATATGGTCCCAAGGGTCTCCTTGATAATATGAATCTCCATGATAGAACGGGTCAAAATCTTGATAGGAATGATCTCTTTCGTGGCTTTCAGAAGAAAACTGGTGTGCATCTGGATTACCAAAGTGCTGAAACCATGTGTCATATCCGCCATTGTAACCTACATTTTTATGGGTTATCCGATCTTCCCTGGGTCCATCAGAGACAGGTCGAGGTAGATGCAGTCCTGGGATGTTGTCAAAAAATGGCAGGTGAAGCTGAGCCTCTACTATAACTGCGTAAACCAGAGGTAGCAGAACCTGGAATAAAAACGAATAAATGTAGTATGTTCCACATGCACAGTTAGTTACATGTAGCATTCCTACAACTACCAGAGGATAAGAAATGTAATTTATCCGTAAAAATAATTCTGTTTTTAAGCTCTGTGAAACAAAATGCATCAAGTCATTAATACGTGATAATGACAATAATTCCGGTAAGTGAATAACGTAGTTAATATTTGTCAATTAAATTATCATTACTCAATAGTAATGCTATTTTAATGCCGCTTTAATATTGGAAACCGTTGCAGTTGCTTTAATTTTATGTGAACACTGTTTACGGTAGAAACAAACAATTTACAGTACAGGCTGACTTTTTATTTATATTTATCAAGTCGTTCCCACTGTCAAAATATTATAAAATGAATTATGACTTAATAATACGTATAATGCATTTAAACTCAGTCTGTATTGGTGGAACCTATCTTGGCATATTACATAAATAATAGAGTTGTTCGTACTTGTTGGACTCCGTCTATTGTCTATTGTCTCGTACCTAGGTAAGCTCAGTGCTCCTGAGCAAACTTTACGTTTATTGTTTGGGTACGAAAGTGCATTTTCGAAGCGAGTTAATTCAAAATGGACCCTGAAATACTTAAGTTACCGACAATTTCTGTTCGGTTCTTTTATTTATAGAAAATTATTGATGTTAATTTAACTGATAACTACAATTAAACATAACATCACGCCTGTAATCCCCGAAGGATCAGTTGGAATTGCTAACTAGTGAACTAAAATATTGATTATGAAATGCAATAATTAATGTCGTTACACCGAATATTTAGTTTTACAACATCAAATTCAGTGTTTTAAGTCCAATCCATTATTAATATTCTAGTTCACTAGTTAGCCATATGTCTTGTTTCCATACAGTAATATTGCCAAAATAATTAACACAGGTCAATATTTGATAGCTATTTGCGACGTTGCCAACTTTTTGGATGAACGCTCTTAAGTCCCATATAATAGGGGGCGAGCCTATTGCCATCACCCGGCAAAGATCCAGACTCCGTAGCTGCTACTGATAAACCATTATATTAGCTATTCATATTATTTCGGAAACACAACACTACAAAAAATAAAAAAGATAAATTCCTATTCATATTATTGCACTACGAACATTTATAACACTGTCTTATTTACATAATTATTGATTAGATTATCATATACACGTATTGTGACAGTGATTCTTCTGATGAACACTCAAAATTATTAGTAATTTAAATCAATCACGATACCTGTATGCTCCGCGCCATGTCGACCCACCAAATGATAGTTTAACCACTGAGTGGATAATTTAAACGGAACACGATGGAAAAACCGACGTAATGGACCAATCGATATAATGTCACTTTAATTAGAAATTAATGAGCCGCATGATAGTGCGTCAGGTATGACGTATAACGTTAAAATGAAAAATGTATGGTGACGGAGACTAGACCTCCCTTAAATTAAGCAACACCTAAATATAAGACTAAATATTAATTATTGGACTTCAGACTTTAGTTGGAAATTCTACGGTGGGCTTCCATTTAGGCGTTCGTTTAGGTATCGCTAACAGTGCTCATGAAAAATGGGACTCATGAAAAACTTCGTGAAAGCAATGGACATGACTAATTAAAAAAAAAACTAAATAAATGAAAAATTTAATAAACAGAGTAATGCAAAAAGTAAAATTATATTTGTTTGTCCTCCAAACAATTGATGAAAGATGAAATATTTCATGAAAAACTTAGTGATGTGGAAAAATCGGCTTCGGAATCTTTTATGAAAGTGACTTTAAATTTCGAAAATCACCCATCAAATGACTCTAAAAGTATTGTTGAGGAGCTCTTATCTGCTTTGGCTTTGGATAGTAACAAGTCCTTAAAAATACATTCCATACATTCACATTTGGACTTCTTTCCCGTACATCAGAGCGCCGTCAGATATTAACACAGTGAAAAATTCCACTAGGACATTTCTACAATATAAAAAAAATGATATCAGGGCAAGTGGAGTCCTCATAATTATGCTCGCTACTGTTTGACATTACAATGAGAGCTCCGTGAAGCCAAAAACAGAAGAAAATCATAAGGGGCTTTGATATTAATACAAATGCAATGCCATAATATATCTTCATTTTATTTATTAAAACTTTCAAATACAATAAAACTATTCGTATTTGAAATATTGTAATATCATTTACATATTATACATAATTATACATATTATCACTATCCTTTTTCTATACATAACTAGACGAAAGCTTCATGGCACATACAAAAAGTGTTTTTTTGTAAACCAGTGTAAAGTGTGTTTGCTACCCGCCTTCGACGGTGCCTGGCGGTGAAGCTGGCGCAAACGCGGACCACAGGGACGACGACGTCTACGACGCTCCAGAGGTGACCGAGGTAGACCTGAGAGTGGCGGTACAACGGCTCAAAGCCAAAAATACCGCCCCAGGACCCGACGGCCTGCCAGGGAAAGCCTGGGTCCTGGCCTCGGGGACTCTCGGGCCTCGACTGGGGGGGCTCTTTAGCGCGTGCTTGGAGAGGGGCCGGTTCCCGCTTCATTGGAAGACGGGGAAACTGGTCCTCATCCAGAAGCCTGGGCGCCCTGCGGACTCTCCGTCCGCATTCCGGCCCATCGTGCTGCTCGACGAGGTGGGCAAGCTCTTTGAAAGAGTCATTGCAGACCGCCTCGTCGGGCACCTGAATCGGATGGGTCCGGACCTTGCGGAGAGCCAGTTTGGCTTCCGCAGGGGGCGCTCGACGGTGGACGCCATCATGCGCGTGAGAGCCCTCACGACGGGGGCTGCGGTATCCCGGGGCAGGGTCGTCTTGGCGGTGTCTTTGGACATCACCAATGCCTTTAACACCCTGCCCTGGAGTTGCATCGGGGAGGCACTCCGGTATCACCGGGTGCCGACCTACCTCCGTCGTACGGTCGAGGACTACCTGACGGACAGAGCCGTCATCTACCCCGGTCACCGGGGAGAATGGAACCGGCGAGAGATGTCGTGCGGTGTTCCACAAGGATCGGTCTTGGGGCCGCTCCTGTGGAACATCGGTTACGACTGGGTGCTGCGCGGCGACCTCCCTGACGGCGCCGGCGTAATATGTTACGCCGATGACACGCTCGTCCTGGCGGAGGGAGAGTCGCACCAGGCGGCGGCCGACCTGGCGACGCAAGCGGTTGCGACAGTCGTTGGAAGGATCCGGCAGTTGGGACTCGAAGTGGCGCTGCACAAAACAGAGGCCATGTGTTTTCATGGCCGTCTGAACGCGCCACGGTCTGAGTCCCACATAACGGTGGGAGGGGTTCGCATCGGCGTCGGGAGGACGATGAAGTACCTGGGACTCGTCCTCGACAGCCGGTGGAACTTCAAGGAGCATTTCCTGCGTTTGGCCCCAAAGCTGAACCGGGCAGCAGCCGCCCTCAGGCGACTCCTGCCCAATCTCAGCGGGCCAAACGCCTCCTGCCGGAGGCTGTACGCCGGTGTCGTGCGGTCCATGGCCCTCTATGGGGCCCCCGTGTGGGCCCTGAGCATTCGGACGCGACCACTGAAGCTGGTCGCATGCCAGAGGGTCATGGCTATCCGGATGATCCGAGGATACCGCACGATCGCCGGCGAATCGGCCAACCTCCTTGCCGGATCGCTGCCCTGGGATCTGGAGGCGACTGCCCTCCAGCGCGTCTATGAGTGGCGCGTGGAGGCGCAGCGCCGGGGCGAATCCCTGCTGCCTCGACAAGTCGAGGCGCACCGGGAAAAGCTCCGGCGCGATCTCAGGGCAGTATGGAGGGAACGACTGTCGCAACCGAGGTCCGGGCACGCCGCAATCGCTGCGGTAAGACCCCTCTTTGAGGAGTGGCTGGATAGGCGTCACGGCGTCCTGACCTACCGCATGACACAGGTCCTCACCGGACACGGAAGCTTCGGGAGGTACCTGTGTCTGATGAGGAAGGAGGAAACGCCTGGGTGTCACCACTGCGAGGACTGCCCGGAGGACACGGTGGAGCATACGGTGCAGGACTGCCCCGCTTGGGCAGAGCACCGCCGTGTCCTCACGGCGGCGATAGGCGGAGACCTCTCGCGCCCGGCATTGGTCGAGGCCATGCTGCGGGGCGAGACGGAGTGGGAAGCGGTCGCCTCCTTCTGTGAAGCAGTCATGCTCGCGAAGGAGGAGGCGGGCCGCGTGAGGGAGAGGACAGCGTCCTCCCTCCACCCCAGCCGCAGTGGTAGACGCCCACGGCGCCGGACGTCGGCAGACGATCTCCGGCCACCGTAGGCGCGGGCTTGCGGGCGGCGAGTAATGGGCGACTCGCTGTCCGACCATGGACCATGCCCGGGTCGACGGCGCGTTGTGTCCCACGCGCGCCTCAAAGAGTGTCAGCATTATGACGGGGCCCCCCTCTAGAGGGCCAAAGCCTGCCGGGGTCGCGGGACTTATAGAATTACCGTGACCCTGGATCATAAAGGGCTATTGAAGGACACCGTGGATTTTAGTCAGTACAAGTCTGACAGTTCCTCCCACTCTGCCCTGGGTGGGAGGACTCATTTAATGATTCTACCACGATAAAAAAAAAAAAAAAAAAAAAAAAAAGTGTGTTTGCTAAATATTAAAATTGTGGTCAATTTGCATGTAATAACGATTTTAAATTCTTATATCGTTAAATAGTGTATGCCTTATTGGGTAGATTTTTGAGTTACCATAACCTTACTATATTATTAACCTTTCTAGTTTCTTTTTTGTAAAGTGATATAACAAATCAGATAAAAAAATGCTGTTTCATCACCAAAGACAATTTACTGACGACGATACACACAAAGTTAATTTATTTACACGAAAACAAAGATAAACAACAACACAGTCAAAAGTAAAATCTCCAAACAATCCCTTACCTTAAACAAAGCACACAAAAACCGGTATTTACCGGTTCAAACAGGAATAAACTGGTCCAGCAGACAAACACACCTTTGTACACAGGGCTTGATTCCAAATTCCGTTTCTACAACGTTAATACACATTAATTATTCATATTCACCTAGTTACAGGCTGTTGCGGACACGTCACGTTTACCCGTGCCCGCTGTATAATCAGAGGTTTGCCCGGCCGTTTGCCCCCTGATTTCCCTGGGGTAACACTCGCATGACGTATAAGCAACGCGATGCAAATTTACGCCGATACGGAGGCTTTGGTACTGTGAGACACAGTGATTGGTATGTAGGCTGTGTAGAGGGAGTATGTAACAGCGATCTCTTTTCTTCTAGATTTTTTTGGTAACCTTAACCCTTTGTCCTATAATACCCCGTGTCCTAGAAAGAAGAACGTAAGAAGATCACATTAAGACTCCGGAACATTACATTTCTATACCAAACTATCAAGGACATTACGTACTAATTAGCTGGGTATTCAACATTTCACCCAGCGCGCATACATTTTCCTCGTTACAAACTATTTGAATTTTTAAAGCTTTATTTAAGAGAATAATTAGGAGCTCGTGGCTAAATAATAACAAACGCTCGGGTCGATCTTTAGGTTAAGCCGCACTTGCCTAGGTTGGTCCGTGGATAGGTGACCACCCATTACATACCGAGTTTCATCTGTGCCTCGGAAAACACGTTATGCCGTTGGTCCCGGCTGTCAATTGTTGATCTTTGACAATCGTTACAGGCAGTCAGTGGCCCGAAAGTCTGACAACCAGTCTTACCAAGAGGTATCGTATTACCTATTACTAACTGGGTTGTGGAGGTCAGATAGGCAGTCGCTCCATGTAAAATACTGGTAATCAGCTGCATCCGGTCCCGACATAGTTGGCAAAAGGCTAGATGATGATGATTTAATAGCGTTATTATTTATGGTAGGCTGCACCCTAAATTCTTTTCCCGATTGTACTTTATGTATCGAAATCGGTTTTAGAAGGATTTACTTCGTAACGTTAACTTTTTTACTAAAGTAGTGGAGGATTTACAAGATTTGTATATTTGGGAATAAAATTTCCACAAACTTTGTTTTTCTAGGATTGAGAAAATAACCAAAACATTCTTTATTCCTCCTGAAATTCAAATTATTTGAATGTTGATCCTTTGACTTTGTTACCCATAACTTTAGGCTGGGATTCCACTTTTTATAATTTCACACACCAAAGCCGGACACGTCGGCAACTTTCGTACGCGTAGTTGACATGACATGGCGGCGTTGGTGTGTAGAGTCCATTTTTTGAATATACGTTTCCAAACCGAAGAAAGCGTAGTTTTCAAAACTGGATACGTTCGCACGTTCGTTCGTTGGATCGGTTGCACGTCGGCACTGGAACGACACTCTAGAGAGCGTTGGAACATCACTCGATGCCAACCCTGTGTGCTTCCCTAAGGACTCGATGACATGATCAAAGGATCATGTATGCAGCATAGGTTCTTCTGTGAAGCTTTAGGAGACTGCATGTAACATAGTGTTGTGATTTCCTTAATTAGATTACAAAAATGTTTGATTTTACTATAGAATTATCATATTCACTGTGGCAACACTGACAGAATATGAATTATTATTATAACTGTTTTTTTAAGCAAATTCTAAAAGAATAAATTTTTACTTTGACAACACTTTGAAATAACGATTATGAACTTACGATTTCCATGCATCATCGTTATTTCTAGGTGGGGTAAATGCCACTTGAATTTGTAAGCTCTAATGGAGAGTCAGTCGTTGTTCGATCGGCAAACAGTGCAGTTGTACTAATAAAAAGTAATAAGCAAGCAAAAGGTGTTTTCTTTATAATAGTTTGACATAATGATGTAACATCTAGATTCTATACATACTACAGGGTGTAAACGGACCCTTCACGAAGCCGTCGACCACTCATTCTGTACATCAAACTAAGTAACTCTACGCAAAAATTAGTGCTGAGAAACGACTTTTTTTTGGGGGTGAAAAATCACATTTTACGGTAGGACTATTGAGTCCTACCGCACTCAAAACGTAACGTAACGCACTCAAAACATTGTGCTGATGGATGCATTGAATAGTACGGCGGTCGTGGAGGTATTTAAAGTAAAGTTATAACATTAAAAGCTTGTATATTAAAAATTCTGTAAAAATGTTGGAACTTTGACCCCTAATATCTCCGTAACTTAAAGCTTCCCAGGTATGGTCCAGAACAAAACAATATCGCAATGACGGGGAGAACATGTGTCTTTCGGCTTCGTTATGGCTATTTTTACACCTTTTTACTTTTAGTTTAGTGTCTATGTGTCCCCGTTGTTTTTCTTCTTCTTGATTTTACTAAACATTAACATGTCGTCCCACCTAGGGATCGAACTCAGGACTTCACAGTCAGTAGTCATTTGCGAGTTTGTGCAGAGTTCTTCCGAAAGAACTTTTCCGGTGAAAGTTTCAATAGTGTGTTTTATGTGTGTCCGGTCGACGGTAGCCTGGGCAAGGAAATAATTTGTTTTAATTGTCTCCATTTCACTGATATTTGGCGTCACCTAAATTTAATACTTAAATAGAAGCAGATTTTTCCATTTTAACACTCGGCTCAGCTCAATATGTAGGCACTCATTTACCTGTCGTAGTGGGCAGACGAACAAGAACAAAAGACTCTCTGATCATACTCTCGAGCTCATGAAGGAGCGGCGCGAGATGATCCTGCAGTCTTCAGACGAGGCGTGGAAATACCGGCAGCTCAATAGACGGATCTCTAAATCCTTGAAACGCGACCTCCGCCGCTTTAATACCGAGCGTATTAAAGACGCTATTGAGCGGAATAAAGGCTCCAAGGTATTTTCAAGAGATCTGGCTATTGGGCAGAGCCAGCTCACGAAACTGAAGACCGACGATGGCAGGATCGTATCCGCCAAACCGGAGCTGCTGAGGGAGATCGAGAGTTTTTATGGGCAGTTGTACACTTCAACTAGCAAACCCGTTGCAAATCTAGCTAACGACCCAAGAGCTAGACTGACCCGACACTATACCGAAGACATTCCGGATGTCAGCCTGTACGAGATAAGGATGGCTCTGAAACAGCTTAAAAACAACAAGGCACCGGGTGATGACGGAATTACGGCCGAACTCCTGAAGGCAGGTGGAAAACCGGTACTTAAGGCCCTTCAGAAGCTGTTTAATTCCGTCATACTCGAGGGGAAAACGCCGCAGGCATGGTGCAGGGGTGTGGTGGTACTCTTCTTCAAAAAGGGCGACAATGCCCGGCTGAAGAACTATAGGCCCATCTCACTTCTAAGCCATGTCTACAAGCTGTTTTCAAGAGTCATCACGAATCGTCTCGCGCGCAGGTTTGACGATTTTCAGCCTCCCGAACAAGCCGGATTCCGAAAAGGCTTTAGCACCGTAGACCACATACATACGCTGCGACAGGTTATACAGAAGACCGAAGAGTATAACCTGCCTCTCTGTCTAGCGTTTGTGGACTACGAGAAAGCCTTCGATTCGATCGAGACTTGGGCTGTACTGCAGTCTCTCCAACGGTGCCAAATCGACTATCGGTACATCGAGGTGCTGAAGAGTTTGTACAAAAACGCCACCATGTCAGTCCGACTTCAGGACCAGACCTCGGAACCTATCCTTCTGCAGCGAGGTGTAAGACAGGGAGACGTCATATCTCCGAAACTGTTCACCGCTGCACCGGAGGATATCTTCAAGGTTCTGGACTGGAGAGGGCTAGGCATCAACGTCAATGGCGAGTACATCTCTCACCTTCGGTTTGCCGACGATATAGTGGTCATGGCTGAGACCATGGAGGACCTCAGTATAATGCTCGATGACCTCAGTAGAGCTACCGAAAGAGTAGGTCTTAAAATGAACATTGACAAAACCAAAGTCATGTTGAATGCCCATGTAACACCCACTCCTATCAAGATCGGAGACTCTACACTCGAAGTTGTAGACGATTATGTCTACCTGGGACAAACGGTCCAGTTAGGTAGGTCTAACTTCGAGAAAGAGGTCAATCGTCGAATCCGACTCGGCTGGGCAGCGTTCGGGAAGTTGCGTGGTATCTTCTCGTCCAACTTACCGCAGTGTCTCAAGACGAAAGTCTATGACCAGTGTGTGTTGCCAGTGATTACATACGGGACCGAAACGTGGTCGCTCACAATGGGCCTCATCAGAAGGCTTAAAGTCACCCAAAGGGCAATGGAGAGGGCAATGCTCGGTGTTTCCTTGCGTGATCAAATCAGAAATGAGGAGATCCGCAAGAGAACCAAGGTTACCGACGTAGCCCGAAGAATAGCCAAACTTAAGTGGCAGTGGGCAGGGCACATTGCTCGCAGAACGGATGGCCGATGGGGCCGAAAAGTTCTGGAGTGGCGACCGCGAACCGGAAGACGCTGCGTTGGAAGGCCTCCCACTAGGTGGACCGATGACCTTGTAAAGGTTGCAGGGATCCGCTGGATGCGAGACGCACGGGACCGGTCAATGTGGCGACACTTGGGGGAGGCCTATGTCCAGCAGTGGACGTCTTTTGGCTGAAATGATGATGATGATGATGAGTGGGCAGACGTATTTCAGTTCAAATATCTTATAGTAACGGGTAGTAAGAACACGCCTCTATGTTTCGAAGAGGTAGACTAAAGGTTTTCAGTATTTTCTTAACTTTGACACAGTTCAACAGTGTTTTGAGTCCCCGTGTGCGCACCGATTGCCAATAATCAGACTGTGGATTCAAATTCAGATTATTCTTTAGATTAGGTACCCAATCTAATCATAATTATTATAGAGTAGAAATAGAATGTCAAGAAAATTAATGTAATTATACAAGACCTACTAATGAATTCGAGTCTGCCACAATATTAGTTTAATTTCAATAACTAAAGATTTAATTAGATTAATTTTTAACATTTTCAGACGGTATTGGACTTAATTTTAGGTTAATCATTTATATGTAACAAGCTGTGTCTACGGAAAACTTCAATTCAGAATTTCTTTGGAAAGAATAAATGAGGTGTTTTATTTTTAAATTCGGTGACCCCACAGACATCCAAATCTTCCAATTTTCCAGGCTATTTCAAAATTTTCTTTTCTTCAAAACCTTACCAGACGTACGAATATTTCAAAAAACATACGTAACCACGTCGGAGCTTCGGATCCATCACATACCTACGCGTCAAGCCGTTAGTCCCGCCTGTCATTTGTAGATCTTTGATAGTCATTACAAGTAGTTAGAACTTGAAAGTATTTCTGGTATCGTATAAATTACCTAGTAACTAAAGCAAAACCCAGTTACTAGGTAATTTATACGATGAGGTCAGATGGGCAGAACATGTACATAAGTAAGTTGTTGAGAAATTCAAGAAAAACGAATAGGCCTTTTTTTCTATTTCTCTTGCAAGCTCGAAGCTTGCCTGATATGTTATGTCAATTCACAGGAATGAGACACTTTCTAGCTATTACAAAATGTTAGGGAAGCTCCTACTTAATTATGCCAGCCTAGTCTTTAATATAACGTAATATAAAGTAAAGTTTGTAAGTTTGGATGTAGCAGGTAAACTTCGAAACTACCCATCCGATTTCAAAACATCTTACACATGTACAAAGCTACAGTATTTCTGATTGTCACGGGATGTTTAAAGTTAAAACAAACATCTTCACGCGGACGAAGTTGCGGGTGGAAGCTAGTGCTTTGTAAATATGGGTCGTTTTCTAGCTATCATAACAGGATCGGTGAGATCCTTCTTATCTCTGACGGCTTGGTACTGCATGAGCATAAGTCATTTAGTTTAGTTTTGCATGAAAATTTTAAACGGGATATAAAATAAAAGTTGAAATAAAAATAAAAACATTTAATTTTTCCGTATTCACAGCATTCGAAACATGATCTTAAAGATAAACAAAAACTACATAAATTACTACTATCAATTAAAGCTTCTAATTGTTCTCAGCCTTCTCCGCCGCGTCGGCCAGCTTATCATCGTCATCCGTCTCCTCCGCTGATCGCTCGAGCCTCATCTCTTGTCCATAATTATGGCCATACATGTTGGCCAACAACTGCCAAAGGTTGGAGCTGGACTGCATTCCAGATATCGCTTGGATATTCGGATGATCACAAGGGAAGTGACCCAGGAAGTAAAGCAATGGGTTCTCAGGCTGATAGTATCCCATGCTTGGGTACGAGTCACCTCCTAGATTATTAGCCAAAAGCTGTAGGAGGAGTATCAAGTTGGAACGTGTGCCTTCATCCATTCCTGGCTCGACCAGTACGTTGACGTTAGGTTCCTTGCGGCCGTCCAAAAGGTGTAGAAGAAGTTGAACGAGATTTCCCAGATCTGGCTGCCCTTTACCATCGTCGTCCACGTTCGGAATAAAAGTTGGGTTCTTGCCGCCAGGTTTCAGTATAGCGAGCAGTAGCTTAATGAGAGGTCCGAGGTTCTTGGGTGGACGAGAGTTCCTGTCTGGGAACTTCAGGAGAACGTTGAGGATGTCGATAAGACCGCTGTCAAGACCAGGATGGCCAGAGTTCGGTTTGCCAACGTGGGTTGGCTTGGGAAGTGTGATGTGAATTTCTGGTAGGTTAATGATGTCATGATCATGATGATGATGATCTGGGTGCTCAGGGCGGGGTTTGGGAACAAAAGGCTCATTAGGTTTGGGAACTATTGACTCATTAGGATTGGGAACTATTGGCCCATTAGGATTGGGAACCATGGGCTCTTCAGGCTTGGGCTCGTGGGTTGCACCTGGGTTAGGTTCTCGGGTAACATCTAGGCCTGGCTCATCTGGCCGTGGTTCCTGTCCGGGTATGAAGGGAACATCGGGGCGGAGTGCCGGTCCAGGTTTTATATCTTTATTATGATCTATGGAAACATCAGGACCAGGTACTTCAGGCACCTCCGGGCGAAGCCCAGGGCCGGGTACTAAGGGTTCCTCTGGACCAGGCCCAGGGCCGGGTACTAAGGGTTCCTCTGGACCAGGCCCAGGGCCGGGTACTAAGGGCTCCTCTGGACCAGGTCCAGGGCCGGCTACTAAGGGTTCCTCTGGACGGGGCCCAGGGCCGGGTACTAAGGGTTCCTCAGGACGAGCCCCAGGGCCTGGTACTAAGGGTTGTTCTGGGCGAGGCCCAGGACCTGGAATTAAGGGTTCCTCTGGACGGGGCCCAGGGCCGGGTACGAAGGGTTCTTCTGGGAGTGGCCCTGGGCCGGGAATTAAGGGTTCTTCTGGGCGTGGTCCAGGGCCGGGAATTAAGGGTTCTTCTGGGCGTGACCCAGAACCAGGAAATAAGGGTTCTTCAGGGCGTGGTCCAGGGCCGGGAATTAAGGGTTCCTCTGGACGAGTCCCAGGGCCGGGTACTAAGGGTTCTTCAGGGCGTGACCCCGGGCCGGGAATTAAGGGTTCTTCTGGGCGTGGTCCAGGGCCGGGAATTAAGGGTTCTTCTGGGCGTGACCCAGAACCAGGAAATAAGGGTTCTTCAGGGCGTGGTCCAGGGCCGGGAATTAAGGGTTCCTCTGGACGAGTCCCAGGGCCGGGTACTAAGGGTTCTTCAGGGCGTGACCCCGGGCCAGGAATTAAAGGTTCCTCTGGCCGAGGCCCAGGGCCGGGTACTAAGGGTTCCTCTGGCCGAGGCCCAGGGCCAGGTACTAAGGGTTCCTCTGGACGAGGCCCAGGGCCGGGTACTAAAGGTTCTTCTGGGAGTGGCCAAGGGCCGGGAATTAAAGGTTCTTCAGGGCGTGACCAAGGGCCGGGATTTATAGGTTCTTCAGGGCGTGGACCAGGGCCGGGAATCAAGGGTTCTTCAGGGTGTGGCCCAGGACCGGGAATTAGGGGTACCTCTGGCCGAGGCCCAGGGCCGGGTACTAAGGGTTCGTCTGACCGAGGCCCAGGGCCGGGTACTAAGAGTTGTTCTGGGCGTGGCCCAGGGTCGGGAATTAAGAGTTCTTCTGGGCGCGGCCCAGGGCCGGGAATGAATGGTTCCTCTGGGCGAGGCCCAGGGCCGGGAATTAAGGGTTCTTCTAATCGTAGCCCAGGACCGGGAATTAAGGGTTCCTCTGGACGAGGACCAGGGCCGGGTACTAAGGGTTCTTCTGGGCGAGGCAAAGAGCCGGGTACTAAGGGTTCTTCTGGGCGAGGTTCTGGACCGGGTATGATGGTACCAACTGGGCGAGGATTTGAAGGATCCGTAGGGTTGTTAGGGTAGGGATAGTTAGGAGGGTAAGGGTAAGGCGGGTAAGGGTATGGTGGTGGATAGGGGTACGGGTACTGGGGATACGGGTATAAAGGGTAGTTGGGCGTAGGTAATGGTTCTGTGGGCTGCGGTGGTTGCGACTTAGGAAGACGAGAATCAATGTTTGCCAAGATATCAAGCAAAGTGTTCCAGTTAATATTGGATGCTTCATTTGGCAAAGACGGAATGTGTGTAAAATTCACATTTACATTACCTGGGTTACTTGGATTCCAACCAGATGGCCAAGGGAATCCGGGATAAGCATTAATGTTAAAACCTGGTCCAGGCATCGGGATTGGCTGCGGGGTTGGGTAAACTGGACGTGGGGGAGGCATTGGCCTTGGAATGGGAACAGGAACAGGTTGAACAGGTTCAGTGCTCGGAATAATGAACGGGCCGCCAGCACCGCCACCACCAAAGTTCCCACCAATCCAAATAGGTTGAACATTAGGCAGCATGCCAATGCCGCCGCCGTCAATACTGGCGCCGACATTACCAATTCCTCCTAAGTTAAGCCAGCTGGGTAACACTGCTCCGCCGTGAATACCACTGATTGACAGTCCGTTATTTCCAAGAATTGCTGCATTTCCACCTCCAATGCCCAGACCACCAGGATTCTGTATGAGCGTTGGCCGCCCGTTGATCATCACGATGATGTAGGAAGGTATGTTACCCAAAGCACTCGCATGCACTAAGATATGGCCGCCTCCAGGCAACAGTACCGGTATCATCATGGAGTTGTTCTTCTTGCCATCCTCCTTATTGTTCACTTGGCTGGGTTTTCCGATTGATGGAATCTCGTCAGGCCTTCCATCGATACCTGGTATCGGTCTGGGTATCATTTGGTCTCCAGGGTTAGGTAAAATATCGTCGCCAGGAAAAGTTGGATTGATTTGCGGCTGATCTATGTTAAATTTTCCGTCAATATCTGGGTGTGGGCCTGGATGCACCATGTTTGGGTCCATAATGTTACCTAAAATATCCAGGCTTGGATGCGGCTGGAGATCAATATGTCCTGATAGATTTGGTGTTATGTTTGGCTCTAGACCACCGTGATCAATGATATGTCCTGAAGGCTCAGGTTTTGGCTCAGCAAGAAGTCCCCCGACGTCTATATGGCCTGACAGGACCGGTAAGTCACCTTGCACTCCAACGGATCCGTCACCTGAGGGTAATTTACCGTCATTTAAATCGCTGGTGTCGGGTTGATGAATTACATGATCATGTTGATGGTTATGGTCGGGTTCTAGCCCATGTGCGTCTATATGATTATGATTTGGCTTACCTAAGGGTCCGCTTGGCAGCCCTCCTTGTTCATTGCCCTGGCCGTCGGCGTCATCCCCACCTGGTGACAAACCATTATTGTTAATATTGTTATCGTCAGGTTTGTTCACATCACCACCAGGGGACAACCCGCTGACATTTATAAAGCCGTGAACCGAGTTATCATCATCACCATCATTTACACTATCAACCCCATCGTTGAGATCGTTATTATCTTCCGGTAAAAGACCATTAACATTTATATTGCCATGATCTCCATTTGGTGGTTCTTCATCGTTATTAATATTGTTGCCACCGTCGTTATGCATACCTCTATCTTCTGGTAGCACTCCGTCATTGTTTAAATATCCGTCATCATTATCGACATTTAGTGAATCAATTGATGGGGATCCATCATTCTCACCAGGTTCTAAACCATTCACATTTATAGTACCCGTTGGTTTGTCTAACTTCGGCTGGTTACCGCTTATGTTGCCATCTAAGTTGCCATCTAAGTTGCCATCTAAGTTGCCATCTAAGTTGCCATCTAAGTTGCCATCTAAGTTGCCATCTAAGTTGCCATCTAAGTTGCCATCTAAGTTGCCATCTAAGTTGCCATCTAAGTTGCCATCTAAGTTGCCATCTAAGTTGCCATCTAGGTTGCCATCTAAGTTGCCATCTAGGTTGCCATCTAAGTTGCCATCTAGGTTGCCATCTAAGTTGCCATCTACGTTACCATCTAAATTACTGTCTAGGTTGTCATGTAAGTTGCCATTTAAATTGCCTTCAACGTTGCCATCTAAGTTGTCGTCTACATCACCTGGTGATAACCCATTAACATTAATGGATCCGTCACCCTCTGGCTGCTCGTTTGAACCATTTGGAGACAACCCATCTACATTTATAGTACCAGCAGGATTTTCTCCCAATGAAGGCTCATCCCCACTGTTATTATCACCGATATGATCAGGCTCTTCATCAGGGGTGTTTCCATTTTCGATTTCATTGGCGACATCATCTGGCTTATCATTGTTCACAGCGCCTGTCAAATCCACTCCCTGATCAGATGGTTCGCCATTATCAAGGTTGCCGTCATCACCGGGTGATGAGTCATTCGGAGCTAGATTCACTAAAGGCGGTTGCTCGGTAGTTGGTATGGAATCTACTTGTTCATGTGGATACCGTGGTCTATCATCAGACATTTCTGGGTCTCTAAATATTTGCGATGAATCACCGGAATTATGTGGGTTGTGGTGATGTCTGTTTGGATAGTGTTCCTTTCGGTTCTCGCGGGGTCGGTCAGTGTCGGCGTGTCCCCGGTGGTGATAGTAGTCGTTGGGGGTTCGGTGCCGGGACCTACCGCGAAAGTAGCGCCGTCCGCCGTACGACTGCACTGCCACTATCACCAGCAGCAGGAGCAAGATCTGGAAACCATGATGGCGATTGAAGAATTGCAAATTACGTACATTGTGAATACAGAAAGAAAAACGATGTTTATTTGGCATAGGCCACAAGTACATACCTACATATTAAAAGAAAAAGAAAGAAAAATATGTAATAAAGACGAAACTAGGAAGGCATTCAGTTAATTGTCTGGTTAGTTCCATCAGAATTCGGATTTAGAAATTCAAAGACCCTTGAGCCTTGATTTTAGGGTTCCGTAGTCAACAAAGAACCCTTATAGTTTCGCCATGGCCGTCTGTCTGTCTGTTCGCAGCTTAGTTCAAAGACTCTTACTAGCTTAGTTCTAGAAAGCTTTAATTTGGTATGCAATATACAGATTAGTTACGCCGAAAAGGTCGTAAAATAAAATCCCGAAAAGTATTTTTTTTTAAGGTAGGTTGTTGTTGTTTTATTTTTTTTTTGTTTTTTTTTCACCTGTACACTTAAAGTTGGGTTTTTTTTTCTAGCATACCCCATAGTTTGGAATGTCGTTGGAAAGGTCTTTAAAAATATTGCGAGTTTGTTCAAATAATTTTTCTATTAAGGGAATCGTTTGTGAAATATTAAGATTTAAAAAACTAATTGTTGTTAGACTCAAGTCTCAAGTGCCGGTAAAATAATAAGTTCTAGAAAGTATTCTAAGTAGTAAGTACTAGTTATTTATTCGGTTTCAAAACGAAGTGTAACACAACACGTATCTATTAAATTGAAAAGATTTGAATACATATTCAGGGGGCCCTCTACCAGTTAAACGGTTCTGTTTGGGTGTGTGAAAGAATTCACGGTAGTAGTAGTATAAATATTATATAACGAAGTTAAAACGAAAACTGTCACAGCTAAGTAGGTTTTACAAGTTTAATAGTCGACCAACTTATAAAATGTACTTGGATAACATATTTTCCTAAACATAATGTATGGGAGCACAGGTTTTTCAACTGCAAATGTAAGTTTGTTTTCTATTATTACATTAAAAATCATCGTTCGCAGGCAAATCGGACCGTAGGAAGTGGATTTAAGGGGAATGCCAGGCTGCCATAGTTATTTAGGACCAGAGTGGGCCCCACATGTAAGACCAAATGCTAATATTAGGATACACCACAAATAATTTATTGATAAAAGAAAATTATTGAAAAAACTCAGAGTTATCAAATTATAAGGTTTTTTTTAATATTTAAGGTTTTTTTTCGATCGGCGGATTATGTAGATCATTGAATTATTAGATATGTATTATTAATTAAGTACTGTAAGTCGATTGTAAATGTATATTTATTACAAAAAATGCATTGGGATTTCTTTACATAAAAGGACTAATAAGTAAAGTACAAATATGTGTTAACGCTTATTTTTTTGCAACAAATCTTAAATGTTTCGCTATTAAGGTTTAGGATTCTATTTAAATGAAACTGAGATTTTCTATTTGCAAAAAACCGTAATTCCACTTTATTCAGTAAGTACAGCCACAGATACAGAAATTCGTTATTGTTTCAATATTTTTGATTTTTTCAAATATGTTTCCAACTTCTATCGCGTCGTGAATAGAGTTTCAATTACGTAAAATTTACATAATATTTAAAAAAAAAAATCTTGGGCATTATTGGGCCTAAAGTCGTTCGCCATAACGTTGTAAGAATACGGAACCCTACATTATGCGTGGCCCGACACGCACTTGGCCGGTCTTTTTAAGTAACCTGCACACATTACAGATACCTACGTCCTACACTAATAAAAAAGAGCTTCTTCTTTTTAGCGTGTCAATGGCAATCTAAATTGTGTCGGCCCAGAACTGAGCCACTAGTTTGGCAAAATAATAAAAAAGAGCTAGCAACAAACATTAACATAAAATACTGATTGTTAATAGTGTAAGCCATTAGCAGGTAAATGCAATCGCCTACCACCACGAATACCAATTCATGAATTGTTAATTAAGTTTATGTTAGTTACTAACTCCGAACTTAAAAGTTGACAACAGCTAAGTGGATTGAATGAATTTTAAGCACAACATCCCTGTATAGGATGCAAAAGAAAACTATGTTAAATGAAAATCATGAATAAATTTTTGAAAGCAATAAAATTTGATAAAGCAGGTATGGGCCAACTGATCTGGAAAGTGGGTCCATCGACTTAAAGATAAAGCAAAAAGATTTGACGGTTGATAAGTCAATCGTTTTTGGTTCTGAGGAACGAAAATAATGTACCTAATTCAAAACGATGACTGCATCAGATGAATAAAATAACTAAGAACATTTCGTTATTTATACACATTATAAACAAGATCAAGATCTTATCAACTTATTTCCACTGAAATAGGATATTAGTTTGCAACAGGGTTATATCTCGCACAAAATTCGTGAATTTCACCGCAAAAGCGGGCAAGTCGCCTCATACATTTTATATGATCCTCGATGTTATGGAGGTCTCCTGGTGAAATATATATGCTTTGATCTAATGCTACGTGGGGCCAGCGCTGTAAAGTATTGCCAATGAATACTTTAGATTTAGAAGGATGAAATTCCGATAGAGTTGAAAGAAATTGACTAAATGGAGCATGATTAAAGAATACTGTAGCATCTGCTATTAATAGCGCCCTCTATGCGATCTCGTGGATGAATAAAGAATTAGTTAATCGTACGTGCAGTAGCATTCAACTGCACACTGATTAAAGGGATCAATGATTAAAAAAAGCTAATAGAAAATTAATAAAAACAGCCTATTTAAAACAAAGGAGACATTAAATATAAAAAAAACGTTGATTTTGTGGACAACTTTTCGCAGTCGTCATAATTTCGAATGCCAGCCTAGACACTATCCTTGCCTTTATTCCAAGGAGCGCTTTTGTCACAACACTGTAACACTCACAGTAACACTGCTACAGAAACGGACGTTCCTAACAGCAAATACTAAACACTTGACAAAGATCACAGATCAAACTAAAGATGTACATGGATGTTTTGGCGCGTGTCCAAAAATGGAACGAACTCCACCATTTTATTTTTCAATAAAATTCTAGTTCAAACACTTTTGCACTTTCTTTCGCAACAACGGCGCCTTGTCCATGTCGTTCAAGCGCCAAAAGATCCTTGTAGACTACGAATATGCAAATAGTGAACTGGCTTACCTGTGCAGTCTTCGCCATGTTTACCACAACTGTGCTTCATCGTTGAACAGCTCAATCATTTAAAGAAAATCTCTAATTAGCAGACAATACATTACTACTCGCAGATAACTGTGAAACCGAATTCGATGCGTATTTAATATGAAATTAATTGATTGTGGCATTGCTGAGATTTTTTTAAGTTAGGTACTGGTTTTTGAGTTTGAAGAGAACCTTGGGATACAAAAAAAAACTTTTTAATGGTGTACTACTTACCTAGGTAATCATGTGACTGTTCCTAAATTACGCTAGGCTGATAAAATTTTCGTTTTCCCTAAATCATATTTTATTTCCTTTATTTATTTCTATACAAATCAATTATATTTTTAAATACTCCTTACAAAAAAACAATATAAAAAAACATTTTACCCACCGGTATCGGGAACAGGGTCCAAGCTACCGGCGGTCAGGGCTCCAGAGAGAGGAACCTCCTAACAATGTTGGGTTTTCCCTTACAGTTGTGCCTCGCGACATTCGCGTGAAATTATTATAAAAATATTACTTCCCTATTCGAATCGGATTTTGTTAACAACTTCGAGGGTTTTAATTTTTTACACGGAACCCTACCCTTTTTCTTAAATAAAAGTAGCATATTATGTTACTCCTTATAACATCAGCTATCTGCCAGTAAAAGTCCCGTCAAAATCGGCCTATCTCTTTCGGACCGATTAGCGGAAACAAACAGACAGGAAAAAAAGGTTTTTTTGTTTCTAGTACCGTATATGCTTCCATATGTATGCCACTGTTATTTTGAAATTATGCCCGCGGCTTCGCCCGCGTGGAGTTAGGGAATAGCCCACGGGATCTTACTTCTGGAATAATAAGTAATCTATGTATCTATCTATAATACATACTTACATAGATTTACATGTACTTGCTTATAACTTGCAAATATTAGTTTAAAGTTATATCAATTAAATTAGATACGTGAAATATTGATACCTTGGTTTGAGATTGGACATCGGATTTACTGGATTTTATCTGAAGAGTATGTACACAAATTTTCAAGTCAATAGACCCCGAGAATAAAAAGTTTCACAGAAAATTCAACACCCCATTTCACCCTCTAATGGGTAGGAATTTCGAAAAAATTATACTTACTCTTCACAAAGAATACACCCTCCAATTTTCATATCTCTGGGACCCGCGGTTTGGGCTGTGCGTTGGTATATCAGTCAGCCAGTCAGGGCATGGTGATTTTGAAAAAACTGTGATACCTACACGTATCTCATCATTTTAACTGAAGTATATATGTAGACACATTTTCAAGTCAATCGACTCCGAGAATAAAAAGTTTCTCATAAAATTCAAAATCCCATTTCACCCTATTAGGGGTGGAATTTCAAAAAACCCTTTCTTAGTGGATACCTACTCTCCACAAAGAGTACGTTCTCCAAATTTAATGTCTCTAGAACCAGCGGTTTGGGCTGTGCGTTGATGTATCAGTCAGCCAGTCAGGACATTGAATTTTAAATTGGGGGATGATTTTGGAAAAACTGTGATACACGTATCTCATCATTTTAACTGAAGTATATGTAGACACATTTTCAAGTCAATCGACTCAGAGAATAAAAAGTTTCATAGAAAATTCAACACCCCATTTCACCCTCTTAGGGGTGGAATTTAGAAAAACCCTTTCTTAGTGGATACCTACTCTTCACAAAGAGTACACTGTCCAAATTTCATATCTCTAGGACCTGTGGTTTGGGCTGTGCGTTGATATATAAGTCAGTCAGTCAGTCAGTCAGTCAGTCAGTCAGTCAGGACTTTGAATTTTATATGTATAGATTACAAACAGACACTTCAATTTTATTTATTTGCATGGATCAATAGATAATAATAATAGATAATAAATAATAGATAACCATAACCCATAATATATATGATAATAGATTAGTAGATCAATGCCAAAAGCACGACTTCGGATAGCTCTAGTTGCGACCTTACCAATTTGTACAGTCCTGCTCTAGAATCCGTTCGAGATTGATTTTTGAATTTAACGCAATGAAAATTGCCAACATTGAAAAAATAAATGTCAGGAATTCTTCACAGAGTGATTTTTGCTATGCGACTTTGAACTTTCTCAAAACTTGATCAAGCCTGCATCTGCTGCCCAGTCTCATGTCAGGCTGTTGTGATTAGTTAACAGTATAACAATAGCCTATCATAATTTAACATACTCTCATGAACAACAGATTAATAAGCGTCAGAAACTGATCCAATAACCCGAGAGTTATATTTTGTGTAAGGGTTTCGAACTTAGAAATACTTGGAATAGGTCAACAAGACAATGCTTTCTAAAATGCTGCTAGTAATATAGAATCATGTTTGCTGAATCTTATCAAACTTAAGATCGGATAATGACACGAACATGAGCATGGGATCTCCACAGCCCTACATATTCCCGTTCTAACTATCAATATTGACTCTAAGATGAAATTCTAACATTGCAATAATTGCAATCAAATTTAAGCATTTATTTAGGTGTGAAAACAAACATTAGGCCAACAGCAATAGGACTTCGTACATAAGTATGTAGGGGCGCAACTGGATGAGAGTAGCCGAGAATTGAGTTGAGTGGCGTGCTGTCGAAGAGGCCTATGTCCAGCAGTGGACTGTTGTAGGCTGATGATGATGTGTGTAGGGGTGCTTATACATATTCGTACATGTCATAATTAGTATCAATTATAAACTAAACAGCAAAGTAGTTGATTTCCCAAAAAGGTCACGGGTTCAATCGCTGAACAAAACATTTATTTGTACCAAGGGGTAATTTGACTGTTTGTGTGTGTGTGTGTGTGATGCCTATGTAAAAGTTGCATAATGAATAAATGATTTACAATCTTTTTTTTTTTAGTAGCCTGTGCTGTCCCACTGCTGGCCAAACGATTTATAATGCAATGATAAAAATAAATAAATTACACAATAAAACAACAAATTGGTAAAAGGCTAATTTATTCAGTCTCAAGAATCACAAGTATTTACACTATGTACATAAAACTAAGAACTATTCGATTTATTTACAGACCCGTTTACTTACAACTAAACTTATATAATATAAAATTATAATAAAAAATAATAAAATCGGAATCCGGTATGAAATAGCCGAGGTCGGTCCAGTCACAACAAAACTATATATTTGTGGGAAAGTCTCTGCTACCTAGGTTTGTAAATTTTCTATTAAAGGGCCTCTTCTCATACATAGAAGGAACAGGCATTGATTAATACATTTGCTTATTTCGTGGTGTAGGTTTCAGCCTATTAAAGTTCCTCCGGGTTGCCTATGGTTGTCGATTATTAAAACCGTCATTGGTTGTTTGCGAAGTGAGTCCGTTTACCTTCGGGAAACTACGAGATTTCTCGTACTGATAACAGCTAGAAATAATTATTGTTAGAAATAAACATTCACGGAGGATTGCTCTAGCCCGGTGGACTTCTACAGACAAACAGGTTTTGCTCTACTTGCATTCTAACATTTTCATCATTTCATACAAATTACTATTATAGTAGTGTTACACAACAAAGTTAATGATATAATTATTTATATATTTAGTTATCATTAGTTCAATCGTTAATTGGTTTGTATTTAAGTATATTTAATGGGCAGCCATCACGCAGAATAGTATTTTTATAGTTTTCTGCAAACTGTTTTTGTGCTTGGTGTTGTGAGAGGCTAAATATTTCAACAAGACGCAACATTGCGAAACAAAGAAAGAATGAAATCTACAACAAAATTAAATTGTATAGGAAGTTGGCATTCATGTAAAAATTGATCAGTGCTTTTAGATAGGTTCATAATATAAAATTGAGTGTTTTATAAACATTTTGCCCAACAGAAAGATATTAAAGATTATTATGTTTGTTATAATGATTGCATTTGACATAATAGTAAGGTTTCTTAATAATAGCGGCTATTTCGCCGGGGGCATAGCCCGGGCATTCGCAGGCCTCCTGAAGGGACTCCGCTGGCGGACCAGAAGACACAGTCGAAAGAGAAGTGACAGAAGCAACAGTAGAGATGGAAGTGACAGAAGCAACAGAAGTGTCAGAAGATACGGGCAGAGCAGACCTACACACCCAATAGTTCGGTTACACACGCACAGATGGCACCACTAGCTTAAAACTAGAATAATCATACAAGAAGAGAAATAAAATAAATGCAAGGGAAATAGGACTTCCTAAATAAAAATATATATTATTATTACTAATAGCCTAAGGTTGTTAAGTGGCGCCATCTATGTTGGTAACCAAAATATGGCTTCTACATTTTTTTAGCTACTTTGTTTATGGCAAACATTATTGCTTTCTGTTGCAATAAATTATAGTATTCATGTTGTTACTGGTGATTTAAAACATTCGGGAGGGGGAGAGTTGCTAATTATTATTTTCTCAGTTAACACTTTGTATATTGATATCGAGATGTTCTCATAATGAATCGTCAGTCCCCCGGCCTCGCCGCCTACCTACCGCCTCTGTCCGCGCGGGCGCGTGGTGTCGGTGAAGCGTATGGAGCAGGCCTGCGCCGCCATGTTGGGGCGCAGGAAGTCGGTGAGCGCGGCGGCGCGCGCCGGACGGTCGAAGGGGAAGCCCATGGCGCGCCGGTCGGGGTACTTGCGGTCGCGGATGCCGCAGTACGACGCCGCGTCGTTGCACGACCCTACCAGGTCTTGCTCGATCTGCCGACGAAGAAGCAATTTAGTATGTGTGCTGGAAAATTCCTTTGTTACTCTTATAAAACAAGAAATCTTTTTGTTCCTCACTACGATAAAGCCAAAGAAAACAACTGTTCCCTCCTATAATTTACATATCAAGTAAACAGTAATGGCACGAGATACAGCTAAATCCATATCATGGATCTTAATATTGAGTGATTTTTTTTAAACATAGATCAGATAAGTCTCTGAAAACTAAACCACTAATAAATGGTTTGAAACTCTGAAACCTTTTTCTAACACAAATACTAGAAGATCATGATTTTACAAGCATGTGTACTATTCTCTCATAACTTCTAACTGCATCGTATTTTGACTTACATACTGTCCTAGTACAGACGAATGGAATAATACAAAAAGGTACTCTGACCAGTACTGTATTTTTTATAAACCTGGATCAAACATGTCTGTAGTACCTAAACCAAACCGTCGATAAATAGTTCCAATCCCTTTCTTAGTACAAATATTAGGTCGTAATTCTACCATAACATATGTAAACCTGCACAACAAAGTAGAACTACGACCAAGACCTGAAATCGCAGGAATCCGTTGGATGCGGTCAGTGTACCAATCGTGTGACTATTCCAGGTAGAGAGAAGCGTATGCTCAATAATAAACGTTGTCTGACCGAGATGATGATCCTGGTAGCACCCGTGTAGAACCTACGTATGTCTATTTATTTTTTAATAATACCTTATAGTATTTTTAATGAACTCACCCTGTCCTCATTCCAGTTGGACACCATGGCGAACAGTACGACGGGGTACCCTCGCTCGTGGCCCTTGGCCACCAGCATGTGGTGAGGCCACCCGCAGCCACAGAAGTCGAAGTCGGCCGCGCCCGCTGTGCCCGGGTCGGTGGGACGGGCAGACTGCGGAACACAACATATTTAGCTTAAAGAAATACCTAAAAAACGAAGAATGCTCCGTTTTAAACTAAGAGAATGACCCATTATTCCATGTCATCGATTCTACCGTACGGAACACGATATAACGCTCACATTTCAATGCTTTACTGTGAGTCGAGTCGGAGTGGAGCCGGCATCAAGTCTGTGAATGTGCCTTAAAAAATTGACCAAGTGCCTTCTGATGAATGATTTCGAAATCGGTATTTGGCATTGAATCTTTACAGTATTCAAACGAGTGTTAAAGAATAAAGATGGTGAAAACTACATGAGTTCCAGTTAGTCGACATACCTGGTCACGGAAGGTCCTCTCGTAAGGGATGGTGACGGACGAGTCCACACTGCGGTGACGGATCGTGTTGTTGCCCGGACGTACTGCAAAATTAAATTCAGATATTTATAAAGCCTCTTCCTTAGAAGTGTATCCCATGGTTAAATCTCATAATTATGCAACTACATATAACTTGGTCGAATCTCCTGTAGGCATTCTGTGCTCAGACCAACCAGCTATCAAACTTTATTATCGTTATTAAAAGCTTGTAACGTACTCGGGACCCTGGATTCCCGAACCTTGGGAAGGCGTACAGAGGCCAGTTGGATACTTTAAATGGAATTATTATTATCCTGGATTTTTCGACTGCAGGGTAGAGGAGGAGGTAGGAGGCAGGGAGGCTTTCCTTTCAGTTTTGTCTATGACTTAGTGTTAGTTGAACTCACATCCGGTAGTGAACTTGTCCAGCTCGATCATAGCTCTCCTCTGCTCGTCGAACCCGAGCGGTTCTCCGTTCTCGTTGAGTGTGGGCGCCATGAAGATGCGCACTGTACCCATGGCGGCCTGCCCGCTTGTGTTGTTCACCTCGATACTGTGGGGACAAATTTTATCAATTTTTTTGTAATTTGCAGATCAGAATTTGCGATTGTATTTAAACAATGATCTAAACCGTATTTTCTGTAGTTTTTTAAATGTAATCAGTAGTGACATTGAATGAGGGAGCTGATGATTGAATTGCATAGCGTGTGATTGGAGAGACCAATGTCCAGAAATGGACTTCTAAAGGTTAATAATGATGGAAGTAGTTGAAACAAATGTTCTTGAATTTCGCAATTAAAATGTGCTGGTGATGAATTTGTTGCATCTATTCTTCTTTTGTGTTAAACACTAGAGAGCCAGACAGGTGGCACTCACACATAGTCGTAGGGCTGGTGCTGCAGGTGCGTGAAGCGCGCCAGCACGGAGCCTCTGGGCGTGAAGTCCAGGCCGCGCCCCAGCTCCACGGTGCTGAGCTCCCAGAACGTGCCGAACGTGTTGCTGCCAGCATCGCCCTGCAGCGACACGCTGGACACGCGGATGCCGGGGAAGTCCAGCTGGAATTGTATTTAATGTATTAAGCATTGAGTATAGATCTTCCATGTATCATTGGATATAAAACTTGTAATAGTAGATGAACAAGGGGATAAAGCAGTGTCTTCCGTCATGGGGGCTATCTTAAATTCCGAACGCAGCGAGGAGTTGTAGAGCTCCCGAGCTGAGTGAGAAAGTTTTGAGTTAACTCCCGAGCAAAACGAGGGAGTTAAGACTAGGATCCTGAGAGCTGACGGATTTAAGCTCGCCCAATACATCATGCATTAGAATAATATATCTGTGTATTTGGCTAGTCCCCGTTATCACCAGCCACCTTGATGAAAATCCGGTGTTACCTTATCGTCGGTGTAGGGGTCGAGCTTGTACTTGTACAGCTGGAACAGGTCGTCGATGTAGGAGTGCCAGCGGTAGAACACCGGGTCGCGCATCGCCGTGGCTGAGTCGCCCATCACGCCGAATTGTTCCTGAGCGGGTAGGGAGAAAACGTCAGTACGATCATTGACTTTTAGCTTAATATTTTTTAGAAGATAATTGCTGAAAATCTAGTTTCAAAATGGGATACTCTCCTAGCCTAATAAAACAATAGTTAATCTGTAATCTGTGACGTCACTACATTTTGAAGATATAACCGCAGGCTCGATGGAACACCAAACTTGCCCGCCGAAGTCCCCGCGCTTAACTCTTTAAACCAACTACAGATCCTATTAGTATATCAGGTATCTACTTTTAGAACACCAGGTTACTATTAGGGCAATGTCATTTACATTTCAAATGGCAGTCTGACAACTAGTCTTAGGGGTATAGTGTTGCGGAATAGCTGGGTTATGAAGATCAGGTAGGCAGTCGCTCCATGGAAAATAATGGTATTCAGCTGGTTAGACTGGAAACCGACCCCAAAATACTTTTGGGTAAAGTCACGGGAAAGACAGATGATGAGTTACCAAGTGGCGATGGTCAGGGTCGTGCGAGTAGGAGATGAAGACATGACCCATGTTGTGCATGTCGCCGTAGTAGGTGCGGTTGGGGCTGATGATGGACGACTCCATCATGTTGCCCAGGACGTCGATACCGGTCTCCTCGTTTAACGGCATCTGGCGATTGTTCGGCTGTGGAGTAAAGGATGGATTAGTTACAACGTTAACTCGGTGAACGTAACCAACAGAAAAAAAAACTTCTTCGGTTCAAATTCAAAGCATTTATTTCAAATAGATCCGTGACAGGCATTTATGAAAAATAAGCTACTTATAGTCCAGCCATAGGCAGGGAGGAGCTCGTGATTGAATAATAACAACCGCTTGGGTCGATCTTCGGGTTAAGTGGCGCTTACCTAGGTTGGCCCATGGATGGGTGACCAGAGAAAGCATGTTAAGCTGTTGGTCCCGGCTTTCAATTGTGATATGTGACAGTCAGCGGCCCGAAAGTTTGACAACCAGTCTTATCAAGGGCTATTGTAATTGGATTATAGAGGTCAGATAGGCAGCCGCTCCATGTAAAATATTGGTATTTAGTTGCCTGGAAGCTGAGTCAAGCTTGAGAAAAGGCTAGGCAGATGATGATGAGTTCAGTTACAGACAAAATAATTGTGAATGGACTGTAGTTGCCCATTTCTAAGCGCAGATCTGATGACGAAGAATGGGCAAGAGACTCAATGGATATTGTCACTCATCAAAATTTGCAGTGTACTTTCTCTCATGGTAAAGTTTAAAGGTATCCCGTTAGATACTCTACTTATAGAATTCCTCGGAAGATTTTCATGAAAGGGGGCAGAACGTCTCTCAGCGCCCTCTCGTATCCAAGTTCTCAGTACGGTAATGTAACAAGCATTTATGGGTCGTGGTACGTCATACATTTTGATACGTGTGTGTGTGAGTGTGTACCGACACCAGCACCTGTAGTGGTGCTAGGGCACAGTAGCGAAGGGTCAATTTTTGTAAGAGGTAAGCCGGAGTACATATCTTTACTGTATAGAATATTATTGGCTATAGAATACTGACTGTGCCATTTTTCAAAGGGAAGCCGGTAGGAATCGGGTTGTATGGAACCTTCGCCACTGCTAGGGCACACGGCGGCAGGCGCACAGTGCGGATGACAAAATTGTTGGAGTCTCGTTTCAGTTCGCTACTCGCGGCTCTAGGCGCTGAGAGCCACTAGTGAGTGCCTGCGGTACGTCACCTAACTGTGCTACAAGCCGTAGTACACGCCCCGTTAAACCCTTGTACAACTAGACGGTTACTAAACATCCCTAGTGCAGTCCACATGTATGAAGTAAAGCGTATGTTCTCAGCTTCTCACCAAGGTAACGGTCAGATTCTCAACGGCCTGCACGAAGCGGTCCCTCCAGGTCTCCAACTGCGACACGTCGGCTCTGATCTGGTCCACCGGGCGGTCCAGGTCTCTGATCGTGGTGTCGGCGAACCTGGAATACGCATATAGCAAGTTAACATCACGCCTATAATCCCAAAAGGCTTAGGCAGAGGTATGCCTTATAGTAAGCTAGTTATGTTTAAATACAATGCAATAGGAAACGAGCCTATTGCCATCAACCGGGTACAAATCAAAACTCCGTAGCTGCTTCTGAGAAATTCTTAATGGAAAACCCAATAACACTTTGCCAGCTGGGAATCGAAACTAGGACCACATGCTCTGCGGTCGCGCTGGCCAGCGCTTGATCATCGAGGCAGTACGTGAACGAGATTAAGAAAATATATATGTATCTAGTTGAGTATGAACCTCCTGGTTAGAATGTAACATTACCTGGGCGGCCAGGCCCGGCTGGCGACCTGCGAGTCCAGCTTGGGGAAGTACCCCTCGGCGATGGGCTGGCGGAAGTTCTGGTACCGCGCCACGCGACCCAGGCCGTTGCACAGCCGCTCCATGTTGTATCTGACGACGCAAGGGTTTCACATTCATTTGGAGTTATGTTACAAGTATCGGGAAAGTGAAGCGTATTGTAGTTTTCGGTAGCCAAAGCCATCTCAGACTGGGTGTTCACTCTTCATCAGCTCAGACCTCATACATTAATTGCCCTGTTGGCAACTTATCTAGTTGACAAGCAAAAGTACAACACACACACATTTCTTGGAGTTGCAATTGATTCATAGTATAATCCTTTAGACGTAGGAGAAACAGGGTGTAAAGCTCCTCATCCTCCATAGAGAAGGGAGGATGCTCCGACCAGATGGATGTTGTATCTGGTGGGTGGCTATCCGACGGTTGCTGTCGAGTTTCTGTAAGCATTTAACTCAATTGCACAGATAACCTTAATATCACGATGTGGGAAAATGACAGTTTAGTTCGTATGTGGCAGTATAGATGTCGCCACAATTGTAAGGCTTGAGTAACGATTTCTAGGACTGACTGAACCAAAATATTTGCATCCTCACCTGGCAATGATCTGCTGATGCATGTAGTAGAACAGCTCTCCGCGCCGGTCCTTGTTGACGATGGCGCGGTCGGCAGAGTCGAAGGGGTACACGAGATGCCAGTGCCAGTGATGCAGGTTGATGCCGATGTCCTCGCGGAAGTACGCCACGCGCTGTTCTGGTTCTGAATCGCTTGCTGTGTAGTTTACTGGGATCGTTACGGGGAGCTGTGGGAGGAAAGTTGTGTCAGTGTTGTTGCTGGAATGATCAGGATAAGGACCAGCGGCCTCACGCGATACAACATGACGACGTGCTTCATCTGTTATCGTCGCGTGAATACGATCAATCCCTTCAAAGAATTGACAGATATAATGCAAGTTTGGTCAAAATTCGCCAAATTTTTAAACAGAACCGTCATTAGACGTGAGACGTTTTTCCTGCCAAATAATACTTCAATAATCAAGTTAATAACTGTTTGCTCACCCTGTCTCCGGAAGTGACGACATTGCTGACTTCCCTCGCCTTGCGGAACACCTTGGGGTCCATGAACTTGTCGGGGAACGTTTCCGCGAACGTCGGGATGTTAATGCCTTTGGTGTCGGGCCTGGAATGTTTAAACTGTGTTAAGGTAACGTTTGACAAACCCTGGGAAGGTTTTAAGTTCTGCAATCCTGCCCGAGTACTGACTCGGGTTACATTTGGCGGAACCTTCCCATATTCTATGTTCTCTATCTTCTCTGAAGATCTTTACCGTTTACAAATTGTCGGTTCCTCCTATCTTAGGCTACAGACATTGAAGGTAGAATACTTGAATATAGAAATCCGTGCAATACAAAGCGAAACCGAAAGCTGAATATGTGTAGTTATTGCTTCGGGTCAGCTTTGTTATTCAACAAAAACTGCTAAGCATCCCATACTCTGCACTGCATATTATATTATATCACTAAGGTCTTTTCCTAGAATTCGTGTCAGTGGTATTCGCAGAATCTGACGATATCTATATATATAAAATGGTAAACTGACTGACTGTCTGACTAACTGACTGACTGGGTGATATATCAACACACAGCCCAAACCGCTGGTCCTAGAGACATGAAACTTGGAGGGTGTGTTCTTTGTGAAGAGTAAGTATCCACTAAGAAAGGATTTTTGGGAAATTTTGTGTTTAGGCTGACGATTGAAAATTAATTTACGCGTGTTTGATAATCCTACCCCGAAGGGTTAAAAAGGGGGACGAAGGTAAGTAATATTTTTCGACATTCACGCAGGCGAATCCGCGGGCAAAAGCTATTTACATTTATAGAGAAAATTAAAGTGGTTTTATTGCAATAAATAAGATTGAAGGTGCTTACCTGTGCAGTATAGCGACGGAGAGGCAGTAGTTGAACATGTAGGGGTTGATGCGCAGCTGACAGAACGAGCAGACTGACTGCAGGTCTTCCAGATCACGCATACCTGGAACATAAGGCAGCTAGTTAAGATTTGCTGCTGGGTACGATATTGTGCTTTGGTGGTAAAGTTACATGGTAAAATATTTATCAAGTGTCGCTCAAAAGGAAACGATTACAGTCTAGGTGAGGGCTACGAGGTTTGAAGTTCTTTCATTGAACAGACGACCTTTGATGTCGCGATGCAGGATTCTGTGACGTCAGTCGTACTTGTCCCGAAGACCTCGTGAAAGCCGCGAGGCCATTCAATTCTTTATCATGCATAGTACATTTGAGAGTTAATTTGAATTTATCACAAGACTAGGCAGTCGCTGTGTGTTTGGGAAACGCGTATGCCAAACTGTTTCTTTCAGCTGAAATTATGATGATGCTGACTTACCCAAAAAGATGTCAATCAGCTTGCCCGCCATTGTCCTGTGCTTGGGAATGAACAGTGAGAACTGTTCGTTGTAGGGCAGCTCCATGGGCAGGTTCAGGTTCGGCAGCGCGATGTTGCGCACCGGGATGGAGCGGCCGGCGTCGTCCGAGAACCGGTTGGAGATCGTGGTGGTCAGCGCCTTGTATTTGTCGGGCTGGGAGAAACGAGTATGTTATGTAGGTAAATATTGGAGAGGGACATTCAATTGGCAAAAAATAAGTCAAAGTAGTCAGTAAAGTAAGATGGGATATAAACTTGCAAGTTTGCAAGGCGCTGCAGAATGTGACTATTAAAGCCCCCCATCACGAAGTTAAACTTGAACAGTCCCATCAGCCTGTCATTTCACCGACAAAGATAATCTTACATAGTAATGCGACGGGATCTCGAAGACAGCCTTGTCTTCTCCCTTCTGCATGAAGCACGGCTCCGACGGCCGGTCGAAGAATAACAACAGGTTCTTCTTAGCGTCCGACATCTTGTAAACTGAAAGAACAATACATAAAACGGGTGTTCAAATTAAATGCCCTCTCTATAAACTGCTACGGGCGAACTCCACCAAGGAAACTAAAAGCAAACAACACAACTATACTGCGTTCAAGAGTTTAGTGTAATCATTGCTATGGAATAATGACACAGTTCTTGAACGCAGTTTAGTTGACGTGTTTAATTGATGAAATTCGCTGTAAACCAAACTAACACAAGCTAAGGGATTTGAATCTTTACTGGTGCTGAGCGATGTCTGTCTTTGCGGAACTACATTCATTGATAAACGACTTCCTCGACCAACAATCATTCGTTTAGTATTACAATATAACAATTAATGCTACAATATTAAGTGTCACCACGTCTCCAGGGTACAGTTTCAATAGAAACACGCATGATTGAACTACTAATGAGATATAGGTGGTACCCATATGATATAACTATGGCAAATGATTAGGTACCTACCCAAGCAATAAGTGTGCGAACAAGTTTGCCTATTGTAATCACTTTGATATCTATTTAATGTCCAGTTTCACTAACACAAGAAATGAGTATTTTTTCAATGAATTTACATGGCTTTTTTGCATTGTTGGAATTACGACTCTCGACACTGACTGAGCGTTGAAAATTCAGCATAGCATTTTAAGCACTAATTTAGCAGTTACCCAGCGTTAGTGAAAACGAGCATAAAGGTCAGTTTAAGTCTCCTAAAGCATTCTAAGTAGCCGTAGGGGTTAAGCGAAACTGGTTACTGCTTACCTCCGAAATCCGTAATAATAGAGGCAAAAACACAAACAAACAAGAAATATCTAAAACGATGAACAAAGAAAACAAACAAAACTACACTTACCACAAGATTTTCAACCAAAGAAAAAATAAATAAAACGAAAACTTTTTTTTCTTTCAAGCCGTGATGTCCACGGCCCGACTATGGTCTTCCAACCCTGGAACACACTATTTATACCCATAAACCATTGCACACGGCGGTGGTGGACGGCAGGGATCCGTGTGCAAACACACTACACCATTATTGATAAGACGGGGAGGAATGGGAGGATATTCGCGGTCGGTGTATCGTAGGTAACCACAAAATTGTCAGGACTCATTTCGTTATATCATTTAGAAAAGGTATTGTTAACCGCGTGGCTGGCAGCAGCCGGATGAGAGGAGCTGAGAATCGAGCTCTGCAGTGGGAACGGCCGTGACTTACGACTCTTACGAGCTTGTAGGTCGTAGGTTCGAACACAGGCACTTTGCTTTGCATAAAATAAATTATTTCATTACCACTGCTCTGAAAAAGGTGGAAGAAAAACATCGCGGCACCGTGATAAAACCGCCAAGTCCTAGAACCAAAATTCGAAGACCACGTAACATCACCATTGGGTGCGCGTGGTGTATTACTCCCTCACATTGACAGGAGCCCGTGTGTCCCAGCCCCAGCAGTGGAAACATCGTAGGATGATAATGAGAATCTATCTAAATTTCGTGGGTTGGAAAGCCCTAGGTAGGCAGTATGTCTAGCAGTTGACTAGCTATAATCTGATGATGGAACCTAATTGTTGGTTGTCGTATTGTTAATTTAGGGATTGAAATCGTTGTGAACTAAAATTACATGCTTTTTAATTTAATCGCCTGCCAAAAATTATGACCCTTTTATGTTCATTTATAGTAAGTAAATAAGAATTATAAATATACTATCACACCTAACTACATCAAGGCGGCGCGGCGCGGGCGTTAAGTTGTCGAGGAACATAAATTAGTTATGTACCTACCTACCTAATTTATTTTGTTATAGGTATCCAAGTTTCATGTTTAGAGGGTTATATTATACTAAATTTGCCATAACTACCTATCTACCTACTTTGAACATTTGGAGCATTTTATTTTGGAATCAACACATCCAGCACCCACCCAACTACTTCTGTACCTATTCTGAAACGCTACCAAAGCATAGCATTGCGGTACTACTTACCATAAAAATATCTAAAAATCGATACCCCTCTACATAACTAGCTGGGTACCTATACCTAGGTACCTATATAAAGTCATAACCCCGCATGCTACGACGGAATTATTTATACGAATGAATATGTTCTTTGACCTAGCCCTCGAGCTCTGAACTCCCATTAAGGCTAACTTACCTTTGGGGCAAACACCTCAAACAGGATAAAAGATGTCCCTATAAAATGAAGGTACATACCTACCTACACTTTTCAGTTTTTCTTAGGGTGTTTTACTTTAACTAGGTAGGTACTTAGGTCCTTCAGACGGTCAAGAGTCATCGATGAGCTACCTACTGAAAATCAGACTCGCCAGTGTCGCAACGCTAACCAGGTAACAACGCTAAGACCAGCGAATTTGAGCCAATAGGTACGTAGGTAGGTATGAAGGAAGTTTGCCAAAATTGCAATTACAGCATTCAATTAGTAGTCAGCTCATAGCATGTTGTCTAGAGATGTTAAATGTTTCCTCACGGAGCACATATAGTACCTACGTCATCATCTAGCACGTTGGGGTCGGCATCCAGTATAACTGGATAAAGCTGAATAGAGCGCCTGCTTGGTTACACGCATCCAAAAGTTCCCACCAGTTACGCGATACCCCTTGGTAACTAACTAGGTACCTATATATGGTGACTATCCGTAACCACAGTGTCCACTGGCAATGATCCACTCATAACAGCTATGTAAATAAAATAAAACGGCACAGGACCGCGGAGATTGGCACATGAAAACAGAGGCCTATACCCAGCAGTGGGTGAATTCAGCCTATGGATTACGTTGATCATAAAATAAAATTACAATGTTTTAACTGAAAACAATGCTGTAGCCGGATAAATTCAATAGATACCTACTTAATTGGGAAGGGAACATAGGAATTTTATCTAACCTGGAAAGCCAAGCTAAGTAAAAAGTCAATAAAAACAGTAGACCCATACCACAAGGCATTCAGAAGGTGGGTACCTACCTACTAGGCTTCTTGAGAAAATGTTCATCCAGAATTAATCATAAAAGATCGACCGACTCCCACCATATAAATCTACTTATTTCTACCCCACGATCAACAGCCAGTTTCTTCGAAGGGATTATTATGGCTATCAGCTGTTTGTGTCCCACTGCAGGGCAAAGGCCTCCCTTCCCTCCTTCCCTATCCAGTGCTTCGAAGGGATGCTTTCACTTAAACTAGGCGACACTTGTACAAGCTGTAAACGAACCCTTCACGAAGCCGGCGACCAAGCATTCTGTACATCAAACTAAGTAAGTAGGTACCTAATTCTAGAAAAAAAATATTGCTGTCTGAATTTCAAGTCTCGGCACTAAGCTGTAAAAATCGGTCCGTGGGGTTTTATTTACATATCTACCTCTTCATTTAGGTGCGTGCCGCCCAGCCGCCTAGTGACAGTCAAAATGGGCCTGTCTCTTAAGATCATTATTCATGTATGAGTGGACATATTCATGCCGGTCATGTTTCTCCGAATTTAAAGTTTGTACTCATTTATTTTTCCAATTAAGGTACATAAGCGTGTCCATTTGATATAATAGATATTATGTAGGTACCTAGTGGCATGGCAGTACAAATTCTCCAATTACCTAGATAAAATGTTATTTATTTTCATAATAATCAAGCGATTAACTGATTAGTTACGAGATTATCCAACAGATATGGATATGAGTCAAAGGACTCAAAGGTATCTCGCATTTTTATCGAATATCGATATATTACGTGCTGCTGTGCCAGTGTGTGTTGCCAGTGATTACATACGGGACCGAAACGTGGTCGCTCACAATGGGCCTCATCAGAAGGCTGAAAGTCACCCAAAGGGCAATGGAGAGGGCTATGCTCGGAGTTTCCTTGCGTGATCAAATCAGAAATGAGGAGATCCGCAAGAGAACCAAGGTTACCGACGTAGCCCGAAGAGTAGCCAAACTTAAGTGGCAGTGGGCAGGGCACATTGCTCGCAGAACGGATGGCCGATGGGGTCGAAAAGTTCTGGAGTGGCGACCGCGAACCGGAAGACGCTGCGTTGGAAGGCCTCCCACTAGGTGGACCGATGACCTCGTAAAGGTTGCAGGGATCCGCTGAATGCAAGACGCACGGGACCGGTCAATGTGGCGACACTTGGGGGAGGCCTATGTCCAGCAGTGGGCGTCTTTCGGCTGAAATGATGATGATGATGACGTGCTGCTTGTTGCATTCTCAGGCAATTCAAGCTGTTTAAACAATAATGCCTAATCAACGTTGACAAAAAAAACGCTAGGCCAAGGAAACACTTTTGGGAGCGAATGCAGATTAGCCTTCCAATACTTAATGTGATATCCGTACCTATCAGTTTCTCGTCTTTCACACCACTAATCCTATTAAATAAATATTCATTATACAACGTTCAATTGCATAAAGGAGGTATCAACTTAGGTACTTGCAATACCACGTCACCCATAGCAAATCTAGAATAGAAAACCATGCATTTACAGAACAATCAAATATGTAGCAGGCAAACTGTAAACGCAGAATAAGTACCGAGCTACTCGCATTTATCGATTTCAGGAGAGCGCTAAAGTGTAACAAGTGTTACCTTGGTGGATGCCAGTCGTTTGCCCGATGCGCCATAGTAGGGCACTTCCTAATTGACCCATTTATCCAGCGACGAGCAAACGTAAAAGGAACACTTTTTAGTTTATTTTTTAATCATAGCGAGGAAATGTCTTTCATTTTGATTTAAATTGTGGGCGCGCGATGGAGAGTTGTCTTAAATGAAGTTCGGTTAATAATAACAGCCGCGCGGGTCGATCTTCAGATTAAGGTCGGTCTGCAGACCACCTATTACATACCGAGTTTCCTCCATGCCTCGGAAATCACGTTAAGCCGTTGCTCCCGGCAATAATTTGAGATCTTTGTCAGCCGTTACAGTCAGTGGTCAGTGGCAGTGGACAGCCGGTCAGTGGCCCGAAAGTCTGACCCCGGAAGTCTTACTAAGGGGTATCTATCGTATTGCTTAACTGGGTTGTGGAGGTCAGATAGGCAGTCACTCCATGTTAGATACCAGTAGTCAGCTTAATCCAACGAGACTGGAAGCCGACCCCAACGTGGTTGGACAAAGGCTAAGCAGATGATGAAGTTGCAAATAGGTAGAAGGAAGGTACAGTATACAAAAATGATGGCAACACATGAGCTGGCCTAAAGTAGCAGTAACACGCAGGTTCACGGTGAATGTCACCAATGAAACTGAACGCGATCAGCAATTCTAAACGGCGTTTAAGAGCTGACAGTGTCATAATACCTAAGCTAAGCTGTGGAAAATTTACACTGACCAGTGACCACCAAATTTACACTGACCTGAACGCGGTTGAGACGTTTTGATCGGGTTAAGCTTGATTGATGAAATCCGTTCTTAACAGAGTAAGGTCCGGCCTCTACAAAAGCGGAGACGAGACGAGAGGAGAGATGTAATACAAAGCACCAGAGAATTTCGTTATTCACACTTCTCGGTAGCCAGATTTATTACCTCTGACACTGACGTGCGGGCTTATGTACCTACAACAAATCATATACCTACTTACCACTAATCTATCGAAGGGTAGGTAGGTCAAAAGTCAGCCAATAACATTTCGGGCTATGTATTGGCTAGGTAGATAGGTACGCCTGAAACTTTAACCAATTATCAGGTAACTATTTTTTTTTTGTAAGAATTTTAAACTAGCTAATTCCTCTCTAAACACGACGTTATGGAATTTATTAACACACTCCAAGTTCCACCCCTTTGACCATGACCTTGTAAAACAGCATAAAATAAAAATATTAGCATGGCGTACCTACATGCTTTTGCTATTTTTATTATTCTTGGTACGAAACTGTTTTACGTTCTTATTAATAAAGGGACTGCTTATAGTATACCTAACACGGTACAGTCAGCAACAAAAGTCAATGAACAGATACAAATTTACAAAACACCTGAACACTAAAACGGACCATAAATCACTTACCAGAATAGAGTACACAATAAGGTTATCATTTTTCAGTGTTACAAAAAGCCTAAGCATTAATTTGTTATAAGTCGCTAAACATCATTACAGCATAAGTCGGTAACTATCATTTTGCCGTAAGTCGCTAAACATGTTATGCGCGAGTTTTTTAACTTGATAATGCATGAGTTGTTGAATACAAGATACTGCAGAATACACCATTACCTTTTTAACATCGTTCTGATTTATTTCAAAATTTAACATTTGTCATCATGTGATTGTTTAGGTATATGCTGTTATTTTATAGTAAGCCTACAAATTGGTGATGTTAGTTTGAGTTGATCTTAAACAATTAATAATACAGTCATCAAATCAAATTTTTTCTTTATTCACTAATATAGGACTCATCATTACTTACGACTTTTTCTTCTTTTGGAAGCAACACGGAAATCGCGAGAGAAAATCTGCCATTTCATACATTTCTACAAATTTCGGCAGCAATTTCATACAAAAATTTCGACAGAAACTTGTATGAAAAGCTGTTTTAAGGTCTTGTATTATTTCGAGAACGTCATAATATTTGGCCTGTAACTTCTAATTTTATTTGAACTTGTGACATGCAACAAATGATTTGACGGCACGGTTGGCGCAATGGCTGAGCTATTGACTGTTGCGTTGCGTGTCGCGGGTTCGATCCCCGCACGGAACAAATATTTGTATGACCTACAGGTAGTTGTTCTGGGTCTGAATGTTTGTGTATGTGAGTTTAAGTGTTTGTAAACGCATCCACGATACAGGAGAAATTCCTAGTGGGTCAAGGTTTTTTTTTTAAAAAAAAAAATAATTTTAACGAGCACAACACTTACCGTAACTCCTAGATCTAAAGCAATTTCCGTAATTTTGTAACCTTGTTATTTTAACAAAACAATCCTATGGCGTTCATGTTCACCAATATTTCAAATTTATTCTCTTGAATATTGCAATAATTATGATGATGATAAGCGATTAATTTTAACAATTATTATAATCTGTTGTATGAGAACACGGTACCGATGAACTCGGTAGAACATACGTAACGGGGCACTGAGGAAAGACGAATTTTTTTTTTGGTAAATTGTTTATTTTATCGATTCTATCATATAGAACACCTAAAAATAATGCGAAAAGCATCTGGGTGATTTTTGTCTCCGACCAACCGTTCGTCGAAAAAACGATGTCGAAGGCGAAAGGATCGGTTACAAAATGCAATATTCCTGTACCAGGAGAATTTAGGACGTAAGAGCGAGCAAAGCGAGCTCGGAACATGGGGCATCCCGATTTTCTATATTTTTTAAACCACCCTGAAGTAGGAGCCTCGCGAAGCGGGGCTCCGTCGATATAACCTCCGGAATCACTTGACCTTGACCTTAAAATCACTTGAACTTGACCCTTATGTCATTTGAACTTGACCTCAAGGGCACCATGAATATTGACCTATAACTGCTCCTGAGAATCACGGATCTTGGTTTTCGGAATTTTGACCTTGACCTCAAGGTCAAAGACAGTGACGTCAAGATTGGCAACTTCAGGAAAATAGCTTATTTTGACCATGAGGTCAATGGCAATGACCATGAGGTCAACTTTAGTGAGAATTGCCGAGTTCGACTTTTGGAATTTTGACCTTGACCTCTAAATCAATGACCTTGAGGTGTACCATGATGTTCCCCCACCCTACTACTCCCACATCCCACCGGGTCCCGAAGGCTTGATTAGGCGATGGATTTTGGTGAAATTTTTGAGTCTTTTTTTCATAGTGCCCCGTTTCGTATGCACTGACCGCAAACGGGTTAAAAGAACTAGCAATGTAGGAAATTAACTATGCTCAGCGACTTGTTGTTTTTATTACAGATCATACAATTTTGTCGGTAGTAATGTATAGCAATTAATGGTTTAACTGAGTTCAGCGACTTTTGTAGTTCATTTATGAAAAGTTTTTTTGTAATTTACTTTAGTCTATTACTTATGATAAATAATTATGATTAGGAAATATTGGAATTAAATTATGTTCAACGACTTCTGTTGCTGACTGTACCTTTAACAAAAGTTCCGAATTTCAGTGCCGTAGATACCTACTAGAACCACGAGCAGTCTGGATAAAGACGTGCAAGCTGCATAATTATAAGATTTTCGAAGCTTTGAAACTACTTAGAAAGTTGGCTCTATAAAACTCCTCTCGGGGCCTTTACGAAGTGAGCACACTTAGCGACGCGGAATCGGTGAGCTTTATGTCCATACACCGGCTGAGAGTCCCTGCAACTTCATACTCGGACATAACTCATGTAGCCCAACTCCACTTGAACCCCAACTTCGACTTTAGACCTTGCGCCTACCCATCTTTAGTTTCGTCTGTCGCTGTTATATTCTAAAGCCCCTACCCACTTAAATACAATTTTGTAGCAAAGCCCTAGCCGCGTCGGTGTTATCATTTATTTCTAATCTTCTATCTATTCACAAAGGTAATGGGGCAGCAAATTTCCATGTAAAGTGGAACGAATGAACAATATTATTAATACCAACCTACTAGGTAACCAATTAACAATTTGCTGAGTAGCGCCGCAAGGCTAGTTTCACTTGTTCTAATTTGATACTTTACACGCAGTTCGAATATCTATTGGGTGGGTGTAATAAAAAGATTTCATGAAATACAGTCAAAGTAAATGCTTTATTATTTTGATTAGGTACATAATATCAAACATTAGATCCTAGATAGTATCCCGATTTTTATATAATCCAAGAGCATAAAATTGGAAATGACGGTAGCATGGGTTGAGTGTGCAGATTCAATTTGTGACAAAAAGGTTTGTATTTGAAATATTTACATTAGTCCGGCCATCGTTTACGGCAGTTAAAACTTACGGCCAATCCAGACATCACGGGACAATGCGCTTGAGTGCGACCATCGATAAGTCTGATCGAGACAGTTCTCAAGGACCGGATCAATGTAAACGAGGCTGAATTTAGGCTCGTAAAACTAAATTACTCTCATTTGAGAACACTCCATAGAGGACAGTTACACTGAATTTGAAATTAATAGTCGAATAGGAATGATAGTCTGCATTTAGTTAATGAGCTCTCAAAGGCGAGCAATTTAATAATACAGTCCTAAATATTAATTTATGTTAGGTTTGGTGTGGTATGTAATTGTCTATTTGTTAAGAATCTAAAATTTTAAAAGACTAGTCTCCTAGTAGTAGTTAGGGAGACACTTGTGTTAAAATTTAGTTTGAATGCTTTATGTATTAAGGTGTTCTTATCGAATAAGGTGTAAAGTGTAGATGTTTCTCAACAAAAATATAAAAATAGGACTATAAGGTACATAAATATAAACAATTATAGAAGTTGTTTGGTTTGTAAGAAAGTTTAATAAAGAAGTATTGAAAAATATTTTCACAGGGTGTATTAACAAAGAAATTAAACAATAAATTTAGTAATATACTAACATATGACTTTTACGCTATGCTAGGTAATAAGTCTAGGAATAATTAACTAAAATTTTTAATATAAATACACTAGAAGTGAATGTTTTACCCAAGTCAATATCGATTCTTAAGTATAGCTAACACAGTACAAACATACATCGAGTGCGCCGGGGACTAAGAAGTGAAGAGATTCGACGCAGCTAATGTCCAGCATCGTAAATTATAAAGTGGGCTAGAGGCTAGTCCTAGTCGCGTGGCGGGCCGCTCACACACACAGTCACCAGTCCTGTCACTCGTCACACTCGCACTCTCGACACACACACTGCACACTCATGCCGCCGGCCGGGGGCACTCGTCGCCCGGTAGGTAATACTGCGTCTGTGCTAACAACATAAAATTTTGAAGGGGGCGCTGCCCCGTCTAGCCGCTCTTGAACAGCAGGATGGCCACTTGGCCCAGGTAGAAGTAGATGAAGTGGCGCGTCTCGTGCGTTACGTACGAGCCGAAGTTGCGCCCCACGATGCAATGCCACGTCGGGTTGTACTTCTTGTCGAACTCTTTCTTGATGAACGCCGCGATGTCCTGCAAGCATGCAACACACACCCTCAAAATTGATCCTATATGCCATGCAAAAAGACTGCCCAATTACCAGCTCTCATGAAATTATTTAATTCAATTCATGTGAGACACTATTGTTGATTGTTAAATTATATGAATTATATTTTAGAAATTAAACTAACCACAACAGGAAAACCTCAAAGTTATCATTCGTGGGAACTTTGCACACCGTAGCTTATTGTCAATTTATTACAAGTCTACACAATGATGAATTGACATTATTAGACATTAGTCATAATACTTATTTGGATATCATTTATTAGTTACTTTTATTAAATTTAAATTAATTTTGTAATAAGTGGAAATCACAATTATTTATATATTAGAAATATTAATATATTAGAAAGGCATATAAAAAATATGTTTTGATAATACTAAAATTTACTTCCTGGCACAATTAGACAATATTATTAAATTTACCAATTCACTGATTATTGCATCCACATTTTATGCTGAAACTGAAATTCAAAATGGCCACACAAGGAGACCTACCTTTTCAATGTTGAACTTCTCTAGTGCCTGCGTTGCACAGTCGACAGCGTCTTGCTGCATCTCTTCGCTCATGTCAGCATTCTTGATTACCGCCTTGCGGTCGCACATCTTGTCGGCTAAGTGTCTGGGCGAAATATATTTTGGTGAGTGTTTATTTAATCTATATCTACCTGTGGGCCCTCACCTTTTTCCCCCCACAGAGGTAAAGTAACAATAGAAGACCATGAAATCTTCAATGGAATTGATCCATTAAGATAAAATAAGCATACCAAATCACATGATTTTTAAAAGGCAATTGGCTTTAAAGCAAAATTTCCTTCAACTGGGTTCTTTTTTTGGTCTTCCTATTTCAATGAAATCTCTTCTATTGTAAGGTTAAATTAAGAGATTTGATCATTATGATACAAAAACTTCGGAGATAAAATTTTCCATTTTTAAATAGAATGGTATTTTTCTGTCCTAGTGACTTGGTCTTGATTCCAATCTCAGCTTTTTTTGCAAGCTAATGTTGAAGTACATAAAACCTGATAGAATTATCTGAAGTGTTTTTCAAGTAGGCTTTTTAACTTGTGGTTCAGTTTTGGGCCAACAATTTAGATTGCCATCAACACGCTAACGGCTTTTTTTAACAAGAAATCAAAACTCAAGGTTCTTTATCCTACCATATAAAGGCATTCTAAATTATGAATTTCCTTATTCAATTATTAATTACACTGTGGTTTATGTAATTAAGTTTATACTGAAGGTAAGTTTATTTTACAAATAATGTTATTTACAGAATTCTCTCATGAAGCTGTTATATCCAAATTAAGACTTCATCAGAAATGCTCTATTATTGTAGGCGCAATATTAGATAGGGGGTTGTATTCATTATCTTATCTGTTTTATATTCAAATCGGGTAACAGGCTTACCTGTTCTAATATGTTAGGGAATAGAAGTGGAACTCATTTGAAGAAGAATTTTGTTCAATGAATAGTCATTATTAAAGTGAAACAAAAATCAGTAGAGGGCTGTCATCAAATAAAATAAAAGAGGTTTTTGGATGACACTTGACAGTGTGACAAAAAAATAGATGGTATTTGTGCATCTGATCATCTCAAGCCTGTACTTGTTGCAATCGATGACTGATAGCGTCAATGCGAAAGGTTATAGGTTCCCGAACCTCATCGATAACATTCTGTTATGATTGATTTTCTACGTCTCTCTAAAGAGGAGGATGTTGATTGTTTTTATTGAACAACAAAACGCTATTAATAACCTCCAGAAAAGGTCAAGCGCGAAATCCGGGACACAATGCGCGCCCTTTACAAAATGTGTTCCTCACCCGCAAAGAAATATTGCAATGTGTTAAAGCAAAACGCTGGATATTATACGGTTACTGGCGTAGTTCACTTTACCTGACCTCTTCTACGATCTGCGACGGCCTTTTCGTAGTAATTCTAACGGAAGCACTAGCACTAATGCCCGTCATCAAAACGAAGATAGGGAGAAATTACGAATGAGGCACCGACATGTAATTCAGCTTAGGGCTTCAAAAGATCGCGATAATCCATCATAAAGCAGATAATCACTATAGAAACATCGTGGTATAATCAATAAAACCATTTCGTTGCACATATCCGCGAATATTTGCAGAAAATAAATTGTTCCGCCTTCGAATTTTCGCACACCATTTTGTGAATATATCGAAATAATCGAAAACTGGCACTAAAAATATTGAATACGCATTACAAAAAATAAAATAATCACTGAAATAAAGAAATACTCACTTTTGCTTCGGGATAAGAACAAATTCTCACGTAAAGATTTTGATAACCGGAGATTCAATGCCTACTTTCCAGAGGATTCTTTCACAAGCTTCTTTCAACGAAGATTTCTTCTAATTGCGATAGAGGGCGTTCTAAATTCAAACATGTTCGAAAATTGAATTGAACTTTATGGCTTGTTTTAAAAAATGTTATTTGTGGCCATTAGATGTTTAGATAAATAAAAATAATCATGAAAGATTTCATATTTTTCACTATATAGTTAGTATTTATACCGTTTATGACAATTTTTCAGTCATGACTTTCAGAATGTTATCCAGTAAAACTGTATTTCACTGAATAACTTGTCGCTGAAACTAAACAATACTGAAAAATCAAGTTGTTAGAAAACAAAGCCATGTTGTGGAATGGTTTAGTGAAAACAAATTACAAAATAAATAAACGTAATTTTTGAATGAACGAATTTAAAAAAGAAACAGCTAACCATAAACTATAGGCGCCACAGTAAATGTCAATATTTGTTTCATTTCCGTTTCCTACTGCTGTCCTGTCAGTCCGGTCGCCATATTTAATTAGTTCCTAATGAGAAACGCCGAAGCGTTACCCAAGGATTGAAGGAAATTAATGTAAAATATCTCTTAGTTTATTCATCTAATAAGTCAAAATGTCTGGCGGAAGCAGCAGCAACAGAAATGAGTGCAGGATATACGTTGGCAACCTTCCCCCTGACATAAGGACAAAGGACATTCAAGATCTTTTTTACAAATTCGGCAAAGTTACGTTCGTTGATCTGAAAAACAGGAAAGGACCACCCTTTGCCTTCGTCGAATTTGAAGATCCAAGGTAAAATATTGAAAATTAGTATAACAGTTAGGATAGTATGCATTTATGGTGTATGAAACCAATTAATTTTCATAGTCTTCTTTGTTGTGTACACTTAATAGGTTATGCTTGGTATTGACCTATTTTGCTAGTATTTTTACCCGACTGAGGAGGGTAATGTGTTTCCTTCTTCTTGTTATTGCACCTTTTATTGAGATTTCTTTGACGACGGTTGGAAAGCCAAACAATGACATGCACTTTGCAGCCATCGTGAATTTATAATTAGTTTATTCAGGGGTAAAACTAATTAAACTACGTAGGTTGGTAAATTTAAGTTTTAGTCCCGATATTCTTCAAAAATTAACCTTGTTTCAACTTATCTAGATGTAGAGCATCATCTAAAAAAACTTGGACTAAAAAACAAGCCTACAAAAAATATGTGAAGGTACACTCAATTAGTTTGGCATCCAGTTTATCTACTGATGATAAATAACTCTGGTAATGTTGTTTCATAATTAATCACTTTCTGTACATGATGATCTTTATGAAGTGGTTAATAAGCACCCGCATAATCAATATTTTTTCATCTTAAAACACGGTATTCACCATAAAAACACTGATTTTATAGAAATGAGATGAAAATAGTATAGCTTAATCTGTGTATGGTAGAAAGTATGTTTCACCAAGACTGGAGTTTTGTAGTGAAATATTTTAAGAGCTCTCTCAAAACATTGATATTTCAGCAAGTAAACAATTGAAATTAGAACTTATAAGTGAGTTGATGCCAATAATGATTTTGTTCGACATTTCGTTTATTACTACTAACTATTTGCATACTGCTACTTATTTTATAAACTGTTTCTGTTAGTTTGCTGTTTGTCATTACTTCCCAGAATTTGATCCTTAATAGCGGAGCTATCAAAAAATAATAGTGTTTGTTTTCCAAAATCAATGGATTCCTGGCTATGAATATTAATTTTCCAAAAATCAAATGATGCAGGTTTAGTTTTCATCAAAATCGGGCTTGAGACTCCTCTGAGTATTTTTCGCTATTCCTCATAGTCTCCGATTTGTCCATCCACACCCACTTGAAAAATTCACCCTGTATAATTGTGGATATATTGTAGAATTCGATTCTAATAACTGCCGTTTATCATTTGCAACTATAATAATTATGCCTATTTCATGCTGTTTTCTGATAAGCAAGGCATGTGATGATAACAAGCTGTGGCTTTGTAATCATTGTGTGTTGTGTACTATCCTTATTGCTAGCATCGTCAATAGTTAATTTAAAATAAAGACTGATTTTGATCTTATGTAGGCAATTGTTGTTGGTTTCTGTGTATAAACATACTACACAGAAATCTGCATTATGTTTTAAAATATCAGTCGGTGAAAATGTGAAAATTAGTTGAGTCTCCACTCAGTCTCGCAGCAACGTCTTCACTGTGAGTTTCCTTTCTAAACTTATTTAGGGTTGCCTCCGTAGGGTCCTTTCTGAGTCTATACACAAAAACTAGATAAAATGTTTCCTTCATACTATAACTTAGTCATGAAATAGACTGCCATTTTTTTCCTAAAAATATCCCATCCAATTTATATTTAATAATAAACTACTTCACCAAAGACTAAATTTCCACCTAAAAAAGTTAATTTAACAAAATAGTTGACAGAAAAGAGAAAACTACTCTTTACTTTATCAAAAACATAGTATCCATGCATTCATTATGTCCATTAACATACTAATAATATTGTCAATTGCCACAGCTGCTGGTATTGTTGAAAAATATTTGAATACAATTCTGTGAAACATAATTATTTTAATTTACATTGTTGCTTAATACAATGTGGGATTAAGAGCCAATTTTAATAACGATAATGATCACAATTTTAATAACCACACAAAAGGCTGCAGATTCTTGAAAACTAAATTTAAAAATTACTTGACTTGCAATATTTCTGTGAACAACTCAATTATGGCCATGACAATGAAATACATTTTAGTCTGTATATTTTTTCGGCTTTCTGAGAACCCTTTTTCTAAAGTTTTGGCCACAAGGAAAACATAACATTACTACACCAGGCCTTCCAAAAAGTATCTGCATTTAGCTAGTATTGCTCCAAATTTTGATGCACAAGCTTCAATCATCCACAGAGATGCAGATGACGCAGTCCGTGCCCGCGACGGTTACGATTACGACGGCTACCGTCTCCGCGTGGAGTTCCCGCGCGGCGGTGGTGGGGGCGGAGGCCGAGGCGGCCGCGGAGGCCCCGAGCGCTTCGGAGCGCGCACTGCGACCCGCGGTCCGCCGGCCAGACGCTCTGAGTACCGCGTCCTGGTCACTGGACTGCCACCGTCCGGCTCCTGGCAGGATCTGAAGGATCACATGCGGGAGGCGGGGGATGTCTGCTTCGCTGACACCTTCAAGGACGGCACGGGCGTGGTGGAGTTCTTGCGTCATGAAGATATGAAGTATGCTGTTAAGAAGCTTGATGATTCGAGATTCAGAAGTCATGAGGTGAGTAGTCTGGCTATCCAACTTGGATCATAGTTTTAGGAACATACAACTTTGTGGCTAAACTTATGAAAATCTACAATGTGAAACTTTCAGGGCAGTCAATTATATAGCTTAGTAAGCAGTCTGAGTCTGTACCAACTCATAGTGCCGCCCTTACAAATATCAATGTGGCTGTATATTCGAGCTACTAAATAAAATGTAAAACTACAGTTTTACAATCATCTTTATTCCTTATTTCGCCCCTAACAAAAACCTCACCAAATCCAGTCCTTCTACCCCTATTCGTGACCAAAACCGCGCGCTAGTTTCGATGATATTGTCAGAAACTTTCCAAAACCCATTACATACTATACATCCTAAAGTTTGTAGGTAGTTAAATGATACTACTCTATGAACATAGGTATATTGTAGACAGACATGCAATTATATTGATCCACCTCCATGCTAGGGAGGTGTCAAGGTGATATACCTTTGTTCTCTATTGATTTCACTATCTATGGCTCGAGTTACAATGTCGTTGTGGGTAGGGGAGGAAGTTATGCTAGGTGACTTGAGTCACTGAAGGGGTTCAACGAACTTAGATGAGTGATGAATATGATACAAAATGATGAATAATGCGTAGGTTTTTGAATTTATGATAAACAGTAATGTTACAATAGTTTTTAGGATTGTACTTTTAAAATTTATTTATCTTTTTCAAGCTCAATTAACTTTAAAAATACTATAACTTATGAAGAAACACCTTTACTTTTATTCATAAATAATAGTGTTATTGTCAGTTGACAATAATATCATAAGTCTGAACTACCAATGTTAATGTATTACTTCAACTCAAAACTAACTATCTTGTTACGTAAACACTGATAAGATGAGTGATATTTATATCTGTGAGTACAAGTTTACGCATCAAAGAAATCTGCAAAGCAAATAAATGTCATATATGTTTACACAACATGAATCCCAGAAGCTTGCTTGGTTTCCTTGTTCTTCCCTGATATAAAACCAGTAAATGGTACTATTCCAAATAAATAAATATATAACCGACAATTTGTTGTTCCCTGATTAGATTATTTTGCATTATTTCCTTAAAATGTTTCAACTGAAACGTGTAAATCGATGATTTACAGCATGTTCTCATTTCCATAGTTATTAATACAATAGTGCGTAAAGTGAACCATCTTTCACATTGTGCTGCATGCACTGCATCATTGAGGGGTTGCGTAGCTGAATTTTGGGACAAACACATAAACACTTTTTGCTAAGAAATTGATGACAAACATAATATAATGTGGTTGTTTGTGCAGGGCGAGGTGTCGTACATCCGTGTGAAGGAAGACTACGGCGGCGGCGGCGGCGGCGGGGGCGGCGGGGGCGCCGACCGGTACAGCGGCGACCGCGACAGGTAAGGCGCACTACTTGTAGCTTGTGACACGCTGATGATAACCAAAGGTTCAGTCAAACTGTTACGGATACAATTATTATCTCATACAACTCTTTAAGAATTACAGTTTTGATTGAATATTTTGACAATTTAGGTTGGTATTGGTATTCAATAGACTAATAAATGAATTGTGTTGACTCGTCCTAGCCCGCGTGTCCGCAGGTCGCGCTCGTACTCCCCGCGGCGGCGCGGGTCGCCGACCTACTCGCCGGTGCGGCGCAGCTACTCGCGCTCGCGCAGCCGCTCCCGCGACCACACCTACTGAGCGAGCACAGGTCGGTACTACACACACACCACTCCACTACACCGTTCCAGGGAGAATACAAGGCAAAGCTTAAACCGACACATTTCTATAGCATTTCAATGACTTACTTAAGTTTCTTGTAGTCTTATAAGCTCGACATCATAGCAATGCGAAGCTAGAATTACTACTTTCTCAGTATCGAATTTCGAGGGGAATAAAAGACAATAGCAATAAAATTACGAAAGAATAGGCAAGACACGGTCATGCAAACAATAAATACAGGTTGGAAGGACACCGACGCGCAAACGCTTACCACGTATACAGTACATCATTCTGAGCTAGAAAGAGAGATAAGAAATTTTTCATCAGTAATTTCTCTATCTCTCAGAATGATGTAGTGATGAACGTATATGTGGTAAGCGTTGGTCCCTTACCCTCACCCTGTATATGAATTCAACATGAAATGTAGTCAAACCCGCAATATTGTGAACAAGACAACTGGCTGATTTAAAAATATTTGAAGTATCTTCCAAGTTAAATAGAAAATTACGTAATTAAAAATTTTGTGCTGGAAAATATTTGTATATCCGCCTGCCACGGAGCCGGGGCGGTAATATTTTAAATTAAAAGATATCTTTGGAGTTGTTGGATTTACACTGCTCATTTGTTTAATAAATTACACATTCATGCATAACTACTTTTATATGTGTAGGGCCCTAGCTTAGGTAAACATTGTCTAAATTTATTGTATTTGTAGTGAAATTAATGGCTAAAATCCGTATTATCTATATTTTTATTGTCTTGGAAATATTTTTACATAAGCGACAGCTATATTTACAGTAAAGGATAAAGGAAGGATACACTGGATATAGCAGTTGACAGCTTATTGAAAATTACACTGGACTTCTCAGGAGTTTTTCGAAATAATTGAAAATATCTCTGGACTTAAGGATATGGATTTCATATGGATTTATCAGGTTTGCGGGAATACAGACATACTTTGGCAATGATATCCTTGAGATAGCTTTTACGAATAATTATAATTTTCGTTTGTTTGTTTTGCCTTGCATAATACGTTTGATTTTTTTATGCTTATAAATAAATTTTAAATGCATACATACTCAATATTTAGTTTTATAAACCAAAAGACCTTATATAGATGATGAAGATAAGGCAGATTAATATATTATTTTAATATTATTATCAATTTATAATCGTATAAGTACACTTTAAAAACAAATAGATGTACTAAATACATATTTAATTTTAATATTGTAATATTAAAATCTTTCTCTAAGTCAGTCCGGATTCGGTAAGATCACTCTGTCTCTGGATTCGGTAAGAAACCTGGCGTAAACTGGCTGCCCCTGTTACTGGCGGGCACGGAGTAGTAAGCACATGGAGTGCTCACTTGAAACCACTTGCCAGAACGTTGGAAGTCAGATATGAGAAGGTGTGTCGTATCTACATGTGGTTGCTCCTCGTGCCAGCGAGGTGTTACCGTATACAACTGAAGGTCTATATTTCGACAGCTGACGGAGCGGCGGGCGGCGACGCGGCGGGGGAGCCACACTCTGCTAGACTTAAGAGAGCATATTAATGTATTATTAGTTCGTCAAGCTGGACGACACTCTGTTACCGGCCACGTCCATGTACTGCCGACCGCTGTGCCGCCGCGGCAACACCATAACCACAAGTTACATTTAAACATATCTCCATTGGAACAGTGTGCACAGTAGTACATAGACGTGGTCGCATTTTAGTGTTTAGAGTCGGTTATTTAGTAACATTCGGGTTAACGGTAGATGTTTGTTGCGATGTGGACGCACTCTGTGTCGTCCGGCGCGCGCGACGCAGCTCGAGCGCTTGGTATCGTAACTTCGTCACTTGTGACTGCATCGAGCTACGCCGCGCGCCTATACGTTATAACTTGACACGATGACTGTTTATAATTAAAAGCATTTTCTTTTGTTTCATCCACTGTGGATTGGGCTCGTTGGATGTGCTTGGCTGGAGGTGTGAGTCAGGATGCCGTAGAGGCCTCGCGTGTAGGATCGGATCGGACCGCACCGGCGGATCTCTGGCGGACATTTGAATATTTGTCGCGTGGATGTAATGTTCCCTTTCGGATGTTGGATTTGGTATTACGCTCGGAGCGGCCCGGCGCGGTCACTACGCACCTTCCGCGCTGGATCAGGATCAGGACCTTTGGGTATGAATATTCAAATTAATTGCAAAATAACTTATGTTGAGTGCACGCTCGGTACAGAGTATTAATGTTTGTTTGGATATCCTTAACTCACACTTTATTTGCTTCTCGATGTCTGCCGTTTATTTCCTAGACGTAGGATGTCGGTTCAGTGACGATATGAGAGAATTTTTCTATTAGCTTTGCTCATTAGTGTGTTAGACCTAACAATTCAGTGTCATATATAAATAATTAGCATGCTTTATGAGCTTTCATACAACCTACCTGCGTGTCAGCGAGACGAGGAGTGTTTGGGAGGATGCCCGAGAATGGATGTTGTTTTAAAATTGACATATTATGTTTAAAGTAATACAGTATGTATAAAGTAATACAGATTGTTATTATGGAACGTGATGTTAGGGAGACAAAGTTAAATCACAAATGTATTGTAACGTGTGCGTCGCCGACGCTCGATATCATAGATGTATTGTGTGGACATTGTAATTTAGGTACTGGATCTGCATTCCAAAGACCAACACAGTTTGATGGACTTAATAAATTCCTTACAAAAGAATTTGTATGTTTTTCTTTTCTATTGACCTTTAACTTATCCTAACAGACACTGTTTTAAGTTTTCACGGTTTACAACTAAACTTATACTGTCACTTCCGGGATATCTTCCGTCATTGTTCATTATTTTGAGCTCCCGATATTTCGGCGCTGTTGCAAGCGCCATCGGGAGCTCAAAGTAACTGATAGTATAAGTTTATCCTAACAGCTCCAACAAGTGTTACAGCAAGATACCGAATATGTTTTCTCATGAAAGTTCTTCACAAAAGAAATTCAAATAATCATGGGTAACACACATAAACCTGAATTTGTTACTGCACTCCATTTAATTACCTACTCGATTATTACCTACTTGTTAAAATTCTGAAAGAACTTATGAGTTTGAAATAACAGACAACATAGCACGAAGAAGAATCACGAAAAGAGAATTTTAATAAAACAACAATTTTAAATAGAATTTCCTGTATTTATGTACACAAAGCCTAGCATTAAATAAAATAATTAAGTCTATCACACAACACACTTTAAATCTTGAACCCCGAATGGATGGCGCAGGTTCCGAACGTGAGGTTCTCGTAAGTGACTTGCCTGAAGCCTGCGTCTTCGATCTTCGATTTGAACTTCTCCTGGGCACAGAAAAGGGTAAGTTTAGGTACACAAATTAACTCGGAACTCAAACATTCCTGTTTCTCCTGATGAAAGGTGTAGGTTTACAGTCATGCTGCCTTTTCTCAGAATTTTAGACATTATTTTTTTCTGCGGGATGGCCGGCGCAAAACTGTGGGCTCGCATATCACAAAACTGGAGCCCTAAGAAAGCTAGACCGGCAGACTGAGGAGATGGCGGGACGCCTTGGATGGCTTTCTCGTTAATTGGCGACAAGAGGCGCAACAACAACAAAAGTGGAAGGAATGGGGGCAGGCTTTTGCCCAGGAGTGGGACAGTTCAGGCTAACAAAAAAAAATACACAATGAAAAAAGAGTCTTTCTTTTCCCAGGAAAACAACCCGGCTCAACTTCGATAAAGGGTTTTCCATATCGCACCAAATAACTTCCATGCCTTTGCCTGGCAATTAGATGTCCAAATATCATATTAACCTTTTCACCGTCACGGACTTCAATGAAGTTTCAGATTTCCGTGCCACCAGCGCCACGACTTTATTAGAAGCTCTTAATTTTTAACTACCTATTAAAAATAAATTTACTGTATTTGAAAGCTTCGTTTCGTTTTATTATTAAATACTAGCTTCTGCCCGCGGCTTCGCCCGCGTGGAGTTCGGGAATTGCCCACGGAATCTTACTTCTGGGATAATAAGTAATCTATGTATGTATTGTACATACATAGATTTACGTGTACTTGCTAATGCAAATATTTGTTCATAGTAATATCAATTAAATTACATATGTGAAATAATTATCTTGGTTTGAGATTGGACACCGGGACACCAAAAACAAATGATTTATTAGGAATCTATTTATAGACATAATACTTTGACATAATATTTAATATCAATGTCCCGTATCGCGAGCCAACGCGAAAATCGGTAGAATAAACCATATTCACAGACACTTCTAACTCAGAAAAATCCTACCTACTTAGTAATAGGTATATACTCCCGCGCCCCGCACGCCCCACGCAACGCTGCGCGGCATGCGCCCTTCTACGTGAGCTTCGAAGCCCTATTTAACTATATCGGGGGATGATTTTGGAAAAACTGATACGTACATGTCTTATAATTTTAATTGAAGAGTGTGAACATCAATTTTCGAGTCAATCGACCCAGTAAATATTAAGTTTCACAGAAAATTCAACACTTAATTTTACCCTCTTAGGGGTAGAATTTCAAAAAACCCTTTCTTAGTGGATACCTACTTTTCACAAAGAATACACCGTCCAAATTTCATTTCTCTCGGACCACCGGTTTGGGCTGTGCATTGATATATCAGTCAGCCAGACAGGACATTAAATTTTAAATTGGGGAATGATTTTGGAAAAACTGTGATACACGTATCTCATACATTTAACTAAAGAGTATGTACACATATTTTCAAGACAATCGACTCCGAGAATAAAAAGTTCCACATACAATTCAACACCCCATTTCACCCTCTTAGGGGTGGAATTTTGAAAAACCCTTTCTTAGTGGATATCTACTCTTCACAAACAATTCACCGTCCAAATTTCATGTCTCTAGGATCAGTGGTTTGGGCTGAGGGTTGATATATCAGTCAGCCAGTCAGGACGTTTAATTTAAAATTGGGGATGATTTTGGAAAAACTGTGATACACGTATCTCATCATTTTAACTGAAGAGTAAATACACAAATTTTCAAGTCAATCGACTCAGGGAATAAAAAGTTTCACAGAAAATTAAACACCCCATTTCACCCTCTTAGGGGTAGAATTTTGAAAAACCCTTTCTTAGTGGATACTTACTCGTCACAAAGAGTACACTGTCCAAATTTCCTGTTTCTAGGACCAGCGGTTTGGGCTGTGCGTTGATATATAAGTCAGTCAGTCAGTCAGGACTTCGAATTTTATATGTATAGATAGATAGCACTGTCTAATACCCTATTTTTTACTCATCCACGCAAAAGTAGCCCTTATTTGTCTTAAAATCGGCAAAAACAAAAACTCCGAAAATTTTTGATGTCCCCAGAACGCCAAGGACTTGATATATAGTCGGCCACTGATGTGACGCGAAAGATCTCACTGTTTGATTTCGCCCGTTGAAATATTTATAAATACTACTATTGAAAACAATTTGAGGTCAGTAAAATATGAACTTAGTTAACTAATTTATAAAACAAAGGAAAATAGACGAATTTCGACCTTCAGATAATTGCCGATCCAGTATTACATAGTTGTTATCAATCCTTGTCGATAATTATATTCCCATCTCTACAAAACAATTGGTTTATACGGAGACGGACTATAATAGAAGTCGTTCTGTGACGTCATAAGCGTACGGCTGTCAAGGTCACTTTGACATAGCACCAATCAGGACGCGCACGTATCCTTCTTTCAATTTGCTTATACACTGTTTTATTTTTACTAATAATAAACAATAGTGAAAAATTAATGAAGAACTGGGTTCGGATGAGCTGTCGTTGCCCGTCCGAACGAATGTATGGAATGATCCGTGGGAATGCTTGGCGCGAATGCTGTGGGGCCGCGGCTTTAAAATGACGGGTAAACGCTAACGTTACATGAGTGAAGAAAAAAACAGAGTCAAAGCTTTAAAAACAGTGCAGTGATAGTTACACTGCTTCAAGTGTGTTATAATTTAAATACAGTATGTATTTAAATTATAATTCCATTTCGAAAAACACGGCGAAAAACAATTTAAATACAGTGAAAATTCTTCCGCTTAGATACCTACGGTAAAAACGTTGACTTAACGTTAAAAAAACGTGAGTAGAAAAAAACAGAAGGAAGAAAAACCATAGATCACATCCCTAATCACAATTGAATTTATCGTGCTCTGAGCGCCAAGGACTTGAAATGATTTCAAAGAATGACGTCATGAAACAAATAGAGATGTACCTCATTTCTTAGACCTCAATGGAGTTATGTTTTCGGTCCTTTGATATTTATAATTTATTACTGGTATTTCTTACTAGGGATAATGTGACATAAAACAAATATGAAAATATTTAATCAGTTTTTATTTATATTCGTAAAATTATAAATAAAACTACTTAAAGCGTGTAAATCTCATTCATCGATATGACGATACCCTCATCACTACTGTTTACCGTATACTTCGTTATACATTTATAGCTTGGCGCTGGCGAGGCATCGCGTTCTGTGTACGTTGGCGGTGAAAAGGTTAACACGTCATGGTAGGCCACCTGTTCTGAAGCAATTACTACACGTATTCGGCTCGTACCGATCTGCACCTAACCATGCAGAGTAATGTTCGGGTTTGCTCGGCGCCGACAGGCAGCTTGTTCCCGCACATTCTAGTGTGTATCAGAAAGATGTGGAAAAGATCATCAATTGGTGTTTGATGGTCATATTCGATTTTGTCGCTCAATTGTGCTGAAACATGCGACCCAAACACGTGTAGCACCACTGGGGCCTGCCATTTACCTGGTCAGGGAACTGCCGGATGCTTTCAACAAGATACTGGTACGGCTTCCACTGGCCCGCGAACAGCTGGCCCAGCACCGGGATCACTTGGAACGAATACTGGTCGTATGCCCTGCAGGATACATAAATCATACATCAATATCAGTGTAAAAGGTGTACTGCTACTCAATGTTCGCTACAAATACTATATAATCATTTGAGATCTAATGTCTCGTATCGCGGTATCTCAACATCGCGAGAAATCGCCGCCTGGTATCGAAAACTAAAATAAGTAGTGAGACAAGAACTCCGTGACTTAGCGCAATATTTGTAGAGACATGCGTCTCTACAAATATTGCGCACACATATTTGCGTACAAATCTTACCTCAGGGCGATCTTGTCAAGTCATAATCCATGTCTAAACGGTACCTACCGTTTAATTGAGACGATGCCTGACGAGCGTCCGTCTACACTCCACCTGCACTGCGCTGCTACTTCTAGCAATCAAATACCATCTCAGCTAGGCGGTAAGCCCTGTCCGTACCGAATGTTATTATTGAACTTGGTTTTTACATGGCATACCGCCAAGATAGACTACGTTTAGTGGCGATGTAGGTCATGTAGATGTCCAAAGCATGAATGATTTGGGCAAAAGTAATACCTACCACTGTAATGTACTGTTGGGCAGTTGGCTGAACTCGAGGCACATGAAGCGGCCGCCAGGTGTCAGCACTCGGTAAGCTTCCTCAAGGACCTGCAAAACAAATATTCTTCATTTAATATAATTATGTGAGCAGTCCAGCCTGGTAAAGTATTGATGCGCGACAAAATCAATATCGATTTGCCTTCTGAGAAGGCGGCTCTGAGGTTAACTAAAATATCGGTCTTCAGCACCGGTCCCACCGCCGACGAGGAAGAGGCTCCTCAATCAGCAGGACCTCGCCCGCTGCTGGGTATCAACATCAGCCTACAGCAGTCCACTGCTGTCTCTTTGTACGTGCCAGCACACCCAGGTGCTACCCGCGATGGCAACAATATCGTCTGCCCTTCTCGCTGTCGGACGACCAACAGTTCTCCCTAGTAATAGTAGATAGCTACTATTCTCTCGCCCAAGAAACATACATTAGAAGTAGGTCCCGTGTCAGTAGAAGAGCTCAAGTATTAATAGTTGTTCACCGACTGTTCAAACTGCTGGCGAGTGCACACGGTGTCACATCAAGCTATACATTTCCGGTATAACATGGCCTCGCTTTGTATAGATTTCCCGTACAATGAGAGATCCGCATAAACTGGTTTTGTATACCTTGACTGGTCGCCGTGCGTACCTACTCTCCTAGTTCCTCCTACGCTAGCTAGTCGATTCCCCACAGGCGGTAAAACAGGTGTCTTGGTCAGCCTTCATAGATCGATTATGTCTTTGATTCAGTATTAATTTTATTTTACAAATTGTATACTTTTTGCTGTGCCCTACAGGGTCCGTAATTATACCTTAGCTTTAAGCCCATTGTAAGATTATGGAATGCAAATAAAGAGATGAACATGAAGCGATCAATATCGACTGGTGTCTTTGCTACACAACACCAACATCGGAAGTTTCTTTGCAAGCTATTACAGAGCAGCCTGTCTAGAGAAACCTACATTATCAATATGAGTACAGTTCCTGATGCCGAAGGCGATGGTATAGGCGTCGTAGCTATCGTCGGGCAAGGCCAGCTGCTCCGCGTCGCCGCACACCCAGTCTACCGCCACGCCGCAACTCTCGGGCGTGTAGCCTAGTCTGGAATAAGAGAGGGTTCTATTTAGGTCATTCATAAGGCGTTGGTCACGTTTTGTTCAGGTTAATCAGCGTAAATAATTCAACAAACATGACGTCTGTACTTCCCTGATGGATTAGCCAGGGGAGTACCCATAGTACGAGTACGTCCACATTTCGCCAGTTATGTTAAGTCCCATTTAATAGACTCCATAGCTTGGAGGCGCGTCTTATATGGTCGCGCAGCATTGAGGGAACGACGAAGAGAGATTAGGTTGCAAGCCTATTGCCATCAACCAGACACAATTAATTAAGACTCCGGTCTACAACTGGAAAATTCCAAAATTGTGGGTTTTAAGTTTTGAATATAGTAAATGTGACGCCACTGCAAGTCCTAATACCCTGAGTCCTAAGATCCCGTCCGCGTTCTGACCAAAGTGATCGTCGCGTTTTAATTATTTTGTTCGGCGAACCCGAAAGCGTAGTCGTGGTTATAGAAGGCGCCTCCGGGTTTTTTCGAACAAAATGAGCAACCACCAACCAACCATTACCACCATACCACCACAACCATACCATACCATTTATTGAACCATTTGATTTACAGTTTATATTTGTGGGTGAAGTCATAGTTATGCACACAAACACTAAATAAAACGAGCGAGCTCGGATATTATTAGTGTGCGTGTGGCACATCAAAATTACCATATACCAATATGTAGTCATCATTCACTTATGATACTGAAGGAGATATAATATTTGCATAATGTGACTATAGCAGCCTTGGCACAATGGCTATCGTCTGTGGTCAGTGAACAAGAAGCCGTAAGTTCAAACCATGTATGCAACAATATATTCTTTTTGTATTCATTATTTTGTTAAAACATTACTTAAAGTAGAATTTATAGGGCTGCGGGACTGTTTGAAAGAGATACCGTGGCCCTGGAACACAAAAGGCAAAGAAGGAACATGGATGGGTTTTAGTCAGTACAAGTGTGACACTCCCTTCCGCTCCGCCCAGAGTGGGAGGGGGGGGGGGGGGGGTCATTTGATGATTTCCCATTCGAAAAAAAAAAAAGTAGAATTTATAACTATTCGATCCCGTTCATGGTTGTGTAATGAAGTTTCCAACATTTGAGGCATACACGGAACTCTCAGGCCATATTATTTTCACTGTTTAGATAATAACTACCGACAATTTATAAATATTGTTTTGAAGTACCTTCATTTATAAAAAAATTGCGTTCTCAATCTACCAGCAATTGCATTACTGAGTTTATTAATTACTACTCATGCGCATGTGTGTGGATTTATTTCTGTGGATCCAACCATGCAACATTTATCAATGTTCAAAAAGGTAGAAATTTGTGTTTTGGATGGGCAAAACGTATCTATATACAAACGATGGGACACTTTATATCGTGTCCCGCCTGTTCTGTTGTTTGGTCCTGTGATGTGCATCACAGGACGCTACTGAAAGTGCCAAACTCGTCGCCAAATTTTCGGCTGAATCAATTTGACACGCTAAGAAAAAGTGAAATTGCAAGGCGCATAATAGAATTTAGGCTTTCCGTATCCAATTATACATGAGGGTCCAGGATACATAGAGGATACAATCAGTAACCAAATTATACAGTTTTTGTATCCAATTATACAATCTGGCAGCCCTGCGCTTCACCCGTCGCCGCGGTGCGTGTGCGGGGCGCGTCTCACTCATAGAATAGGGAGTAAAGGTTTTATGCAAAATGTCGCAAGAACATTTAGAATTATTATAATTTCGTAAAAATAAAAACACTTAGATAGAAATTTTTTGTTCGTTGTAATGGCGACATTACGACTCATAGAAGTTACTCTACTCTTATTATGAGTATTATAAATACTGTTTTTATCCACAGAGAACCGTGCAGTTATGGGTCCGCCGATATGCGGATTTTGGAGACGTAGAACATCTGAGGCCAAAACTAAAGGCAAATTCATCGGCTCGATACCACGACATCGTGGCAAGGCACAAGGCTGATCCCTTCTTGTAAACCCGCGTAACAGCAACAGCACACAATGTGTGCTTACAAACTGTGAGAAATCACCTACATTCTGCTGGATAACGTTGCAGCAAGCCAGCGCGCACCTTTGCTGTCCACTGCGCACCGATAGAACCGACTACAGTTTGCTAGGTCATACATCAATTTTGATTGGGAGAACAATGTGCTGAGTTTTAGCGACAAAAAACGTTTCAAGTCGGATAAGGATGGGCATAAAGTAGTAACATGTGCGCGAATATGGTTAACAGCATGAGCAGAAGGTACAAGAAGTAATAGAAAACGAAGGTTTGCCGACTCATTATAAGTGGAATTTATTTTAATTGGTATAAATCTTATTTTTATGCAAATAATGTTCATATTTGTTAAACGAATGTGAACAAATACAAACCTTAGCAATAATTAGGTATAAGGTTAATATAATATAGTTAAGGTTATATAGGTTAATAATCTCCTCCTCTAATCCTCTTTTTAAAACCACAACTCATAAAGTATTGAAAGTATGGTGAAGTGATGTTATTGTTATGGGGTTAGCAGTTGTCATAATTTCTTACTATCGTTAGATTCACTTCACGTCTAATTTTACTTTGATTCAATTTATATACCTACCTACTTTGTCAAATTGTTTACGTCCATCCTTACCAATAACAAACTTTTTCTTTGTCAAAAAAAATGGTAAACAACAGTGATTTACAAACCAGTGTATGTTTAAAAAACCAGTTCGTATTAAATCATTGTACCTATCAGCCACACAAGTTTTTTTTGCTAACATACAGCCCCCACCAAATTGAACCTTTTTTTTGGGAGTGTCAGACTTCTACTGACTAAAACCCATCCATGTTCCTTCTTTGCCCTTTGTGTTCCAGTGCCACGGTATCTCTTTCGAACAGTCCCGCAGCCCTGGCAGGCATCGGCCCATGCGGACCCCTACATGGTTGCTGAAATCTCTTGCGAGGCGCGCGTGGAACACGAACGCGCCGTCGACAGGACCTGTCGTAATAAGACGGCTATAGCGGCGGGCTAGCCCATATCTCGCCGTCCACAGGCCCGCGCCTACGATGGCCGGGAGCCACCACGTGACCCCCGACGCCTTGGGCGTATCCCGCGGCGGCTGGGACGTGAGGTTCTTTCCCTCTCACGTCCCGCCACCTCCTTCACTAGCATGACTGCTTCGCAGGAGGTGACGGCTTCCCATTCCCTCTCGCGTCCGGACCATGGCTTGAACCAGGGCCGGACGCGAGAGATCGCCGCCGCCAATCGCCGCTACAAGGACACGACGGTGCTCCGCCCAAGCGGGGCAGACCTCCACGGTGTGCTCCACCGTGTCCTCACCAAATTAAACCTTAAAACAACAAATGTAAGGAAGGAACATGTTGGAAGAAATGAGACGGATCATTTTCTAATGACGCAAGCCATAAGCTCTTTCCAATCAATACCAATGTTTATCTAATAAAAAATCAAATTATTTTATTGGATTTATTTAATTATTTTTTTACTTTTTGCTTGAGTGTTTTTATTGGTCACAAAATTAATTTAATAAAGAACAAAAAGTAAAAAACAGCAAAAATAACTCCTCAGCTGGGAATGGAATCGAACTCACGTCGTCGCGCTTAGATCACTAACTGACGCTTACACCAATCAGCTATGGTGACCATGTTACAATTGTATAAAATTAAACCCCAATATTTACCCGTGTACCCTACACGGGTAAAGATAAAATGAACCCCGTGTAGGGTAGAATACGTATACGCACACAATAATAATGAGCGGCTGTATGAACATTACTGGCTCGTGCAAAGACAGTAACCGATGTGTGCGATGTAAATGAATTAGCTTGGCCGATTGTACACATATGAGTGACCGTCCTAACCAACACGATTGGTGGGTTCATACCGCCGCGCCGATCGTGTTGGTTAGGACGTGCCCTGATCTGTTAGCGACAACTCAGTGTGTATATAACTAAAACTTCAAGGTAAGACACTCCAAAAAGTGTTAATGAATAAAGAACACATACTGCAGTGCCCTCTGCTTGCCGACATCCAGCATGGCTTGGTTAATGTCACAGACGGTGACGCTGCTGTTGGCTGTGTGCGATGGGCCCAGGCTCTGCAGGTACTTTATGTATCTGAATGCTATGTCACCTGAAATGTTAATAAAGGTCATAATTAGTCAAACAAAGCAATCTATTAGTTACAAAACACTTTCTTTGTCAAACTTACCTCCATAGGTACAGTCAACCACACATCAATGGCAACACTTGTAGCTGTCGTGAATGCTTAGTAATGCACAGTGCACTAAAAAATGACTGACTCATGACGTAATCATAAACTGTCAATGTCAAATTGTTACCACTTGTTTGATTGGCTTCGGCTGAATACTGACAAGACGTATTTTTGTAAGGTAATCCATGACGACCTCATTTCGGATGACGTAGCAGTAGGTACACGCGGATGTCCTGTCTGACAAAAGGCGCCGCGGCATAGAGTGAGGATTATCCAACGTCTTGGAAGACTTGGACTACGCCGATGACCTATGTCTGCTGAGTCATACCGCCATGCAAGCAAAGTTGGACGATCTACGTCAGGAAGCGGCAGAAACGGGGCTTAAGATAAACATCAGGAAGACCCAGGAGCTGAGAACTGGTGTGAAGAATCACTCACCGTTGCTGATTGACACAGAGGCAGTGGCTCGTGTCCACAAATTCATTTACCTCGCCCGTCGCGGCAGACACTGGGGGCAGTGAAGACGACATCGCTTCACGGATCGCCAAAGTCCGAGCTACTTTCGCGCAGCTGAGACCTGTTTGGCAGTCGCGGAAACTGACCCGAACGATTAAGCTTAAAATATTCGGGTACAATGTGAAATCCGTGCTGCTTTACGGGTGCGAAACGTGGAAGGTCACAAAGGTCATCTCACGTCAAATCCAAGTTTTCGTCAACCGCTGTTTTCGTCGCATTCTCGGAATTTACTGGCCCTAGACCATCTCCAACATAGTGCTGTTGGAGCAATGCCATGAGAGCCCGATCGACCGCCAGATCAAGCGTCGCAAGTGGAGAGGGATTGGCAACACGCTCCGAAGGGACCCCGAGCACATACCCAAACAAGCTTTGGAAAAATACCCAAGGGAAAAGAAAGCGTGGCCATCCCCGTCAAACCTGGCGTCGCACCGCGTTGGCAGAAGCGGCGAGCATCGGAATGACGTGAAGCAAGGTGAAGCGTGAAGCTTAAGACCGATCACGATGGAGGACATCTAAGGACGCCCTCTGCCCCATCTAGGGGACATAGGACATTAAGTAAGCAAGTACTTACCATCTACAGGACAGAGAATCCTCATCTATCTAGCCTTTTCCCAGCTATGTTGACCCAGCTTCCAGTCTAGGTTAGACTGGCAGTTGAATACCAATATTTAACAAGGAGTGACTGTTTATGTGGCCCATAGTCCAGTGGTTACTGGATAACACATTCTCCATTGGTAAGGCTGGTTATCAGATTTTCAGTCCTCTAAATGCTTATAACAAAAAACGTATTAAATGGCATTTATGGAAACCGCACTCACCGGTGCCACCAGCCATGTCCAACAGTTTGGTCTCCTGCCTAGGTGCCAGTCTTTGCATGAAGATGTCCTTCCACACTCTATGGATGCCCATAGACATCACATCGTTCATCAGGTCATACTTCTGGGCTACGGTCTCGAATACTTCGTGAACTGGAAGGTTTATAATAAATTTAGACAAGGAAACAACACCAACCAAACCAATCATTAAGAAAAGATGAAGTCACAACAAGAAAAACTGGTCCTAAGGAAAGCTTTTTATTAAGACGACTCTGATCCTTTCTTGCCATTATTTATTATTAACTCTGTATTTAACATTATAAATTTTGCAAAGAAAATAATTATACGAAAATGATGAATGAGTGATATTTTTTGGGCACAAAAGTTAATAAGGAAGGAATAATTAATTGATAGCTGTGCTGAAACTTTATTTTTTTGGTTACTTATATCATACTAATATTATAAAGGCGAAAGTTTGTATGTGTGTATGTTTGTTAGTCCTTCACGCTCACACAGCTTAACAATTTGGATGAAATTTGGTATCAAGATAGCTTATATTCTGGTTTAACACATAGGCTACTTTTGATCCCGGAAATAGTAGGTAGGTAGGTAGTGCCGGGTACAGCTAATATGTACATATTTTCATTCTGTGAGGAAGATGAGTGAAATAACCATTTAATCTATACCTCGAGTTGCAAATGTTGCTTTAGTTATACTTGAATAAATCGCATTTCCATAATTCACATTACCTTTTTTGGTTTTTTCATCTTCATCAACAACTTGAAATCCAAAGTGTGTCTGCCCGGGTTTCATTGCTTCGATCTCAGAACCCTTGGAAGCTGTTTGCGTACTCACAGAGCAAACCCGTAATGCTTGTTGGACTGCACATCTCGCGTTGGTTAATGTAAATAACCCTAATCTAAGCGCCATCATTTATTTCTATAAAAAACTAGATGGATCGACCAAAATTTTAAGATCAGTGGTTTCAGCTCTCAGCTCAGCTGACTGTCAGTGTCAAAATATTAGGTTAGAAAAAAATTGACAGTATTTTTTTATTTCTTTGGCTGACCACGAGTCTTTTTGTTATATCAATCCAACACGTTGAACCTTAGAGCATTTCGTTGAGCTCAACCATGAACCTATGAAGGAAGAAAAAGATTATTTACGTTATTATTGGGAGTAGTTTCTGGTTATTTCGTACCAAATTAGGTATCAAATTAAAATCTACTTTATGAACGGAATGAAGAATGTCAATCATGTAAATTAATTAATGTCATTCCAGGGAAAGTCACAACAAACTTTCAAATATGAGTCAATTTCTTTGAAAAGAGGAAAATACTGATAAACAAACATGAGAAAATAATGGATAAATAAAAGTGTTGTCATTTTGACTAGATCTGGCTCTAGTCAAAATGTTAGCTCGAAACGAAAGTAAGTTATTATAGCTATCTGGCTGATTTTATGTTATTTGAAGTTGTTTTTCTTGTCAGAATTTGTCAAGTGCCTGTGCAATAAGGCATTTTCAAGGCACTTAAGTCAGACTCTACATAATACTACTACTTTTAAAATACAATTTGAAAGGTACAAAAATTGTTAAACTGTATGGCCTTGGCTTCCATTTAATTTTGTACTTAAAAGCCCACTGGAAAATTGTACCTTTTTAACTGTACTACTATTGGCTGGTTTGCGAGTATGTCAAAAAGAGAAAACAAAAAGCTAAAAAACTCAAGTATCTTTCGCATTGTATAGGTACATAAAATACATTTGGAGTATTTATTATCATCTCTTCAGCATATGTAGAACACAATCTAGATCACTACCGGCAGCGCTACAACTGGGACTGCGGCGTGTCGTGCGTGCTGATGCTGCTGCCTACAGAGCAGCGTGAGGAGATGCTTGAAAACTTTGAACAGATCTGCCAGGATGAAGGATTCCGGCAGTCCACATGGACTATAGATCTGTGCTATTTATTGAAGAGGTAAGTAACTATTGTATTGAATTGGGCTGATGTTGCAACTCTACATGCAAAGTGTGAGTGTAGTTGAAACAATTAGGCATGACTGCATGCCTGCTCTTACCACTTGACTGAAATCCTTACTTCTCATAGTAATATTATAAGCCAACTCTGCTCAGTTCAGTTGGCAAAAGTCAATTATTTAACTTCAGAAGGGCCTTTCTAAGACAATGACACTAACCACTTGAACATGTTTTTCAAATCACCATGTATCACATGGTGGTCATCTCGAAGAAATTATTGTCTGCGATAGCCCAAATGAATTCAAATGCAATAGATAATTGAATTTAAATTTTTCCCGGCTCTTTTGCACAGGTTTGGCATCAGACACTGCATGTACACAACGTTACTTGGTGTGAATGAAGACTACAAGCGACATGGATACTATGACAGGATTATAAATATGGTATAAACAATTTTTTGCTATCATTTATTAAGGTCAAGCCAAAGAAACCAGTTGGTCCAAAACCTCATTAGGTTGATGACATCTTAAAAATATTTAAAGAAACACCTGAACGAAGGATGCTGAGAACTAAAAAGAGTAGCAGAAGAAAGGGGAAGACTATATCCAGCAGTGGGTGATTCAGCACTGAAATGATGATGTTCACATCAAAAACAACCAAACTATGTTGAATATGCAGAAAAATAACAGAATTTTGAGAATCTTGCTTTTATTTTTCTTATGTCACCATCTATACTACTTACTTCTTGTCCCAGGATCGAGAACGCGTCAAGCGGCGCTTCGATGAAGCCACGGCCTCTGGCATACACGTTCAGAAGCACTCGCTGACTCACGCAGAGCTTTTGCAGCACCTGGCCACTGCAGGCCCAGTCATAGTGCTGGTCGACGCCTCTATGCTCGTCTGTGATCTCTGCAAGCATAACAAATTGAAGGCTGAGTTTAGGTATCTACCCAATTTTAATACATTTACTAAGCAACTATGTTGTAGCCTCTTAGCTGATCCTACTCCTATATGAAGTAAACTTATTAGAAACAGTACCTGAGAGATATGGCACTCATTAACACTCTCAGATAGATGAATTACAGAAAAGATGCTCTGCTCTACAAAGTCGAAATTGTTCTGAAATTCGATATGCCGCAGTAACAACCGCAGATGGTATAGAAATGTCTCTCTCGATTCTATTAAAGTCAAGTCTCTATAACGATGAAGAGTTTTTGCATCAAATGGTATTCACATCACAAAAGCTATATTCATTCAAAAGAGTATAATTCAGAGACGAGAGCCTACAGGACTTGAATTACACTAAAGCATGCTTGCAATGCTTAGTGTGAGTCGATTTGAAGCGGAGTCTGTGTAATGTGTGTGCAAAGGCCATAAAAAGTCTTGTGGCTTGTTTCCCCTAGGCGTTGTTTCGGCGGCACGTACACGGGGCACTACATCGTGCTGGTGGGCCACAGCCGCGACAAGCTGCTGTACCGCGACCCCGCGCTGGCGCCGCGCCTGTGCGCCGCCGGCCCGCGCCGCCTGCACGCCGCGCGCCGCGCCCTCGGCACGGACGAGGACGCCATACTGGTGTACAGGGACTACAGGTGATGGACACAGGTAGGCACACATAACACGAATTTAAAAAAAAAAAAAAAAAAAATGGTGGTGGTGGTAAATAAATAAATAAACTTTCGACGGTACTCTTATTATTGTTATTTTATTTATGACTATATTATAAAACTTAGGTGTACCACACATTCCTCACCTTTGAAAACTTCATGAAAATCAATTTTGCGTAAGCAAAAAAATAGACAAGAAATAGTCACCAAGGTTAAATAAATAGTCGCATTATGATTCCGACGTTATATCTATATGTTGATGAGGATTGTGAGGTGAACTTCTCCACACAATCCTCACCTCAGTGCAAGCAAACGGCTGGGAGTATCGACTTGGTTTCAATTCCAAAAAATATGTAAGGCTATGCCAAATCTCAAAAATAGTCATTAAAGGATTCCAGAAATAAAAAGGTATCTTGGTGAGGATTATGTAGTGAGCCTTTCTGGCCAGAATCCTCACCTGAAGACCGCGGAATGCTTATGTTTTTGAATTTGAATTTGGTGTCAAAGAATAGTCAAGAAATAGTCTATCTCCAACCATGATAATTTCAACCTAGTTTACTATGTAGAAATATGTTAAACTTCCATGTAAACTTCTGCATTCATTATGGTTTGGTACAGTCACGAACACTAAAATTGCAAAACTAATTTATTTCTATATCTTGAAACAGCAACATGTATCCAGTATGAGTATGTGCTTATAATGTTATGTTCCAATAACAGGATGTAATATTGCTGCAAGAATGTTGTTACTTTTGTTAACCATGAATACGGAGCTGTAGTCGTAGTTGTTTTAAGTACAACTTATTTATTTTAGACATAATAATGTACCGTAAGTACTGTCAGTGACAGAAGTTGGTTCACAGTAATTTTAGAAGAAATTTATGAATGGAAACTTACCAATTGTATCTTGTATGTAAAATTGAAGGGTATAGAATACTGTGTAGACATAGTATAGAACAATCATTTAACTTCTATGATTTTTTTGTTGCTAATGTGTACTTACAATATGAGCTCTAATTACTACTCCATAAGGCAGCTAGTTCAGTGATAACGAATAATAATAACGAATTTATGGTTTTACTAATTTACTTATAATAATACAATAGATTATAAGATTAATGTTTCCTTTATTTATTCTTATACACATTAAATATATTTTTGAATATTTTTAAACAATACAAAAAAAAAAACATTTAAAAATACAAAAAATAGTAGCCCACCAGCATCGGGAACGGGGTTTGAGCTACCGGTGGTCAGGGCTCTTGAGAGAGGAACCTCCTAACAATACGCGCTGTGTCCAGAAGTACTGCTTTCTAAATCACGCCCTTAATCCAGCTACCAAGCGAGAGCCTCAAATGTCGGTTGAGGCTATGCGCTATTAAGCTATTGGCCGACACGACTATCGGCACAATGACCACTCACGTCCCACACCACAAGTCGACACCTTCGCGAGCCAGATCTAGGTACTTGAATTGCTTATCTTTCTCTGCTTTCACGAGGTTCTCGTCATGCGGGACCACTATATCAACAATCATTGCGCGACGCTCCAATCAATCTAACAACACAATGTCACGTCAGTGTACAATAGTTTATAAGATTTATAATTCCGTTAATAAATAATTATTATTCATTTATTAATCATTGTTGTATGTGCCTTATTAACGAATAATTTTATAAAAATACATAAAACTGTTACCTACATTATGTTTAGCATCGCTAGCTACTATTCCTATGACATTACATACTTGTAATGTTTAATTTTAAGATGTTTAGTTTTTTTTAATATATTTTTTAAGAAAATGTTTGAGAACATAATCATCACGCCTATAAACCTTAAGACGCGTAGCTTTTGAGTAATTATTGATTTAAAGTAATTTTTGAAGCTAGTGACTAATTACTCTATCGATCTACTAAGAAATTCGAAACCCTAAGGATTTATTTAACCCAAGCAACGCCATGACTCACCGTGATTCAATAATTAATAAACATTGCTTTAGCATTTGACGCACTTTGCGTACGTGCTGACAAATTAAAACGTCCAATTATGTATATAAGGATATGTACTGGGGGAAGTACACTGATGAAAACATATCGCTATTAGGGTAGCAGGCCGTGGCGGTCGGGAAATGACAACATTAAGCAAGCAAATGTAATATTCATTGCTTAATATCTATTAAATGTATGAAATCTAAATGTATGAAAGAGGCATTTACCTCGCCTGAAATAGACCTACCGGTTGTTGGATTTTAATAAGAGATAGTTAAGAGAATCAGTATGTGCACTGCGGTAACAAAACCAACTGCAGTATCTATCCTTCTGATTTGCCTCGCTTTTTATTGCCACAAAATGACATAAAATCATCATCTGCCTGCTTGTTCCCAACTATGAAGTATGTTGGCGTCGGCTTCCAGTCTAACCGGATGCAGCTGAATACCAGTACTTTACCTACGTGATCGGCTGTTTATCTGACAGCCCAGTTATTCCGTAAAGATACCCTTTGGTAAGACTGGGTGACAGGCTTTTGGCAGACTTTCTATTGCAATAACATGGACTGATATCATCTGTACTAGGTGGTTGGCAAAATATAACCTCTTGTACAGAAAAAGAGCATGCATAGACTACATGTGGATAGTTCAGACCATGTTCCCTCTCGAACTGTACCATAAGTCGGTGGTGTCTACGACTTAATTCCTAGGTACTGTTTCCGTCAAAAACCTAGGGCAGGTTCAGGTTCAGAGCCGCGCCTCATTGATAAGCGAACGCTTATGTACTAAATAAAAACACTAAGACTCTAACTCACCCTTAAACTGATTTTCATCCGCGGTGTCGTCTAACCCTTGAATGCCATCCACGTTTCACACTTTCAAAACATCAATTTTCTTCAGTTATTTCACGATTTCACTCCGTCGTTTGACACTAGAACGCTCGCACTCACACTGAATTGTGTATTAATAATGTCATTACAATAGTCACTTACAAACATACTTAAGTAGGTATGACCGTCTTACTTGTCTTTTCTGGCTTGTAGCCTAAATACCTAGTATGAAACGTAACATACATTGCTCCACATTTATAGAAAACCAAGACTTTCAACTGCCAAAGAATGTAGCAAACCTTTGCTTGGTTAACAATATGTATAGACTGGTTCCAATCACAACCATTACTCGATGTTCAAAAGGGTTATCAAAGTACTTAACAACGTATACGGGTGTTGGCATTGCCACCGGTCTCCCAAAGCATTAGCTATGATCTATGCCAAGGGCATTAGCCCTGCTAAAGCTTTGTTCTAAATCACATTGTTTATAGTGCCCAGTCTCGCATGCTGTGGAAATGCTAACGGATTTTGAAAAAAAAACAAACACATTGGATGACAGCCAACTGAGCCAACATGACATGACGAACCCGTCAACGACTATCTCCAGCTTGGTTTAGGAAAACACCAATATAACCGTCTCTAGCTTACTTTGCCAAACACACCAGTTTAAAATTAAATACCAAATGATGTGCATCTCTAAATAATAGATATATTCATAAATATTCATCTTCACCAAATATTAACTAAGATACTCGTGTCTGCAAGCATGAACATACCCTTACCCGGGTATTCGCAGACCATAGACCTCACAAATCTATGAAATCTTGATAATTCTTGTCTACTGTTGGGGAATCACTATCAATTAAATGATGCTGCTACTCTGATTTTTAAGTACGAACCAGCAAGATTCGTTATTGCGTAAATGGTTGACCATTTTAATGTTGTTTTCTGATGCTTATCAATTTTATAGTGCGTAGTTCAATGCTCCACGTGGAATCGGTCGAGGGCGAGTCACATGCAGTCGCTGAAAAGCCATGACCTTATTGAATGAAAGCTGCTTTTCTAATCGTTTGTTATTAGAGCCAGCAATACATAATTATGTGATGCAATAGGTACAGTTTCCTATTTGTCCTATATTAGCACCTACTTAATTTTGATATCTGTCGAGTATCTCTGCTGCAATCTGTTTATTTGGATAGCATTTTGCGTAACAGACAGACATGTTGAAATTGTTATGCTGGTTGCGTCAGCATAGCATGGTGTTCTATGCAGACATTCTTTCGTGGGGAAATAATAGTAATTATTGATACAAGTGTTACTTTTTTCATATATATATGTTCATCTATTGTATGTAGTAGGTAGTATGTAAGACTTTAGGTAACTATTTTGATTTTTGGCTCATGTCTAGGAATTTCTCCGTGCACCGTACAAAATTGTACAGACGCCAGCACATCAAGCTACCCGAAACTGTCAAATTTTCCCAATCAACCTTGGACCTAATGCGTTGGCGATAAAGGTGGAAATCTATTAAAGAAACTTGACAGATTGCAGTAGCTTGATGTGCTGGCGTCTGTACATGCATGAATACCTGTAAGACCATACAAATACTTTTCACGACGGGTATTGAACCCACGATTCATGACCATAGCGCATATCTAATCGGTCAGGCACTGACTGTAATTTTATTTAAAAAAAAGTTTTAATACCTAGTAATAAGACCGTATGTTTAATGTTTTTATAAGTACCTATGCCATAATAATGTGATTTAATTGTGCTGTCAAAAAGGAAAACATATTGTTCCTTTTCAACAAGACATAACAGGTTTTTATATGTAGTCTAATTTAATAATAAGATGTAAGAAGTAAATTCATCTGACATCACCACTTGAGTTCATAATGCTGATGTCAGATGTGACGCTCTCGGGAATATTGGGAAGTTTATTAGTAACAGAGGTAAGCTAGTAAGATGTCCAACATCAGCACCAGCCCTAGTTGTACCAAGTACAGGACAACTAACCATGTCCCCCGTATTCACAACATTCATAGTCATTTCATACGGGCAAGTTCGTGACATTCCCATTTGCGCCCCCTCACAGGCGACGACAAGTCATGCAATACATTTCCAGTGTAAACTGATTGTTCTGGAAATATTTACAAGACAGATTTGAAACGCCCAAGGGGACGCACTAGAAGGACATACTCTGACCTCATGGGTGATGTTCTTCAAAAGGTTCAGGTGCATAGTCCTCGCATCAGGCAATTCAAGCCAAAGGAGTATGTAGGTACCTAAGGATCGTATCAGGTGGTATTTTGTGGTTTCTCCTAGGCCTACTCTTGCTTTCAGCTTATCTACAGGAAATGTATAGCTTCTAGACCTGCCCTTGCCTCCAGCTTACTGGAAATGTATAGCTTGCTTGACATTAAGTCGTCGAATGTGACAATGTTTTTAATTTAGATATTTTTATTCTAAACCAATTGTACGTGAAAAAGTACTTAATGAAGACATTAGTATCTAAGAAAATAATTAACTAAATGTAATGACAAAAAATATTGACGTGACTTCGTAAATTATAGAATAAGATTCTTAATAAACAGATTTTTTTAATTATAAATGAACCAATTTTATTTGAAAACCGCCTGCTCTTTGTATGGTATTGAAGAAATACCTATATGCATTTTATCGAACGGGTAGGTACAACTATATATACATATAAATATTATGTACATTGCCTAACATTTGCCAATGTTACAGCGGACAATGACATAAATAATTGAAACTTGGGGACTAAAGCGACCAGAGATATTTTCAAAAACTCACCAGGTCGGTTGTTACCAGACCAGAAACAACAGATTTTTTAAATAATCCGTACTGAAAACCCAGTGTCTTTCTCTTAATAACGAATAAAATAGCCGAGTTCGAAAGAGAGGACTATACTATTTTAATTCCCCTTCGAACCAACATTTTTAAAATGAATGATTGCTGAATAAAATGTTCTGCAAAAGTCTTGTTGTCTCTTTCGCATACATGAAAATAGTTAGGTACAACTACTGTGAAAAGGAGAAAAAAAATATTAAAATAGTACTTACGTCGAATCCACCAACATGATATGCCAGAAACACCCACTAGTTTGATACAGTCAGCATGCAAAATGCGATGTCAAATTTGGTGCATTTTCAACCATCCAATATGAAAATGATGATGATATTATGTTTCAATATATATAGTAATATAAATATTCAATGTATAGTAAGCTGTAAGTCGCAACAATTGGGTACCTATTAAAAGTGATGGGCATTAGGACCATATAATTATTATGTGGCTATAGGAGTATGGGTTATTGCAAACATTTTCAATACCATATGTGCGAAATATCTTCAAATGGCTTCATAACGATTGACGCAGCTCATCTCTTGACGCACGCATCAATTATTTAGTAACTAAAATAAATAAAAAAAGTTGTTAACATTCATCACAGTTTCACTTTTTTGGGAACGGAGAACGGAGTGGAAGCCATAGTTACTTTGTAAATATGATGTCTGCCGGACAGACAGCCTGTAAGTAAGTACCTATATCTGTCTTTCTTATAATTATGTCTGTCTTTCCGACTGTTTGTTATTTCAATTTTCCGACCACCATTCAGGCGAACCTCAGGCATAAGCTAATTCTGTATTATAACAACGCTCCAAGCCTATGTTGAAATTTGAACACGCAGTTGGGAGGCCTCCCGCGAAGACAACCAATCTCTGTAGACGTTAAGTTATGTGTTGCAAACGTGCGAACACGGACGACGTCCTTTGAGTTGAGATTTTAATCTGAAACATTATTTTGTTTGTTTACTCAGCACTTCTATGGAGGTAGACTTTTTCTGGGAACATTAATAGTGTATACAGTAGCTGTCATAAATACAGTACGGTATCGTTGACAACATATTTGCTTGACTGACCGTACCTACAAAGTTTTTGTATGGTACCAACAAGCACAGCGTTATTCTAGTCCTTATTCCGTCGCAATAAGATCTGTATTAGTGTAGTTTATTGTTAAAAATTTTGAGTCCGGTATAAAAGGGAGCGGAGTTTTGAGATCTGTGCTTGTTCAGTGCTGATGTCCTCGCGGTGAGGGTTAAGTATGTGAAACTGTGACTTGTTAGTGACATTGATGATGAGTGACGGCTGCGATTGCGAGGTTATGACCGTAAGTACCTAGGAACTTTCCTAAATATATTATCGGTTCATTTAATATCCAGGGGTGGGCAGTATTTTAATAACTTGTAAATTGAAATATGTACTTCGTATTTAAAAAAAAAAACACGTATTTGGTACAAGACTTATATGTATTCCAATTACTTCTTATTAAATGTAATTGGTATTTCAAAGATGCTGAGGTATTTTGCAATTATTAGTATTTTACCTTTTGAACGCCATTGTCACAAAGTATACGTGACAAGCAAGCACGTGCCCTGTCTGTACGCCAACGATACAAATATGTGACCAAAAATGTGCGGTGCGCTATAGCACGAAATAAACAATGAAATAGTTTTGAAACTACTTTCACGCTTGAACCTCTGCCTCCCCATCGCTATCAACATCGTAATGATCTTTCTTCTGATTTCGATGAGGTTGCTGTCTTGTTTCAGCCACTGACGATTGGGACAAAATTACAGTTATTTATTCTCGTTCCAGTTAGGTTTCTAATAGTTTGCTACTGTTAGAGGTAAAATGATTTTTGAAAGGACTATATGCTACTGCCTTTTTCTGGATAATCGCTCAAGGTTGGTTACGTTTCGAAACAAACTAAACACGGGGCTCCACCAGACACAAGAAATGAACGGAACAGAAATGATCAGTCAGGTTGAAACAGGAGTCTAACAATAAACTTGCAAGCTGATTATGAAGGTACTGGAACTTAAAATAAATGAATAGGAAACATCCATGTTGTCCGGTCTGGCGGGTGTACCTAGGTACTGTATAATTGCAGTTCAATACCTGATAAGCGCACACTGCATGTATAATGAGATTTGTGTGTTATGAGAGATTGTTGTTATAGCGGCCAATAGTAAAAAACTTCCATCATCAGCCTACAGCAGTCCACTGCTGAGCGTAGGCCCCCAATTGCACGGCACTCGGCAACTCTCATCCAGCTGCTACCAGCCGCCCCAAGGAGATCGCTCTGCTTAGCCTGAGGGCGTCCCTCCTTACGCTTACCGATTTGAGGTCTCCGCTCAAGAACACTACTCCATCCAACGGTCTTCGATTCTACGGCTAAAATGGCCGGCTTATTGCCTCTTCAAGTTTCATAATCTGTGAGCTATGTCAACAACTTTGGTCTACCGGATTACCGCGTTCCGGATTCAATCCCTCAGTGATTTCAAGTTTAACAAGTTCTATAGCTCGCTGAGCGACCATGAATTTTATGGACTAGATAGCCTTTCCGTGAATGTCCACGTTTCGGCCCCCGTACGTCATAACAGGCAGGATGCACTGATTGAAAACCTTAAATCTTTAGGCTCTGTGGAATAATTTATGACAAATGTGAAAGACTTGACGGAGCTCCTCAAACGACGCCCAGCCTAGCTGAATTCTTCTGTTGTTGGCCCCTCTCAAAGTTGTTCTCATCAAACTGCAGTTTTCCCGAGGTGGCTACATTCTCTAAAAACCTCGAGAGTACCGCCTCTGACAACAATAGTTTCTGAACGTTTTAATTAAGTTAGTCCAAAACGAAGCACCTACTACGAGGAAATAAAAAATAATTCAATTTTTGAAACACCGCATGACCGCACCAATATGTCTACAAATATGTTTCTAGAAAAAGTTTAGGGCAAGACAGTTTATTTAATCACTTTGGACTTGACCGTTTGCAAAATACAATTATTGTTGTATATTATTATTTCACATAATATTACTATTAAGATAAAAAAAATTACATCATAACTCTAGCTATTCTCTACTTATTCCGTATAGTCATAGGATTACCACAAAGTTCAAGTGCATTGCGCTGTTTATAAGTAATAAGTACACTATATAGATAGTAATAGATGCTGTGACCCAGATATCAAGGCAACATTTTGTTGCACAGGCAATGTTGCTGGCAACTAGGCAATCTATTATAATAGTCAGCAAATACATAGCCCGTTTAGAAACGTCTTATTGTTATCGCTACAGCATTCCGTAGTCGTATTTAGTAGGTATAGAAAAACCGAACGTCCAAACCAAATTTGAAGCTCATCAGCAAACATTCTAACGATCGCAAATATTTTAGGGGATGCCCCCAAAAATATCTAGTAGTTCATGATGTTTTGTACCAAAGTGCATTGTGAATTTGTGATAAGTGATTAATTAAATTCTGAAGTACATACGTGTATCTAAAAACCAAGTACAGTCAGTAGCATAATAAATGTATAGGGACCGAAAACACTCAGTACCTTATAGCGAGGTGAATAGAAACGCAGGGGTGAATCGACACAAGTTTGAAAGGGATTTTAACGTTGAATTAAAATAGACTACCTACTTATTAGCTTTGTGACTATTACACAAACGATAACAACACGTTGTAGCAAACTACCATAAAGAGTTTAGTTGTGACACATAGGTAAAAGTAAGCACCTACATGGTAAAAATAAAGTTATGTCTTCGCGTCATGGCTCTTCTGATTCTTGACTATAACCACTTCTGGCAATTAAGAAAAGCCACAACGGGTTCTCAGTCTTCTTGTTCACGCAGCCACAACTTATACAGGAACGGAACTCTGATTTTCTTCTATCGAACTTGCCGAAACGAAAATCGAAGATGGCGGCTGCAAAAAACCTGTTATTCGTTATAGGGGTCTTGTGTTGACCCCCAAAAAGTTCTTATATCAGTAACTGTAAAGCCACGCGAAAATTGCTTTTAGTCATAATCGTATGACTAAAAGCAATTTTCTCGTATTACAGTTACTGATTTAAAGAAATTTTTATTATATGTAGGTAAGACTAGCTTATTCCCTCGGCTTCGCCCGCGTGGAGTTCAGTAAGTGTCCCACGGGATCGTAATTCGTACTACCTACCCACCGGGATAAAAAGTATTCAATTTTTTAATCCAGGTTATAAACTATTTGTGTGCCAAATATCATTAAAATCCGTTCAGTAGTTTTTGCGTGAATGAGTAGCAGCAATCCATTCATCCATCAATCCACACAAACCTTCGCATTTATTATTTGTAGTAAGTAAGAAGAAGGGATCCAAAATATCTTGTTTGTAACAACATAAAATAACAAATAAAGAACTAATACCTACAGAAGTTGAAAATCACTCATAGAAGTTGCCAATTATGTTTATCAGTGTAGTGACTGTAGGTACCTACATAATAATATACGCCTAAGTATATAAAGAACGGATTCTCTAAGATTTATATTATTTTGTAACAATGGCTGTCGTGGTCAGTTTGATTATTTTTTTGGCTGTGTTTGATTCGACTTTATTCTCTGAAGGGGTGAGTAGATACCTACTACAAAATATTTATATTTCTAGATCGTTAAATGTAATGTAAAATATTTAGTTTTAGTTACGCCAAACAGAACGCAAGGCTCCGTCCTTCCGGCGATACTGCGTCCTGCATCCAAACCTGGAGCGCAAAAATATATTATGTGGGTAATGTGGGAAATGCGATCATTAGCATGCTACATGCAACCAAAGTTACACTTATACTCATTTTGCAAAACATTGAATTAAATTGATTTCCGCAAAGTAACGCTTGATGCCATAACTTCTTGATCGTTTAAGTTCAAGTCATAGTAGTTTGGTTACCCGGATGATAGGCATACGGGTATCCAAACTGCTATGACTAGAACTGGATTCGAAAAATACCTAGTGGGAGTAGGATAGGAAACCGCGCCACTTCGGTCTAGTTGCTATTAGGGGCCTTGTTTTTTTTTCCTTTTTCATTTTATTATGAATATGATGCACTGGGTACTGATGCATTGTCTACGAAAACAATACATACCACAAATAATATTATGTGGTAGGTATTCCAATTCGTGAGGGACTAATACATTAGGCTGGCCGCGATTCATAGTCTAGGTTGTCCAAAAATCTGGGGATCTAAGTTAACGTCTATCTATTGTTTCGAGATATACAGACGTGATGATGTCTAGGAGAATCGTACCGTTCGTTCGTCGCACCCGGCGGTAAAGTGTCCGGATAACATTGCTGACAACATGACAAAATCGGCCCATTATCCGGTGCAGATACAAAAAAAAAGATGCCGGTAGAACACATAAGCTCCTCCTTTTTTATAAGTCGGTTAATAATAGGGCGCGATTGACGACTTTGTTTCATCTAATACACTGTAACCGGTCACCACAAATTAATATGTAAGTAATGGGGCCGCTATGTAAATGAGTCGATCGTAAGTTAGTGATGTTTACTACATTACTGCGTTGCATGTGCAGATGTGTAGTGCAGCGGCCTGATTGGTGCATTCTACACGTGGGGCTGAGGAATCATTGTGTGACTAATGTAATGTCATGTCTGTTTGCACTTATTGCACTAGGGAAATGAATGCCTAAATCATATAAAACGGTGTCGTACAAATTAATAACTATTATATAATTGTTTATTGCTCTTGATCCCCACCAAAAATTCAGTTGCGATAGTCAAGATCATCTTAGAAGCACCTAAGGTAAGCACCACGGTCAATAAGGATCTATCGGTTATCTCCGAAAAATCCAAAATTGGCGAAGAAATATTCCTAATGCAATAAAGGAAATAAGCATCACCTTTGTACCTACTATTTTTCTGTTCCTTTCTTCTTTTTCTATATTTGGTGTGTACATAAAATGTTAAATAAATAAAGGACTGACTGAATCAGTGCGTCTACCTATTGTGATTGAACGGAAAAATAAATTGATATTGTCTATTCGTCAACACTTATCAGTCATAAGTTCATAACCCTTGTTTTTTTTTAATTTTTCAGTATTCGATGAGACTTCTTATCTGTATTCTGTATGTCAATAGGCCTTTAATGACGCGTCCGATGAAGTCCGGACTTCTGCTATTAGTAGGTATTATGTATCCATACGAAAAATCCCCTTTTCCTATGTTCGCGTTTGAATGTCTCTATAATAATGTATGGTGATGTTAATATTTCTACAAATAAAGCAATATATTGTTAGTATTTCTCATAATATTGTCATCCCTTCTAAGTATTGTTTTCGTCATAATTTTGACATGACGAGGACTTTGTACGCTACATTATTCTAACGGACAAGTTTCTTTCAGACAAACCCACTGCTTTGTCGTACGCGGGTACCTAGGGTAGCATTCGAATCAAGATACCTACACTACAGGCAGCTGTCTAGAAGCGGCCATCTCAAAAGTTTTCCGGACAAGAAATCGAACTTAGGACTCCAAGTACCATACCCAGGTTCCGATTACTTGGCCATTGTAACGTTTATAGATCTCGTCCTATAGTTTCCTAATAGGAAAATATTGTTTTTATCTGTCTTAAGATAAAAATATGCTTTATGAGAAAACCCACGCCTTTTGACCTCTTAAGTTGAAAAGTTGTTAAAAGAAATATTATCTTAACAATTTTATTACAAAAACAAATCGTGTGTGCAAGGGAGTTCCCCTTTGACATCCTGCCGTACGCTCTACGTTGTCCGTATAAAATATTCGCATTCGTGAATATTTCAGAAAAATTGTTTTTTTTTTTTATCAGACGCCTTTTATTTATTTTCCTTTTATCTATGTCTCCAATTTAACTTCTTAATTTGTCACGCGTTGAACGCTCACATATTTGTCGTATCACATTGAGAATTGTTGAGCTGATCCGAAGAAACCCGATGGTTGTTTGTTTGCCTCCCGACGAGTCCTATCGATGGACTAGTACAGAGTCGGTACTGCTGAAAGACGTAAACAAAAACAGACTAGTACCTACTTACTATTTCTAATATGAATATTATCTAAATATTTGCATACATTTTTCGAATGCGAAAGTCGAGAAATATGCGAATATTCATATCATAATCTACCTAGCCTTTTCCTAACTATGTTGGGGTCTTTCAGACTAACGGAATGCAGTATACCAGTATTTTACATGGAGGGACTGCCAATCTGGTCTCCACAACTCAATTATTACTGAGTAAAGCGGTACTCCTTGGAAAGACTGACCATGTCAGACTTTCGGGCTACTGACTAACATATACATATCGGATTATGTTAGGAGTTATTAGTTATTTTACTTTTGCCGGTCTTTGAACAGCTTGACTCCATGAGTAGGTACTCAGTAATAAAGGGTGTAAACAGACCCTTAACATAGCCGAAAGGCATTTGTTCTCCCCGTCTTTGCGATAATTTTTTTGTTCTAGACCATACCTGGGAACCTTCTAGTTACGGAGATATTGGGGGTCAAAGTTCCAACTTTTTCACAAGTTTTTTTTTTAAATACATGTTTTTAATGTAAGATTTTTACTTTACACACCTACACGACCCCCGTTCTATTCAATCCATCCGCAATTCAGCAGTTCAGCACAATGATTTGAGTGCTTTCCATCGAGCCCTACCGTAAAACGTGATCTTTCACCCCAAAAAAAAAAAGTCGATTCCCAGCAATAATTTTTGCGTAAAGTTACTTAGTTTGATGTACAGAATGGTTGGTTCACGGCTATGAAGGGTCTGTTTATACCCTGTATATTGGTAATACGGATCGTAAGGTAACGATCTGGACTCAATCTTAACGGATTGGTCGGTGAAGGCAAATTGTAAACAAAATTGGAAAGCCATGGGGAGGCTTTGCCGAGCAGTGCGACAGAGCAGGCTGACGTAAAAAATAATACAAATCGTAACGTGACGAGTGTGACGAATAAGTAATATTATTTCGCAATATAATTAATAATACGTATTACGTAGACCGCGCGTCTGTCGTTTTTGTAGCTCTTCCGCATAAAACCCGGAGATTGTATGAAACAGCCACAGTGTTGAACAGCCTTTACGGATATGCGGATTCCAGTGGAAGTGTGCCTAAATAACAGTGAGACTGTAAGCAGTTTTTTAATTTGGATAAAATCTGTGCCCGATGATGTGCAAAGATTTTGTAATCTTATCCATTAATTTAACCACTGGTTGACTGGGGATAACTTTTCAAACATCCTTCCTTAGTGTTTACGAATCTTGTGCAAAATGTGAACGACCCTATCTATGTATGACTAAGTCTGCGCGTTGTCTGTGAGTCTTCTTCTTTATCGTGTGGCTGTCTGTGAGTGAGTGAATAACATAACATTACTTAATGTTTTTTAGTTTAAAATATTTTATCTTATTTACGCATTCTCGACAGTAGATCTTTGATATTCGTTACAGGTAGTCGGTGGCCCGAAGGTCTGACAACCAGTCTTACCAAGGCCTATCGTATTACCCAGTACTAACCGGGTTGTGGAGGTTAGCTAGGCAGTCGCTCCATGTAAAATACTGGTATTCAGCTGCATCTGGTTAGACTGGAAACCGACCCCAACATAGTTGGGAAAAGACTTGGCAGATGATGACGCATTCTCGACGGTAGGTTATGTTGATAATGTCGAGAAGGCGACAAGTTTCTGACTGAAACGGAGTCTATTCATAAGCTGTGGTCCCGCGACATGTTATGGTGATTATGCCTTGGGTTGTCCATTATATTTTTTTTGTTAGTCATTCAGAGAGCAGAGATGCAGTGAACGAATACTAATTATATAGTAACGTTGCTTATATGACATCGTGCTCTGTGTGGCTATCTCCGACGATTTATTACTTCAATAAATTGTTATAAATATTTACTGTCAGTCACGTAGAAAGGAATACCAACCTACAACTCATACCTATATTTTTTTTTTTTGATTTGGGTTTTCTTTCAGGTAATTTGTTAAACGTGGGAAATAGTTAGCCCATTTAGTATTCATGAAAAGGAACAACTTTTACGATGGGTCCCACGTCGAAAAAATATCAGCTGCTCCATATATTATTATCGGTCGCGTAGGTAACTAGAAAAAAATTAAGCAATGGCACATTTTTGATATCACATTTCATAGTTATAGGTAGTATCCCATAGCATAAGTTGCTCATATATTTTGTGAGTATTTCACTCCCTTAAAACCACGTGTAAATAATCAACCTGTATATACCAAACTATGACATGCACATTAAATGCGGATGCTATAGTTTTTGTCAATTTTATTTTCGTTTTTATTTCAAGGTAGTAAATGTGTCAATTTGTCTGGCCATGAAAGCCGTTCCGTGTGTTCTCACTTCTGTGTAAGGGTTCGCGCATATTTGGCCAGCAGGGGCGGTCGCGGCTGTGCGCTGCCCGCGCCGACCTACTGAATTGTTCATTTAGTCACACGTTACAAATCTAATCTAATGTGTTACTAATTACCCCATTAGCCAGCTGTTCATATACAGGGTGCAATTTTTCAACGCCACCTGGACGGAAAGTACTCTAAATAGTGGAGATAGATTTTACGCAAAAAGGGGTGAGGTCTGGTGATGTCGCAGGCCATCTGATTGTGCCGTTTGTACTAATCCAGGTTTGAAGTGGTTATTAACATAGGTAGTGGTGATTCTGCTGTTATGGGCCGGAGCACCATTCGTCATTTTAAAGATAAATAAAATAAATGCAAAGATAATTTTTAACTACCTACTTAGGTAATAATATAGTTTACGCTTTTTTTTTCGTGTGAATGTTTCCTTTGAGTAAAATTTTCTATTTCCAGTATTTAGAGCACTTTCTCTCCAGGTGGCGTTGAAAAATTCCACCCTTTATATGATGTCATTAGTTTAGGACACAAGATGGTTGCGACTGCGACCATCGAACCGGTATTTTTGCTTTATGGTATTTTTTATTGTGTTGAGAATCTAAGAAACCTAGTTCGTTGGTTATCAATTTATCATAGATAGGTACACAGAGTCAAATTTAATTATCTAGAAAAACGCCGCAGACCAAAAACTAAAAAGACATCTCGGAAAATACAATTCCTTTCTTGTTTTATCATGTTAAGATAGCTATTGATATTCCATCGTTTGTGAGGACTTTCGCTGGCTATTACAATTTGACTTGCTATAAAAACCCATGATTAACAACAGCAGTTGTTTCTTTCCTTTCTTGTGTGCTTCTTACTGCGACACACATCTCAGAAGATAATATTACTTCTCGGATAACAGATGACTGTATATTCTCAGACACACTATAGAGAGTGACGTTTCCACACCTGTTATCAGTGATAGCGTTATCAATATCAACGCCGGCGGGCTACATACGCCATACGGGTACATTGTCGCAGTTGTTTGACAACCGGAGAGCATTAGGTATGTTGTTTTTGTTGTTATATGTGTTGTTCAATACAGTGAAACTTCGTACGTAGTATAGTGCTCGATAATTTGGAAATTTTAGGTATATGGATCATGAGAATGTAAGCTTAGACTGGGAATTTTTGTGATCTCATAGCTTTGTTGACGCAGATGGAATGTTTAAAAGAAACTTCATGGATTCATTATAACTGGCGAAATGTGAGTATTCTATGTACTACACTTCGAGTAACAGGCGTGCTATTATGTGTACTTGCAGTTTTTCGTGTACGAGGGTTTAAATAAAAAACGGTACACACAATGAAATTTATCTTTAAAAAAACTATAGTAGGTACCTAGTTAATGGAGAACCACATTAATTATTAACACATTACGTAATTTATATAAATAACTCAGACCAACAAAAATAGGAAGACGGCGCGCCGTGGACATCAAAAGTGACATACAATATTATTCCCCAAATTATAGTAAAAAACTTTAACAAGTGGAAACCCTTCGAGACACTCATGGATAAAATGGTGGCTTCAGTTTTGATGTTCGCGGCGCGCCTTCTTCCTTTTTTTGGTGGTCTGAGATAAAAAAGTCGGGAGATTGTGAATAGCCATATGAATGCTATTTACAATCTCAGACAAAAAACAATACTGCAATTTGACGCAAGCTGCACCCGTATTTAATTTTGACGAGACTACTATATTTAATGTCGTTGTGTTATTGCGAGACGCAAGCATCATCGCCAGATATAGCGGTATGTTAATGAATGTTAATGCGAACAAAGTCATTAGGTATTCGACCGACTTGCCCGTTCTTAACTATCACCAAATTTAAAAGAAGGAAATCGGTTAGATTATTTTCCTAAAATGGCGATCTTATTGCTGTGATTTTTTTCTGCTTTATATACGTACTGTATACTTCAACATACCTATGTCATGTGTATTTAATAGTTTCTATACCAACAAATCAAAACAGTCCCGTTACCGATAGCTCATTAATTTATTTAATGACTGAAACATCTTTTTGTTTTAATGTGAGTGTGAGACTAGTTGGTATTACATACATACTAACATAAACACACGCCTTTTTCCCACGGGGGTAGGCAGAAACGACAGACCGCAACCTGCTACGATCCTTACGTACTCCTTTCGCCTCGTCCATGGTCATACATGCGTGCCGGGTGCGAGTACTACACACCTAACCTTTCTGAAGAACCTCACCAATAAGGTCAGGGTATGACCTTCTAGTGTAGGTCGTCCTCCCGGCGGTGCCACTCACAGCTGCCTTTTGTTAGTCTCCTTTCGCTCATCCTCTCGACGACCAAACCTTCTAAGCGTCCTATTTTCCTAACGTTCTCGTATAACACTTGCAGGTTGGCTTGCCTACATAAAGGAGATACATAATTATGCCGTTGTGCGCAATCACGGGTCAATGTCTGATATGCAGGGCGTAGGGTAGAACTTAATCCTCAATAGAATAATCTAGAAGTAACAAATAAATATCTATAAATATAACCCGAACCCGATCAATTAACACAGATTTAATTAGTGAACGTTATCGCAGGGAGTGGCAACTGGCACCTGATTGTGACAAACAAACACACACACGCCGATAACAGCCCGTAATCAAGGATCTTTGCGTTTTACATAATACAATAAAATCACTGATAATGTTTAGGTAAATAAATTACATGGAAACAATAACACCGCGAAAGTGGCAATAGAAGGGAATAAAACAGATCGTACATTTAATCGGCTCTGACGTAGCTATCTACAACCGTGCCCTGGGGCCTTACGCGAGCGATGACCGCGACAGATTTTCCCCTTCCCTCGCATTGTTAGCGTAAGCATCTAGAAATAGCAACAAAACTCTATTGAGGTATGAAGATGAAGAACAGGGCCTAAAGTTTCTAATCCTCCAAAAGGGATCGGATCCTCCGTTCATACCAATAACACCTTACGAGGGCAGACCAAAATATACCATGGATTTTTTTTATAACTTAACGATACCCTCTCTTCTTCATCACAGTGTCCACCCGTGACTCCCGTCAAGATGGCGAAACGCACCGGCTACCCGACTACGACCTCGGGCCTCACCTACCGCGGCCTGGTAGAGAACATGACCATACCGGCGGAACTGCACGAGAGGCCTGATGGCAAGCCCTACGCCAGCTTCGGGAGCACAGTGCCTATCCACTGCTGCACTCCAGAACAGGTGAGAACGAAATGCATTGTCCATTTTTCTTCTTTTTCGTGTGATTCTTATAATTGTTTAAGTACAGTGTTGATTTGGTGATGGCTTCGCAAAGGCCACGGCTGGGTCAGTACTTAAGAGTCTGACATACCTCCTCATCCGCCACAGGGCGCAGGACATCCATATGAATTTCGTCTCGCAAAAAATAAAAGGTTTTTATTTAGTTCAGAGTGTCATGCGATTTTAAAGCATGTGCAATGCAGCGGTTAAGTCACTTTCCCTTTTTCTGCACTACGACTACCCTACAAATGAGCCAGGACATAATCTGTGTGATTTCACGACGTATACTGATAGAAAGCGTTATGTTTGCAGGTGGAGCAGTTGTCGAAGACGACGCACCACTACTGCGACATCTTCACGGAGCAGCTGCTGGCGCCGCTGGAGGAGCTCGTGTTCGTCAGGATCGACGAGAACACTGCTGAGAAGGTACGTGAGGATACATGCTTACAATTATTATATTTGCACAGCATTAAACTCGATAACATCTTGAGCGAATCCTTCAAAACGTGAGCTCAATTTTATTTGTAATATCGCGCTTGTTACCCGGAAAGGTTAGGCAGAAGTAAAACAATGGTACACCCCACTTCAGCAGGCCGCGCATATTGCTTAAACCGAACACAACATCCCGACTCCTGGACGCTTCTGACAAGTTCTTGTTGGATAACCCAATAACACTTTTCCCGATCTAATCGAACCCAAGCAGCACTTGTTACCCTAAACTAACGAGGCACTGTCAAGGATCCTAATTCACATCACTAGCAAATTTCTGAACGGCAAGACAGTAGATCCATTTCTGTCCCCTGTTTACCTGTCATAAAATAAAGAGGTCCTTCCATCAGGTGTTCATCAACCGCACGAAGCGCATCCTGCTGCGCTCGAGCGACGGCACGCTGGCGCAGTGGCGGTTCGCGCCCACCTTCGAGTCGGCCAACGTGTACATCGCCGGCACGCCCGTCGTCAACCAGGCCGGCGACCTGGTGTCCGTCGTCACCGCCAAGAGGGGGAACCACTACGCTGTTTCTACTTTTGAGGCACGTAAAATGGAGACAAAACTTTGAAAAAGATTTCAACTTTGTTAGAATTTAGGGTTACGAATATTGCCGTTGAGTGTTTTTTGGCAACAAACAACATTTCTCACACTCAAAAAATTCCCGTTTTAATTTGTAAGCAACAGTCGGCCCATAATATTTTTCTGAGCATTCATCTATCCATTTGGCCAAGACTTATATTAACTAGAAGCAGGCCTTTTATAGGAAATCCTGCGAGATATTACAATTACATACAGGAAGAGAAGATATTAAAATGCTTTACTAACTTAATTTCAGGGCGAAGGCGGTTACTTCGACACGACAGAATCCTGGGAAGTGCTGAACATCCCTGAAGGCGCCGGCGTCTACGGAGACAAGACATTCTCGTCGCGCGACGAACTGAGGGCCTACGTGGCTTCCCTGCCCCCCCTCGGGGCGGGACCCTACGGCCCTCCTAGACCCATTCTGTATCTAGGACAAACGTCTAGAATCGTCCTCGTGGCTAAGAATGGGCGGCAGATCTCGCATCAATATTTGCATGGAGTTATCACGTCTCAAATTGATTATGTGTGAGGTAGATGGCTTCAAGTGCGTTCACAACCAGCATTCGTTTGCAGCACAGTTTCTTCGTTTATAAGTACAAAATCAAGAGATATTTATTCAAATTACACTAAAAATCAGCATCAAAATGACACAAGCTGCCCTCCAAAACGCCCGCTCTTTGCCACTCTCTAGTGTTTTAGCTGGGGAATTGACGGAACAGACTGCCCTGACGATCCAACGAACGTTCATCTGTTCGCAAACGTCTCATTGGAGTGCAATCAAATTATTACCACCTGACGCTTGCAAACGAATACTCGTCGTGTGGACGCACCTTCACCGAAATGGTGGTAACTTTGCCACGATTTTCTATTGTGGCAAACTTGCCACTTATGTTAAAGTTTGTTGGTGGCTTGTTGATTTTAGTTTGAAGTATTTTGAATCGATATTCTAATTTAATATGCCACACAGATTATGTTCTTTATTGATTGTCAGCTACTTAGACAGTAGGTTTTTGTAAATAATTTTGTACAGACGCCAGCACTACAATCTGTTACATTTCTTTAATATATTTTCAAATTTATCGCTAAAGCATTAGGATCAAGGTTGATTGAGAAATTTAATTTTTTTTTTAGGTAGCTTGATGTGCTGGCGTACACAAATTATGATATTTCTTTGATAGCAATTAGAGGTAGCTACAACTGTTATGTGATAGTTGAAAGTATTTAAGTCTACTTATATTTTTAAAGTTTGTATTTATTTAGTCAAATGTGTATATGAGACTATACTACTTTTTTACTTATATTATACTCGCAAAAGTGTCAATTTCTATCCTTCTTTTCAACCTGTTTCCCACGGCTGATGATTGACGATAGAGGATTTCTATTCTAAATGCAAAAATACTAAATCATTTCAAAATGGTGGACCGCGCCTTTGTTCAATATCTTTAGATGATTAGAAAATACTGGACACCATCTAAAAATCAAACATCATCTGCCTAGCCTTTTCCCAACTATATTGGGGTCGGCTTCCAGTCTAGCCGGATGCAGCTGGATATCAGTATTTTACATGGAGCGACTGCCTATCAGACCTCCACAACCCAGTTAGTACTGGGTAATACGATACCCCTTGGTAAGACTGGTTGTCAGACTTTTTGGGCCACTGACTGCCTAACGACTGTCAAAGATCTACAAATGACAGTATAAAAATAATCAAACACAGTACCAAATATCATCAAGTAGTTAGGTACAGTCTGTCGGCCTGTGGAAATCATGATTATATTTATAACCTTGTCATGGTCTACGATGCAAAATACGAAGTCAAAAAAATTATGCTATTATGGGATTTCGTAGCACGATGTCTACTTCCGCACTATGACGTTTTTTTTGTATTTTCATGTAATCTGTAGCACGATGCCAACATTTAGAAATCGCCATATATTAGCTCGCATAATGGCTTTAACCGCATATTGACAAATATATATTCCGTAATACATTATTCTTATCGCAGTAGGCTTATTTTTATTTACGTCAGTACTTTTAGTATGTTTGTGGTCTACAATAATGTACAGTCAACACACAATTTATTTTACTTCCGAGTGTTTTCTAAATTTAAGTAGGTATGATTTATGGGTGGGTACTAAACAAATTAATAATATTATCTATCGGTTATTTAACAAGTATTTTCCTATTTAAAAACAATTATGGCAATCCCTGCATTTATTTTCTTTTTTCAAATGCTTTTTTTGTGATTTTTGATTGATGGTCATATTTTAGTTATGGTTTCGTTCTGTAATGTTGTCAAGAAAGGAAACAAGATTGGTTTTTTAAATAATTTTTAAAGTCTCGAATGCCATAAGTACCTCCTCTGAGTTGTACGATATCATCACCATATCAGCTTGGAGTCACGCACTGTTGAATAGAAAAATCCAATAACACTGCCCGCCAAAGTTCGCGGTGCCATTAGTCAGGAGCCCATACTGTATGTTACGGAAACCATCCGGAATTAAATTCAATAAGAAATATTTTGACATGATTGTTTTAGACATTATGCTATCGTTAGATTGTTTATTCATAAAGTTGACAAACTGCGACGTAACTGTGATAAAAATAAAAGTAAGCATTATGCTATCTAATGTATGGTGGTTTTAAAATGTTGACGTGCTACCGATTACTTTATTAATACTAGTACAAAAAATTGGTCATAGTGCGAAAGTAGCACCTACGAAATCTAATACGACGTGTTATGCTCTGGTTCAGTACGGCACATTCGACTCGGCAGTATTTAATGAACGGCTGTTTGTCGAACTTTTGTCTCAATATATTCGATATTGCCAGCCGGTTGTGCATCCCTGAGGTGTCCAGCAAACACGGCGCGATCCCACCTCGTAGTTCCTGCAACTCCTGAGCAATGAGAACCGTCTGCGTCTCTGTATGTTTTTCTTTCGTTCCCAGCTCGGCGCGCGGGCGTTGTGCCAACAGCCGAGCGCCGCGCGGGGGAGGAAGGACGACGTACAGTGCAGCAGGGGGTTCCCAATGCGCAAGAGTTGTATGCCGCCGTACATGTAACCGGTAACTTCGGCAAAAATGCCAAGCGTTTATTGGTAAACTTTTAAGTCACTTCTGCTTTACTATTCTTTTTCATAAGCAACGTTATGTAATTGAAATCATAGTTTTGTTGTTCTTAGGAAATTAAGTTACAGTTATCTACTACATAAACATAACATCACGCCTGTAATCGCCGATGGGTTAGGCAGAGGTGTACCTAATAAATATGTATTACCCATAAATTAAAGATATTAAAAAGAAATGTATTAAGACTTAAAAATAACTAGTATGTATCACAACTTTACATATTTGTTACGAAAAATAAATGAAAAACCGAGTTAACAGTCGTATTTTATTTAAAAAACCATAACAAATTGCTTAATAATATGTACAAGTTATAATAACTAAATCTCTTACAGCGTAAGGCACCACAATAATAATAAAACATTATTAATGTATTAAATATAATATTAATATGCTACATAATATATCTAAACGTAAGTGTAACATTGAGCCTTAATTCTAAAGTGATAAAGTTACAAATACCCAGCTCACCCAGCCCTGCCCTAGCCTGCCTAGCCCTGAGCTGGGCTTGGTTACCGATCACCAATTTAACCACGAACACTCAAACGATACTTAGAGCAAAGGCACAAGCCGCGCCATGTTGTACCAGGCGGCCATGTCATGAGTTGGTTAGGTTGCAGTCGCCTGACTGATGTATATACGCTATGGCCAAGATGGCCGCGGCCCGGGGCCCGGGGCGGCAGACTGCGACTCTGTAAGCCTGCTGTCCTGTATTTTTTTATTCAAGCAAGAGTTATACTCTGGACGGCCGCCCTGTAGCTTCTGTCTGTATAACGGACATAACTTAACAATATATGGAGGGGTGCCTACATTTACGAACTCGCTTTGTTCGCTGTTTTATCCTTACGTCTTTTAATTCTGTTGAAATTTCTGCGTATGAGTCGCCAATTGAAGTCATCAGTATGAATGGGTAAAAGATCTCACAGATCCTTGGCGGGTTGCTGACATTGCCGAGCTCGCTTCGCTTGTTCTCACATATATCCATTCTCCGCTACATCTCCGAATTTTTTTCCTTTTTTATTTAAATGCGGGGCAGGAAACCTTGTTGGCCTGCCTGGGGTGACAAATCTTATAATATGCTACTGGCTACCTTCGGAAGAGCACTACATATAATTGAGTGGCGTTTGAGTATTCGGCCATATTATTAATTCTTTTGCATCATTGCATGCAACTCTCCCACCACCACATTTTAATAAATAATACTATAGTAAACACTACGCCTTCGCCCTCATTTCAACAAAGTTGTCATATTGTTGCTATACGACATGCAGTCGACTTGCGAGGCAGCTGCAGCATACAGGTTGCGTACGTGAGTAGGAGGCACAGCCGGTAGTGTGGTCTCACCGCACTAGTCGAGGTACAGGCGCACGAGCTCGCTCTAGGCGGCGGGACGTAGGAGGCACAGCCGGTAGTGTGGTCTCACCGTACTAGTCGAGGTACAGGCGCACGAGCTCGCTCTAGGCGGCGGGACGTAGGAGGCACAGCCGGTAGTGTAGTTTCACCGCACTAGTCGAGGTACAGGCGCACGAGCTCGCTCTAGGCGGCGGGACGTAGGAGGCACAGCCGGTAGTGTAGTTTCACCGCACTAGTCGAGGTACAGGCGCACGAGCTCGCTCTAGGCGGCGGGACGTAGGAGGCACAGCCGGTAGTGTAGTTTCACCGCACTAGTCGAGGTACAGGCGCACGAGCTCGCTCTAGGCGGCGGGACGTAGGAGGCACAGCCGGTAGTGTAGTTTCACCGCACTAGTCGAGGTACAGGCGCACGAGCTCGCTCTAGGCGGCGGGACGTAGGAGGCACAGCCGGTAGTGTAGTTTCACCGCACTAGTCGAGGTACAGGCGCACGAGCTCGCTCTAGGCGGCGGGACGTAGGAGGCACAGCCGGTAGTGTAGTTTCACCGCACTAGTCGAGGTACAGGCGCACGAGCTCGCTCTAGGCGGCGGGACGTAGGAGGCACAGCCGGTAGTGTAGTTTCACCGCACTAGTCGAGGTACAGGCGCACGAGCTCGCTCTAGGCGGCGGGACGTAGGAGGCACAGCCGGTAGTGTAGTTTCACCGCACTAGTCGAGGTACAGGCGCACGAGCTCGCTCTAGGCGGCGGGACGTAGGAGGCACAGCCGGTAGTGTAGTTTCACCGCACTAGTCGAGGTACAGGCGCACGAGCTCGCTCTAGGCGGCGGGACGTAGGAGGCACAGCCGGTAGTGTAGTTTCACCGCACTAGTCGAGGTACAGGCGCACGAGCTCGCTCTAGGCGGCGGGACGTAGGAGGCACAGCCGGTAGTGTAGTTTCACCGCACTAGTCGAGGTACAGGCGCACGAGCTCGCTCTAGGCGGCGGGACGTAGGAGGCACAGCCGGTAGTGTAGTTTCACCGCACTAGTCGAGGTACAGGCGCACGAGCTCGCTCTAGGCGGCGGGACGTAGGAGGCACAGCCGGTAGTGTAGTTTCACCGCACTAGTCGAGGTACAGGCGCACGAGCTCGCTCTAGGCGGCGGGACGTAGGAGGCACAGCCGGTAGTGTAGTTTCACCGCACTAGTCGAGGTACAGGCGCACGAGCTCGCTCTCGGCGGCGGGACACTTGCTGACCGGGCAGGCGGAATACGCGCGCATGTGGCGCGAGATGCAGATGTAGCAGAATACGTAGCTGGAACAGTATTAATAAAATGAAATTAAAATAGCCTTTATTTACCTATAATGTACATTCTACAGGGTGTTTGATTAAACGTGGGCAATACTTTAACGAAGTGAAGTACACAGAAATATGTGCAACTCTTACTATGGGGCTAACTATGATATATTATTTAAAAAAATCTGCTGTTGCCTACATTTTTTCGAGTTACTCGACCAATAATGTGTGGAGCAACTGATATTTTTTTCGCGATTTCATGGTCGG